>JAJJWW010009264.1:0-274314 GCA_023531295.1 Papaver armeniacum
TGATAGGCGTAGAATACACCGTATTTACTATCTAGTAATTTTTTCTTTCTTTGCAATTTTTCTTGTAAATTATGTATTTTACGCTTGTTTTGAGTTTTATAGCTACTATGGAGTCACACCTGAGGAAAAGGAGAAGAAATCACCATATTTTAGCAAAAGGGTAAAATTGTCATTTCACCAAGGAGGGAATACTATATGGAGCCCAGCCCAAGGTTAAGGGGAGGTCAAAGAGGTGTCCCTTATCCAAAAGAACGGGAGTGAGAATAGCACAATTGGGGGTGTACTTATGGTGGGTTTTTGAATCCACCCACACCCTAAACTCTAACCCACACCCTAAACTCTAACCCACACCCGTACCCGGATCCATGCCCGAGTCCAAACCCAATTTATAACTTAAACCTAAATTCGAGAGAAGTTTATTCTCCCAAATCGTCTCGTCCCTGAAAAAAAAGAGAAAAAAAGAAAAGAAGCAAGAAGGGAGGTAGATGGCGGCGACGCCCGCAGACGGTGGATGTTGGGTTCGATTAATCGGAAGGAGGAGGAAGATGCAATCTGCTGCTATCAAGAACAAGATGTTGTTGTGGATTGAAGTTCCCGCTGTGGGTGTTAAGAGAATGGAATCGAAGGTTTGAGTTGAAATGAAGATTCGTGAGACGGGATCGACCTGAGAAATTAATGGTCCTCATGGGTTCGATCCGGAGGTGATATTGACGGGCCGTTGCTGTGATGGATCAGAGATCGAATGGGTTTGAGTTTCACCGAGAAGGGTTTTCGGCTGGATTTAACTAGATGTCACAAGCCGAAATCAAGAAGACGCAATGAGACCCGAGAGCAAAATCAATAGAGTTGAAGTTCGTGAGAAGAAACTTGGGAATGAATTATCGCAGAATGATTAACTTCCGGTAATGTTGTTTCGATGGTGCCGAGTTGAAGAAAATGGAGTAAGCTCGAGATGGATGCAATCATAGAACTACAAAGAAGTGTGAATGAAGAATTAATAGATGTATGTGTTAGGTTTGTTAATGGGCAGTAAGAGAGGCTCGAAATCGTCGGAAATCTCGATAAATGGGAAACCAAACTCACGGTTTTCTCGACTGCGAGTCAACTCGGCGATGACCAACTGACGAGTCGAGCTGACTCAACTCACCCCAAGAAGACAGCCAATTGAGTTAGAAGTCGACTGTGTTCAACTCATTCTCCCCTTGACCTTTGACTAACAAATGACCGACTGCTTGGACCACTTTGACCGTTAGTCCTAACGGTGGACCGACGGGAATATTCCATCGAATATTCCTCTTGACTTTAGAACTTTTCCTGTGGCCATGGGCGACTATTCCTGGCCGGATTCCTACCACAATCCTGGGCTTTTCCCAAGAAGCCAAAAATCCTGCAATTTTCTATGGACTTCTCTCATGGGTGTGAAGACTGGGCTAGGAATTGATGGAGAATTGACTCAAATTTGGAAAGAGAAGGTGGAAGAGTTGAGAAAGCTTGGATTTGGAAATTGAATTGCAAAAAGGAAAAGGATTCTACCTTGGAAGATTTGGAGAATATCAAGCCTATAAATAGAGAAGTTTTCTACAACTTCTACACATCTCTACATATCTTTACACATCTCTACACACAACACTTTTCTTTTCTTATTCTTTTGTGTGAACTCTTTAACATGAGTAGTTAATTTTATTGATTGAGGATGAATTCCTAGTTCTTAACATATGATTTGAGTTTTTGTTTTCAAATTCTATCTTGAAGTTTTTCACATAATTATCGCTTGTTTTTACTAATAGGAGTGATCTTAAAGACATTCATGATTGATTGATAGATTGTTTGGAGTGCACGCTAAATTGATTTGTTAGTTGGATCTAAAGCTAGTGAAAGTTAGGAGATAAGTAATCGTTTTGACTCTTTACATAAGTAGCAAACACGAGACCTCGCGAGGGATTCCGTGGAGCAATTGTGTGTAGAAACAACGTTAGCAAGTGACCTTGAGCTAAGAGTCTAACTACTAATATCAACCTAAGAAATTCACAAAACTTAATGCATGAGACAAGTTACATCTTGAGCTAATTCTAGGTGGCTTGGTGATTAGAATCCGATAGTCGAGAACTTCCGTGTCCTAAAGGATACAAGGGATTAGGGGTTTAGCATCGAGCTAGCCGCTTTACCTACGGTTGGTGATAATTTCAGACTAATAACAAGTAGAAAAGAACATAACTTGATTCATTGTTTTCAGAACAAGAAGGATTCCTTGATCTTGTCTCTCTTATTGCTTTCAACTTTATCTTTTAATTGCTTTGTTTATTTTCTTTTGCTTTTTACACCCTCGTGACAACTTTTACAACTAGAATCTCTTGCTCTCGTGGGATCAACTTGACTTCCATTATATTACTTTTTAATTAGTGTAAAATATTAATTAATTTGATTGCATTCTACACGCATCAAATTTTTGCGCCGCTCACGGGAGCAATGGGATGATTTTAGTTGTTTTTATTTTTCTTTTTGCTTTATTCTTGCTTTGTTGGATTCTATTCCGTATCTAACTTGGTTTTGAATCTTATTTTAGGTATCGGTTTTCCATGTATGGACAAGAGCAAGCATATTACAACAATCAATGTTTTCAACCTCAACATTATGACAACTTCCAACCATCCTTAGATACAATCAAAACCAATATTTTGGCTATGATTTTTCCTACGGAACATTATGGATATTCTCATACATATCAACAACCTTATGAATGGTAAAATGGACAATCACAAGGATGTTATGATCTAACAATTTGTTTTCTAAGAAATGTCAGAGAAACTTCGGTGGTTTTTCCTTCACTTTTTGTAGATAAGATATACATCAATTTGGGATCTTCAACAAAAGTTTTCAAGAACTCTAACATCTTGTCGAGAAATTCAAAGGAATTCATATGGAAAGAAAATATACGAAACCGATGAAGATTCTTATTATGGTGAGTCCGAAAATGAAGATGATTTTTGAAAAGAGACTTGATACTTTTGATGACGATTTATAGTGTAGATTACTCGAGCCTTGATCTTAATAATGATCAATCACCTATTCAAAAGGAAGAGCTTGAGGAAGATGCATTTATTGCTTGGCAAAAATTTCTTAGGGAAAGATGGAGTCCGCAGAAGTGTATGAATGTTCCGACAATGAGGAAGTTATTCCAACTCCGGATCATAATAACGATCCTTCACCTATTCAAAAGGAGGAGATTGGGTGACTTACCTATTGTTATAAACGGCAACACCGCACAAGAAGATCTTACAATCTATACCGATGAAAATCATTTTAGTGAATGGCCCGATTCCGATGATGAGAATGTTGAAGAGATGATGCTAGAGGATGAAACCACATTCATTGATTTTGTGGAAGACCCAATTGAACTTGCTAATGATTTTGATGATGCCGAGACTTTGGTTAAGGTAGAAAACGACGAAGAATGGTTGCAAAGTTTAATAGAGGACCACGATATACAAGAGGTAAGTAATTCACTTGAATTTTTTAAGGATGAAGAGGATTCTATAATACAAGAGATTGTGCAAGGTTTGTCTAACCCTTTTGCATATTGATTCTTCCTGCTACCTCTTATTGGTTTGAATGTATGTGCTTCAAAAGTATTTTTGGATGATTTTGTTTCTAGATATCCACCATTGGAAACACTTGATGCTAACACTATGCAGGTTTGCCAAAGAGGAATACATGGAAGTTCCCGAATTCTATGTTCTTTATACACTTCCGAGTGTGGACTAGAATAAGTGTGGGGGAAATTTCTAATCGAGCGATAACATCACTATTGTTTTCTTGTGCTAATATTTGTATGGAGTTATTGTTTGCAAACAGGTATTATGGGTGGATCCTCAAATTTTCCGATTGTTAGTATATGGGGAATGAATCTTTTACAAGAGCTAAGCGGGCCGGCCGACTTTAAAACAAGCGCTTTAATGGGAGGCAACCCATGGGTTTTGTATTTTTATCCTTTTGCTTTTTGTTATTTCTTTTTCTTGTTTCTTATCATGTTAAAATTTCCCACCTTGACTTTACTAGAGGATTCAATTACATTGAGGACAATGTAAGGTTTAAGTGTGGGGAGTGGTTACATGTTTTTAAAAAAAAATTACAAAAAAATTAAAAATTTGAAAAAAAAAAAAAAAAGTTTTACTTAAAAATTCCAACTTTTAAAGATTTTAGAGTCACTAGCATACTTCTAGGTATGTTTACATAGAGATTTTGACCGACATAATTGAACTTGGAAATGTTAGAGAACTACATTCGGATTTCTTGCTTGTTAGAGTGTTAAATAATGGATTTAATCATGCAGGGGTGATGCGAATTTGGTGCAGTGGAGAAATGCATTATTAGAGTTGCCGATCAATCATTAGTGGAGACTACCCGTATTCATATCATGAGAGGCACCGACCAGAAATTTTCCATCTACTAAAGAGCTTTCTTTTGAGTGTGTGTCACCGTACGTTAATTCCGGTAGAGAATGGTGAGCTACCCAACCTCCCACCAATAGAAGCACTACTCTTTGATCTCTTGAGTGCTAATTTTGTCAATCATGAGGGTGACGTCCACGGATGAAAGCTTCCTTCTTGTAGTTCGATTTGCAGTTAGCACCATTCTCTTTCTCGACAACAACGGATCCATAAAACACATTCATCATCAACAAGGAGCGACATCAAAATCTACAAGGAAAGTTGGAAAAGTTTAAGGTTTACAAGCAAACTAAATGGAGAAAAGAAAAAAATTTCAAATTCAAGTAAAGCAACATACAAAGAGCGGATTTTTACATATATGAAGAAAAAACAATGAGGTAATTTTATATCCAAGTATGAAGAACTTATTTGAAAGTCAAAAGGTGAGAATGAAGTTTATGCAAGACGATACAAGTTGTGAAGAATCAAGTGGTAAAATACTTCTTCCACGGCCATGGTTTATTTTGTATTTAATTTCTCTTGTTTTCAAAAAAAAAAAAAAAAAAAAAAAAAAAAAAAAAAAAAAAATGAAAAAAAAAAAAAAAAAAAAAAAAGAGAAAAACAAGAGAAATATTTGTTCTTATTTTTATTTAATGAGCCGTGGGGAAGGAAAATTTATAAGAAAGTTTCAAGCAACAAGGTTTTAAGGTAAAAGAGTTATAAATTGTCAAGGATTTATGAAATTCAAGAGTTTATCATCAATAGTTGAAACCAAGACGAAGACCAAGAAGATCAAGACGAGGAGCGGAAGATGTTTCTATTGGATGCCGTGAGAGTGGTGTTATCATAATTGGCGATCGGATGTGAAGGTGAGTAAGTAATCTCATCCTCGATATATAATGGTTGATTTCCTTTCTTCAGAGAGATCGTCCGAAAATGGTTTTTCAAAATATTAAAAGATGTGGGTTTTTAAAATATTTCGAAGTTATCCTTCCCACCATTCAACGTGTTGCAGGAATCTTCATTCCTACCGCACACATGTGAGAACCATAAAAAGCCGTCTTTTTTGAGGCAATTATCATAAAATCCTTTTGGTGAGGCAGGAAATCGGTGCGAAATGCTTATTGATCGCTTTCTCAAACACGCATTCTCTCATTATGTGTGGTTATTTATCACTCAACATTTAAGAATGAGAATATGTTCTTTAGTATTTTAACTTCTTATTACTAGCATGCATAAATCTATGTCCTCATAACTCTTTTGGATGCTTGGGACGCTTGAACGCTTTGAAGTTGTGAGTTTTTAGTTTGATTTGCTCGAGGACTAGCAAAGTCTAAGTGGGGGAATTTGATAGGTGTAGAATACACCGTATTTACTATCTAGTAATTTTTTCTTTCTTTGCTATTTTTCTTGTAAATTATGTATTTTACGCTTGTTTTGAGTTTTATAGCTACTATGGAGTCACACGGAGGAAAAGGAGAAGAAATCACCATATTTTAGCAAAAGGGTAAAATTGTCATTTCACCAAGGAGGGAATACTATATGGAGCCCAGCCAAGGTTAAGGGGAGGTCAAAGAGGTGTCCCTTATCCAAAAGAATGGAGTGAGAATAGCACAATTGGGGTGTACTTATGGTGGGTGTTTGAATCCACCCACACCCTAAACTCTAACCCACATCCTAAACTCTAACCCACACCCGTACCCGGATCCATGCCCGAGTCCAAACCCAATTTATAACTTAAACCTAAATTCGAGAGAAGTTTATTCTCCCAAATCGTCTCGTCCCTGAAAAAAAAGAAAAAAAAAAAAGAAGCAAAGAAGTGAGGTAGATGGCGATGACGCCCGGCAGATGGTGGATGTCAGTTCGATTAATCGGAAGGAGGAGGAAGATGCAACTGCTGCTTCAAGAACAAGATGTTGTGGGGATTGAAGTTCCCATTGTGGTGCTAAGAGAATGGAATCAAGGTTTGAGTTGAAATGAAGATTCGTGGAGATGGGGATCGAATCGGAGAAATTAATGGTCCGTTATGGGTTCGATCCGGAGGTGATATTGATGGTCGTTGTTGTGATGGATTGTAGAGATCGAATGGGTTTGAGTTTCACTGAGAAGGGTTTTCGATGGATGAACTAGATGTTGTCAAGCCAGAAATCAAGAAGACGCAGTCGAGACTCGAGAGCAAAATCAATAGAGTTGAAGTTCAGAGAAGAAATCGTGGAATGAATTATCGAGAATGATCGGTCCAGTAATGTTGTTTCGATGGTGCCGAGTTGAAGAAAATGGAGTAAGCTCCGAGATGGATGCAATCATAGAACCACAAAGAAGTGTGAATGAAGAATTGAATAGATGTATGTGTTAGGTTTGTTACAGGCGTAAGAGAGGCCTGAAATTGGCCGGAAATCCTCGATAAACAACCGAAACTCTACGGTTTTCATCACGAGTCAACTCCTAGGCGATGACCAATCCAGACGAGTCGAGCGACTCAACTCACCCCGAAGACTGGCCACCGATTAGAAGCTTCGACTCGTTGTCTAACTCATTCTCCCCTTGACCTTGACTAACAGCTTGACTGACCGAGTTGACCACTTTTGACCGTTAGTCCTAACGGTGGACTGACGGAATATTCCATCGAATATTCCCTCGACGATTAATTTTCCTGTGTGGTTTGTGGCGACTATTCCTACGGATTCCGCCACAATCCCAGCTTTTCCTAAGAGTTAAAAATCGTAATTTTCTATGGACTTCTCTCATGGGTGTGAAGACTTGGGCTAGGAATCGATGGAGAATTGACTCAAATTTGGAAAGAGAAGGTGGAAGAGTTGAGAAAAGCTTGAATTTGGAAATTGAATTGCAAAAGGAAAAGGATTCTACTTCGGGAAGATTTGGAGAATGTTGAAGCCTATAAATAGAGAAGTTTTCTACAACTTCTACACACATCTCTACATATACACACATCTCTACACACACAACACTTTTCTTTTCTTATTCTTTGTGTGAACTCTTTAACATGAGTAGTTAATTTATTGATTGAGGATGAATTCCTAGTTCTTAACATATGATTTGAGTTTTGTTTTCAAATTCTATCTTGAAGTTTTTCACATAATTATCGCTTGTTTTTACTAATAGGAATGATCTTAAAGACATTCATGATTGATTGATAGATTGTTTGGAGTGCACGCTAAATTGATTTGTTAATTCGATCTAAAGCTAGTGAAAGTTAGGAGATAAGTAATCGCTTGACTCTTTACATAAGTAGCAAACACGAGACCTTGCGGAGGGATTCCGTGGAGCAATTGTGTGTAGAAACAACGCTAGCAAGTAGACCTTGAGCTAAGAGTCTAACTACTAATATCAACCTAAGAAATTCACAAAACTTAATGCATTGAGACAAGTTACATCTAGGTTGAGCTAATTCTAGGTGGTTCTTGGTGATTAGAATCCGAGAGGGCGAGAACTTCCGTGTCCTGATACAAGGGATTTTGGGTTTAGCACTCGAGCGTAGCCGCTTACCTACGGTTGGTGATAATTTGTGACTAATAACAAGTAGAAAAGAACATAACTTTGATTCATTGTTTCAGAACGAAGAAGGATTCTTGATCTTGTCTCTCTTATTGCTTTCAACTTTATCTTTTAATTGCTTTGTTTATTTTCTTTTGCTTTTTACACCCCCTTTCGTGACAACTTTTACAACTAAGATCTCTTGCTCTCGTGTGGGATCGACCTTGACTTCCATTATATTACTTGTTAATTGAGTGAAAGTATTAATTAATTTGATTGCACCTACGACACGCATCAAGATAACTCTATTTTCTCATCAAGTATCTAATTATCCATAAACTTAGACCTTTCAATTTTAAACAAGACAAGTACTAGGTTAGTTAACTAGCATTTCTTGTTAAGGCATTCGATTAGACTTGTATAACCGAAACCTCACTTCGATAAGTCTAACTAAGATCAGAATTAACTTAGTTTCTCTTATCCGGAATCGAATTGGACTAAACAACTCATCTCGTAAACCTTTTATTTCGTTAAGCCATAAATAATTCATACAAACCAAATAAATCAACTTGCATAATTATTCACCTCAACCGGAAGCAATTGAAACAACATAGACATTAAAAGCACCGCAATTGCACCGAAATTTTGTAAGCCTAAACAATTGATACCACACAATAAATCAAGATAACAATAGTTTTTCTTAACTTAGGAACCAATTGAATCACACACATCCACACACACATCATGGAATAAAACATCAATTGAACCGAATTTTTGTTAAGCAAAAGCAATAAATATATATGAAATAAACTCATGCTTTTCTTAAACAGGAAAACAATTAACTAACAAGATTGTTACCTCAAATTTCGCATCCACTTCTCCAATATGATTGCATCTTCGTCCAGGGAGAATTGATATCGAAATATCATCATGTTTTCATTATTATGAAAAAATAAAAGAATAACAAGAACCAACCTTTACCAGAGAAAGGTTGAAAATCGGTTTTAACAATTACAAGCAAAAGTTGAAAACCGTCGAAACACATATGCTTTTATGCTAAACCAAAACCGATTCAACATATTGTGACTTTTTCATATATTGTTTCTACGAGAACCCCTCATGATTCTTTGATAAAGCCTACCAACATGGGCTAGAACTTAATCCTGCTAAATCAAAAAGTCACCCAAACCACAAGGGTTCACAACATATGAGATCGAATATTAAGGTAGTAAAACCGAAATCAAACATCCCATAAACATACATAGCAATAAGATAAAAGCATTCAAGCACAGGCTATGTAAACCGAAAACTATCACAATAAAAATTATAAATCAAATAATTTTATTCATAATAGTTTTATTCATAATAGACTAATACAATCAATGAAATAAATCAAAAATTGATGTCTATTTTTCTAAATTAAGCAAATCAGCAAATAACTTAATCTCTAGTGGTGCTCTTGTTGTTCACTGAGGTCTCTTCAGTGTTCAAACTCTTAAAGCATGTCTCGAGAGACTTGTCAGCAACCACTTCTTGTTTTTCAAGTTCCTCAATTAGAACTTTGAGCTCAGCAAGAATTCCTCTTGTTCCTTCATACTTTTCTTTTACCCAATCTTGATGTCGAATAGTCATAGCAAGATTGGTTTCCAATTCATCAAAACCTTGGATATATTGAGACATACTATCAGAACGAATCCATTGGGTTTTGGTTGGATCTTGTTTGTTGTAGGCCAACAGACATGACTCATATTGTGATCCAACTGAACTATCAGAATCATAATCAAACATGATATTTGATATGCTCTTCTTCTTCCTCTCTGTATTGATTCCTTGACAATCCTTAACCTTTTGAGATTCCTCCTTATTAGCCTTTGAGACACTGCGAGTTATTGGAGGCATGCTCGGTTATGAATAAATAAATATAAAAGGATTGATCGGGGTTTTGAATCTGAGGCAAGAGAAAGTTTCTCCTTTTAAAAGAGACAACTTTCGGACCAAAGACCTCTGGAGAATCGAAACTATTAAAGAATATATTTCGTTTCCTTAGTCCAGAATTTCTCAAATAGGAAGGTTTATTAAAATTCGAAAATTCTAAATAAAACCTCTTTTGGAAGATCATGTTAAACATGAAAATTTTTCGACAACCATGGATCATGACTACCCATATAGTGTCACAGAATTTTTACGATAAACGACTACACAAAACAAATGTGCTCTGTTTTATTGTGCCTTTCCCATCCAAGTTTATGAGCACGAAAAAGATGAGAATGCACAATTTTGATACAACTAAGTTGTATCGGAGTAAGCTTTTTCCGAACTACATGTGAATATCAGAAACATAGTTCATGTTCCTTTTCGGGAATTTCTGCCCAAAATATTTTCTCCCAAGACGATGATCTACTCTAACTATAGAGATATGATCATGTGGAGAAAATGTACTAATGTGAGAATTCTCATAGATAGATAAATCTCTCTTAATTATTTCAATGAGATTTTCATAAGATTTTCTCATTCTAAGGACTTCCTTATGATCCACATTAGTATGATCATCTGAAACAACTATAGGAAATTTCGATTGTTTCTTTTGCGTAGATTCTCTCTTTCCCTTCCTTCGAAGTCGTTCTTTATCAAAACCATAATCATTTCGATATGAGTGCGGAGGAACCTTTTCCAAGCGATTATCAACTTTTTCCTCTGACTCTTTTGAGTTGATCTTATCGGGATATGGTATAATCTGTCTTTCTACTGAGGAATGATCTTTCAGTTTTTTAAGACAAGAAACTTCCTTCAAAATTTTTACCACCGTATGTTGAAGAAGTATGAGTTTCCTGTCAAGTGACTGAAAATTGTATTCCTTACTATCACCACGGAATCGGTTCAAAGTTTCCTTTGGACAAGATTTCGTTTGATCATCAGTATATCTAGAAGTTGGTTTCTCATCCTCTTCTAACTTGATTTAGTTAGGCAAACTACCATCATCTTGATCTGTTTCATATGTGATTAAACCGGTTTTATCACAGTCTGTAAAAGTCGAGCAAGGACTTTTAGTTTCTTCATCAGAAGAAATCACAACAACATCATTAGTTAGAATCATAGGACATGTCTCTTTATCTGTAAGATATTTACCAAGAGCCTCTAGTTTGACAGTGAGATCCATTTTCTCTTTGGCTAGACAATTCAGTTGAATGTCTTTTTCCTTGATCTCCTGTTTAAGAAGATTTGACTCTGTCTTTAAAATAAGTACTTTAGAAGACAGAGATTGTATAGGCTTTAGGAGTTTTATCAACTCTTTAACAACATCTTCTCTTCCATTAGAGATAGAGATAGATGTTTTTGTAACTCCTGGATCATGAGTCAACAAAGTAGTAACATCTTCAACTTTTGAGTATTCATACTCTTGCAAAACGTTAACTAGATGAGACATTAGATTCAATTCTTATAAGTTGGATCGCACCAAACACATATTGTTAGATCTTTTCGTGTTTGCCTGCTCTGATACCAATTGAAAAGGCGAGGGTACCCAAATATACCTCAAGCTAAAACTTTTCCTACCTATAAGTCTTTTCTCCGAAAGTGATTGTTTATGGACTGAGTCGAGACAATGCAACTAATCGGTTCGCACTTCGTGTGCTCGTCTATGGATACGAGATCGAGACAATACAACAACGAAGTATGTTGCTTGATAAAATGTTCGGACTTAACCAAACACAATAGGATTCACTTATCAAGTAAATAGGAATTAACATTTGTGAGATTTACTTTAATTATAATAAAACAATTATAATGCGGAAATATAAAGTAAATGACACAACAAGATTTTGTTAACGAGGAAACCGCAAGTGCAAAAAAAACCCCGGGACCTTGTCCAGAATTGAATACTCTCATGATTAAACCGCTACGCAAAATTACACCTAACTTCGTATAGTTGAGACCAAGAAACTAAACCTATAGCTCACCTAGTTCCGTCTGTATTCCCACGCCTCCGACCTATGAATAAGTCACGTACTTGGAACAATTCCTTTGGTTCGTATTCCAAACAGTAAAGGAACAACAAATCTGTTTGGTATCAACTCTATTCAACCAAGTGATATGAGTCGGACAAAGGCTCTTCTGTTTATCTTAACATAAACTCTTTCGTCAGGTCCTTAGATCTATCTTATGTTTAATTGCCGAGGTAATCGTTTAAGATTAAGCCAACAACACTATTAATCCAAAGAATTGTGTTGATGCCGATCTACTCAATTAATCAATCAAATCTATCACAAGGATAAACCGATTATTAATTGGATCCTCTTTTACCGAAACAAGTATTGTGCACACCAAAGATTATGAACCCACAAATCAGAAATGTTCAAACTCTTCTTTGTCTTCAAATCATCTTAGATCTTCAATAAACACCTGCACACAATCACTTGAATCTCTTGTGATCAATCACGCACAGAACGGAGTCTGTTAACAATGGATTATCACAAGATCGTCTTTTGAACTAACAACAATCTAAAGATCCCTGTCGAAACTCTGAACTAGTTTGAGTAAATCTTATATCAGAAGAGAAGATTCTCAAGCATAAACAAACTAGGTGCAATCAATGTTCAACCACCGTTAGTCAATCAAATCAATGAAAACAAAAGATAAAACGTAATTATCTAGTTTCCCACCAACGGTACTAATAGAGCTTCTCAATCCCAAAGAAGACTTTAAACTAAGCGGTCGTAAGAGATTTCGCTTAATTAGGTTACTCTCATCTCCGAATAGGTAGCTTCACCAGTAACAACACAACAAGAGGTAGTTTGTTGTTACGAAGGATTAGTTTGCTAGAGAGGCAAACTTCAAGTATTTATAGACAAGGAAGTTTGGACACCAAGGAATTTCCAAAACCGAAAATATTCTCAAGATATTCATTAAAGCACAAATTCGGCTTCCATAATTTCTGGAAATGGTCTATCCAAAAATAATGATCGAAATCTCTCAGAAAATCTCTAATTAGTAAATGCACATTACTAATTCTTATTTTCCTAAATATAAAGTTAATTACATTCATATCACGTGTTCAAAGTATGTCGACATCTTAACTTTGTAAGTTCTCTTTCACACTTACAACCTTGAAACTGATTTGCCACACTTCCAAACAAGTTTAGAATTGGTTCATCTGACTTTCAAGAACTATGCAATTGATCAAATAACATTCAATCACAAATCATGGGTTTAACGGTTCTACTAAAACACGTTTCGGTTCTACCTTCCATGTGAGATGTGTGATGCATCATACGGCCGCTCCTTCGCTCACATCTATTTCTCGATGCTCCGCTCAACACCAAATCGCCTCGGCTCTCCTCGACCGCTCGTATCTCTCCCACAAGATCCAACGCCGCTCGTCTTCCTCATCAAACTTCGCCGCACTCGCTCAACACCAAACTACCCTAACCCTATACCCATCGAGCAAAACACCTCATTTCTCTTATTCTCCTTCTCTTTCTTCTTCCCCCATCTCGCAGTAACCCATTCCTCCACCTCCTTCCCTCTCCCCGACAAAGCCGCTCGCCACCACCTCACCGCCTCCATCATCACTTCTCCCGACACAACAACAACTCCAAAGCAGTCAGCACCAGCTTCTCTAGGTCTAGGTTTTCTCTCTTTAGCTTCTCCAACCCTAGAAGCTAACTTAGAGAAAACTAGAACTAGGGTTATCCAACAACCATGCATGGCGTTCTCGAGAGGCGATTGACGTAAGAGGAAAGCGATTCAGTAGACGTGGTGAGAGGTGATTTAATTTAATTTCTATTTTAAAGAATTTTAGGGTTTTGGGAAAGTTTTCATGTATAAATAGAAGATGAAGAAGATGTTTTAGGGTTCATGCCTGGCTAGCTGTAGCATCATTTTAGTGTAGTTTGTAGTATCTTAATTATGTTTTAATTCTATCACCTGAGGTGTTTGATGAAACCCCTGCTCCTATGTTGAGTAACTCATATCAAAATTTGTGTTCTTGTCATATGAATTGAATTGAGTGATTGTATGCTATATGAATCTAACAAACTTGTGATAGTTTGTACTGTAAGAAGACAAGCTATGCTAGGAGTAAGTTAGTGAAATCAGTTGAATTACCTTAGAAGTAATTAGTTAGCTAACAAACCAAATAAGCTTGTGATAGTTTGTACTGTGAAAAGACAAGCTATACTAGGAGTAAATTAGAGAGTTTGCTAAAGAATTTCTCTACCTGAGGCCTTCAAAGGGAGGCACAAGACGTGAATGGAGTGTGTTTTGCCTTAGCATAGGGTTATGAGGTGAAGTCTAACAACCCCGGTAGCTTCCAATTAGTTATAACTTGTTTTTCTCGCCTTAGCTTAGAGTCACAAAACACTCTGGTCAGTATCGACAAACCCCGAATTGTGTTACACTTTGCTAGAATTCAGTAAGTAAGCCTAGAAATCAACCAACTAGCACCACAAGTCTCTCGTGGTTCGACTCCGCATTTGCCACGTCTCCGATAGACGCCGTGCACTTGCGGTTATCACTGTAGGCTAAAACATAAACATCTTTAAAGGCCTACCAAGTTTTTGGCGCCGCTGCCGGGGACTTGGCGTGTGCCCTGTGATTGCTGGCCTATCTATACTGAGTTCATTTCACCCTGTACATAATTCCTTTTTATTATTGCTTGTAACCCTGTTTTAGTGTAACTTAGCATATTGTAACTTTACCATTGCATTTTAGATAATTTTTCTCACTTGCATTAGCCGCATTCTCAACCTTTCAGCTTCATCACATAGTTGCATCTTGTCAGTGCATTGTAGTTTTGCATTGTAACTTAGCTGTATTAGTTGTCATTTCTTCTGCATTTTTTGCATTCTGCATCTTAGTCCCAATCAGTCCAAGATACTCTCGGCATATCCTCGTAGCACCGAGAACTCGAGTTTGACATTGAGCTCGTTGCTTAGCCCCGAGCTCTGAGTGCTTAGCTCTGTCATTGTAGCACCGTGCTTATTGTATAACATGGAGAACTAAGTTTGATCTCGCTGAGCTCACATGTGCATGTTACAAAGGCCAAAGGAAAGAAGACAAGGAAAAGCTTAGGATTTGAGGTTAGTATCTCGAGCATCATATTGCCCCGAGAATGAGGTAAACCTAAACTTCCCATGTATGCCTCGTGCCATGTGCCTTGTATGCTCTATATCATGAATGCTCTGTAAACTTTCCCTGCATGAACTACCACCTGTTCTTTGAAACATTGCCTCACTCCTTTGCATACTGACATTGAGCATGACTGAGCACTAGTCTTGTTTGCATGATAAACTAGCTGACTTCCTAAGTGTGCTTCACACCGAAATCATTGTTTTGAGAGCTCTGGCATCTTAACTCAACCCCCGTAGCCGTGACCTTGTGTGAGCCGAGTGACCTTGTGTGAGCTGTTGAGCCAAGTCGTGACAGCCCTTTGCATGATCTACCCCGTCAACCAACATTGCTCATCCGAATGACCCTAGTGAACCCTTGCATCCGAGTAGTTTGCTCATTCCCCCGTGGTAATTTAGCTAGATTTGTTGAATTGTTGCTCTTCCTTGGCAAATTACCATGAGGGCTTGACTTCGATGTAGTGGTGTGATCACAAAGCCCAGCCTATAATTGCTCTGCACCTCTATGCATGTTTACCCCGTCAATCCCGAGCTATAACTCGACCCGTGTTATCTCGCTGAACCTTGTGTGAGCCCCGAGCACCCCTCGTTACTTATAAGGTTCATATGAGTGGCTCTTGGTAATTTGTAAGCATGTTAGCCGAGTATGTTGAGACCTGGTGCAATTGTATGCATACATTTGTGCATCCGTGGTTACTTTTCTGGGTTTACGCATGTGCTCTCTCTCTCTCTCTAACCGCAACATCTCGTGACTCGTGCATGACACCGTGGTCGCTTGCCTTGGTCGAAGCCTCGTACTTGTGTGATCTCGCTGAAAATCAGGCCGAGTACTAGCCTTGGCACCCGCCAATCTTTAATCGTGCATGAGCCGAGAACTCGTATTTGCTAAGCTTTGTTCACTCGCCATATCTCGAAATTTGTGCAATCTAAGACCCGAGTCTCGTGAGCATATCCTCGTGAAACAACCGAACTATCTCGTGACTCTTGAGCAATTTTGAAATCGAATTATGTGCTTGTATGTTCTGTGACCATAGTTGCCATCAGCCTCGAGCCAAGCTCCAGCCTCAAGCCGTGAGTTTGAGCTACAGATAGCTAAGTTCGCCGCATCAACTCGTGATAGTTGATATCAACTACCCCAGCTGACTCCAACACCCCGAGCATGTTATAAATCGCCGCACTTTGTTCATTTACTCGTTGCATCTCATCGATCCAAGAAACATTGGATGTTGTGAATAAAATGCTATGCTCACATGAATGCTTTGGTTTTGTGTTAGCCGTGCTTGTTTTGCATAATCTCTGACTCTACACACTGCCTGTTTGCTTGTGCACTCATATGACCTGTGCTGCGCAACTGTTGCTTTCTTGTTCTACCCGTGCACTCGTGCCCGTGCTTGACAACCCGCATTCGCAACATAACCATCACCCCCGTGTGCCGAGCCGCATTTAAAACTCGTGATGTGAACACAACCCGTGCATAAGCCGCTCAAGTTTCCTAAGTGATTTCTTTGTTCTATGCACACAACAAATTGTTGTTTTTCTTGTGCTTGGCCTAGGGCTGCACATAACTTGCCAATCCTCGCACAAAAACAACTTGAGCATAAACTCAAGCTCACATACTAGGTCATGTAAAACCAACCAAAGACATAACCCGTGCCTTACCAGTCAGTGCACACAGCCAAGTGCTCGAGTTTGCCAAACTCTGCACCAACAGAGCCCCGTGCCGATAGTCGGGTCAAACAACCCATTGACTTCTAGCCCACTTAATCGAATATCGGGCTCAACCCAGTTCTGGGTTGTACACAAAACTGAAGCCCAAATACTGGGCTGTGCAACTGGGCTGTGCAGTTTCACACTGCTGGGGATGCTCACAACCAAACCAAAACCCAATAAACCAAAGCCCATTTTTATGTTATATTTGTAAGAATGTTAATGTTTCAGACATTATCTTTGGGCTGACTCACGCAACTCTTTAGATTGTTAGTGTATGGTGAATTTTTGTATATAATCCCGTAGGACTTTTTAATTTTTCTTTCTTGATTCTATTGAGTCTTCTTGCGCATATATGATGCTAATCCGATATGATATGTTGGATTCTAGCCTTAACGAATGAAGCTTCTAACCGTGCTCCGCCGACATCCAGTAATCTCTTCCCTTTCTCTTATCAAGATAGTTCTCTCTGTATGTGACTCGTTTAAAATTTTTCTATATGTCGACACATTGAGGACAATGTTTGATTTAGGTTTGGGGTGCATTTGCATTTAGAGTTTTTAGTCTTTTATTTTATCTTTTAATTTTACAAAAAAAAAAAAAAAAAAATAACTCTTTTGTAAAAACCTCCAACTTTTAGAGATTTTAGAGTCACTAGCATGCTTCTAGCTATGTTTACATAGAGAATCTGACCGAAATAACATAAGTTAGAAGTACCTGAAAACGCAATCGGGTTTCTTAGTTGATTAGAGCGTTAAAGTTGGATTTAACCATACCTGAGAGCGAATTAGGTGTTGTTAGATATTCTGTAGTAGAATTGTGATCACCCATAGTGGAGACTACCCATTTTACATCAAGTGAGGCACCAACCTTCAATTTTTTGCAACTTTCTAGAAAATCTGTTAGAGTGTGTGTCACCGTACGTCAATTCCGGGTAGGAATGGTGAGCTACCCAACTTCGCACCACTTTCAAAGACTACTTTTGATCTCTCGAGTGCTAGTTTTTGTCAATCATGAGGGTGACGCTTAAAGATGAAAACTCCTTCTAAATATCGATTTGCGCTAGCATCACTCTCTCTCTCAATCAATGCACTCCATAGAAACACATCATCGTCAACAAGCTTGAGCATCATCGAATATGGAAAGAAAAATTGATATAGTCCAAGGTTTACGTGCAACAAAGAAAAAGAAAAGAAAATAGGATGAGAATTAATAAAATTTATGAAATCAAGACAATATAAGTTGTGGAAAAATTGAGTGATAAGGTCCTTTGTCCATGGAGTTAGTTGTTTCATTATTTTTATTTTATTTTCACTTATTGTAAATTAAAAAAAATAAAAAATATTGTAGTTTATTTTTGCTACCACCATGGTAAAGAGAGTTCAAGAAGAAAATCCAAACAACAAGAAATTTGAGTAGAAAAGTTAAAAATTGTCAAGTTTTGTGAAGTTTAGAAGTTCGTCATCAACATTTGAAGACCGAAGACCGAAGATTGAAGACGTTTCTATGGTTCTTATGAGAGAGTGATATTAATTGCCGATCGGGTGAGAAGGTAAGTGAGTACTCCCACCCTTGCTAATGGTTGATTTCCTTTCTTAGAGATCATCGTAAAAGATTCTTTTTGTCCACACTTCTGTGGAGTCTCCGTAATTTATTTCTAAGGTTATCCTTCTTACCTACAACGTGTGCAGGATTTCTCTCTTATTCCCGCTCGCACACATGAGAGACTAAAAAGCGATCTTTTTGAGTGCAATTATCATAAAACCCTAATAGTGAGGCGTAAGTCGAGGCTTATGATCACAATCGAATCCGAATTCTTTCATATGGTATGGTTACTTCGCTCAAAGACTTAAGGATGAGAATGCGTTCTTTGATAGTTCTAACTTCACGTTACTAGCATGCGTAAACTCTATGTCCTCATAGCTTCTTGGATGCTTGAGACTCTTTTACACTCGAAGTTGGAGAAGGTTTTGTGGGTACACCTCGTAAACCCTCACGAGACTACAACTCGTCCACTAGGGACACCTAGGGTTTAAAGGCTTAGTGCATACGCTAAATGCATTCGAGAGACCTGCGACAGTGGGTATAGTTAGGATTTCTTCATTTCTGCTTCACTTGAGGACAAGTAAAATTCAGTGTTTGGGGGTATTTGATGAGTGCCAAATATTGCATATTTATACATCTATTTATTGGCATTTAACTCATCTTTTGTGTTCGTAAATCGATATTATCCCAAATTCCGTATTTTCTTTGTTTTCAAGAATAAATATTTGTACTAATTAATTTTGTGTTTTTAGGTAGTAAATAAAGCTCTGAGAATCCGAGGAGCCAAAAGAGCGTAAGAATTGGAGACAAGCGCCTATGGAGCGGATAGCCCAAACTCCGCGCGCGAATCAGCTTGCAACCCAACAAGGAAGACATGGGCTAGAGCTACCCACGACCCGTGATCCGAACCCGCTCATCCCGAGCCGCTGAGATCTCACCTGCATGCATCATACGGTCGCTCCTTCGCTCACATCTATTTCTCGATGCTCCGCTCAACACCAAATCGCCTCGCCTCCCTCGACCGCTCGTATCTCTCCCACAAGATCCAACGCTCGCTCTGCCTTCCTCATCAAACTTCGCCGCACCTCGCTCAACACCAAACTACCCTAACCCTATACCCATCGAGCAAAACACCTCATTTCTCTTATTCTCCTTCTCTTTCTTCTTCCCCCATCTGCAGTAACCCATTCCTCCACCTCCTTCCCTCTCCCCGACAAAGCCGCCTTCGCCACCACCTCACCGCCTCCATCATCACTTCTCCCGACACAACAACAACTCCAAAGAGCTCGCACTCAGCTCTCTAGGTCTAGGTTTTCTCTTTTAGCTTCTCCAACCCTAGAAGCTAACTTAGAGAAAACTAGAACTAGGGTTATCCAACAACCATGCATGGCATTCTCGGAGGCGATTGACGTAAGAGGAAAGCGATTCAGTAGACGTGGGTGAGAGGTGATTTAATTTAATTTCTATTTTAAAGAATTTTAGGGTTTTGGGAAAGTTTTCATGTATAAATAGAAGATGAAGAAGATGTTTTAGGGTTCATGCCTGGCCAGCTGCAGCATCATTTTAGTGTAGTTTGTAGTATCTTAATTATGTTTTAATTTATCGACCAGGTGTTTGATGAAACCCCTGCTCCTATGTCGAGTAACTCATATCAAAATTTGTGTTCTTGCTATTATGAATTGAATTGAGTGATTGTATGTCAGTATGAATCTAACAAACTTGTGATAGTTTGTACTGTAAGAAGACAAGCTATGCTAGGAGTAAGTTAGTGAAATCAGCTGAATTACCTTAGAAGTAATTAGTTAGCTAACAAACCAAATAAGCTTGTGATAGTTTGTACTCGTGAAAAGACAAGCTATACTAGGAGTAACATAGTCACACTAGCTTTCCAAAATTCGGTTGACTAGGTACTAAGGTCGGTTCCCCACATATATATGATATCTAACTTATATGTGTTGCACATGTCCATAGGATCGGTTCCCCTTTGCCGAAAAAAGTGTTGCACATGTCCATAGGATCGGTTCCCCTTTCTGCTATAAATCTTGTTGCACCTCATATAAGGATCGGTTCCCCTTTGTGATGTACTACACCTCTTACTAGGATCGGTTCCCCTTTCCCATATTTGGTCAGACATAAAATCACAAACCCGATCATACCATCTCAGGTGATTACTTAAGATTGGTTTTACTAATAAAAGTTATACCAATACATAAGTCAGGCCTTTGTGAATAGTTTTACCAAGAACACAACGAGTCATGAACGGTTATACTAAATCACACATATTGGATGTTCACAAGATATGCAATGAATAACGATCCCAATAACGCCCGGCGATTTCCTTTTCGATTCACAAAAAAGTTTATGAACTTACTTCCTTAGAACACATGTAAAACATTGTTCCCTAGGATGAAATCCTCACCTCAAACCAATACATAATCACAATAGCATTCAAATGATTATAGCGATGTCTTATCTACAAATTTTAATGGTTAAGCAATACACCTCGTATTGTATTCCTTAATACTATGTCTATCTAGAGTTCAAATATGCTTCGCAGTTTTGTTTTCAATATGCACGACTTGAAAGATACGTTAGGGAATGAAACAGTTCAAGTCAAATTTCACTAACCTCAAGTGGAAGGATGATTGTTGTCGTTGTAGCTCCTTGCTTCTTCACATCTTCAAGTCTTCGCAATACTTGTAAAGTCTCATTATCCTAATACTTTCAAGCTAACCTATACGAAGTTGACTCTAGTACATAATCAAGCGACTCTTAACATGAGTTTTGATTCACTAAAATATGACAACCAAACTTGACATACCAACGCTTGATGGGTTCAACCGAGCTATGCTCTAACAAGTTCCAACCCAAATCATGATATTAATCCATTGGTAATTAAGGGAAGCATATTTTCGGTAACTGATAATATGATATCTTTTCCTATAGATTAGGAAGAATCAATTAAGGAATTATCCTTTGAGGTAAGTCTCAAACACTTGGAGTAATCAAAATCGACTGGATACATGTTTGTATGTGACTACAAATTCCACGAGATTTTCAAACACATACTTATTAGGTATTAACGTTTTTGCCTGCTCTGATACCAATTGGAAACGCGGGGGTACCAAAATACACCACCAATTTTTTCTTAGGAAATTTGTATGGACAAACTCAGTACAACTCCGCGAGTTAAACTCAATAAAGGAATAATATCTAGTGATACATATGTATCTTCCTTTCCCTAGGAACTAGTGATCCTCAAGACGAATTGGGGATAGAATCCTATATTAGGAAGGATTCCTTGTTTAGGATAAATTCCTAGTTTAGGAAGGAGTATTGTTTTGAGCAGTATTCATTGTTTAGGTAATATACCTAGAAAGGGAATTAGTCCTACAAAAGGAAATAGAGACGTTTGGGAAACCAAACCAAGCCTATTAATAGGGATGTTTAGCTCATAACTAAACACATCTAGTTAGTATGTTCTTGATATAGACGCACACAGATTCTAGGCACAGAAAACCTAGCAAACAGTTTAAGGTTAATCCACTGTTTAGAGAAGATTGTGAGCGTAACAAAGAGAGAATTGTAATCATTTTCTTGTTCATAATCTAAGAGAAAATATTTTCTTTGAATTACTACTTGTGTTCTGCTTTCTAAGTTTCTCGTCTATTATTATTCTGAATTCCGCCTTTATAGTAATAGTTACCAAGGTACAGAGATCAATATGTATCATCTAGAGTTATATATCTCTCTCTCTTGCGATTAGAATGTTTCCAGAAACAAGTCCGTGAACCTAATCACAAAGAGATTACTTGGACAGTACCAAAAACCAATTGTCCAATAATCAATCAAGTCGTATCCAACAAACTAGGTCGGATGTATCTATTATGATTGATCAACGCACAATCTGTGACATTTCAATTATAAAGATAAATAATATAATACGGAAAAAGAAATAACACAGACACCAGAATTTTTTGTTAACGAGGAAACCGCAAATGCAAAAAAAAACGGGACTGGTCCAGATTGAACACCAAACTGTATTAAGCTTCTACAGACACTAGCCTACTACCAATTAACTTCAGACTGGAATGTTGTTGAGCCCTAAAAGGTATCCCACCGATTAAGGTACAGCCGCGCTCCTTACGCCTCTTGAATCCCAGCAGGACTCCGCGCAATTGATTCTCTTAGCTAACGTCCCACCAACTAAGAGATGCTTCAACTAAATTGAATACTTTGAACCAATCTTCCTCCCACAGATTAATCATATATATAATTTCCTTTTACAATCAAATAGTTTGATCAAAGGTGTGGAAATCTATAGCAATAGACAAAGCATCTAACCTCAAAATCCGGACTTATGCAACCCGAAGTGCAGCCTAGATTATTATTCACCTCACGGGTATAAAACCTGTGGAATCAACAAAGTTTGAGACGCATAGAACTTTGATGATTTCTATCTATCTTGATCGATGGAGAAAGCTCACCAAACAATCAAAATCAGGATACTCGAGTTATCAAGGAAGGATAACTGGACCTGGCTTCACGAATCCCTATGAAGACTTTGTATTCGCTAAACCCTACAAGGGTTAGGAAGAGGGTGGATCTAGATACAACTAGGACACATCAAAAAGTAGTGTCAGGATTCAAAGATCCCAGTTGCTTGAATTTCCCCTTTTATAGACATTCAAAGCATATGTTGCTTTAGGTTTAAGCTAAGATAGCTTTGGAACCAAGCAAACAATATCCATTGTTAGATGAATCTTTGAATCTGATTTATATAAGCAAGATATACACTCTGGTTAGGTGAAACCATAACCGAACCGTGTACAAAGACTATGTTCAATATGGTTAGCCGAAACTTGCCGGTTTAAACTTAAAATAGATAGGTATACTATTGAGTCAACGTTTAGTAACGGTAAAGGACTCCTTGATCATCTCTTATTTTCTTATTTGTTTCTTTTAATTTAATTTAATCCAAACCCCCTATTGTCTTTTACTTAATCTTATTTTGCTGAACTAAATAACTTATCAATTACACAGCTTTCTGTGGGAACGATCCTTGCTACTGATATATTACTAGTTAATTTGTGGCAAATATCTTGATTAATTTGTTGCACTTATGACATGCATAAACATCATCTTCTTTAACAAGAGAGACTATTAAGATTGGAAGAACCAGGAGAAAACCCATATGGTCCCGGTGCCTTCAGTTGGATACCCTTTAGAGTCGTAATTATTTCCGTTTATCTGGTATTTTGATAGAGTTCCATTGTCTTCATTATCTATGCATCTCGGCAATAATTTTAGAAGTACATTGTCAGAAGAAGTGTTAGAAGTAATCATTATATCTTTGAAATGAGAATTCAAATAGTTCATCGGGTTTTTTTGTCACTTTGCACCAACTACCATCTTTCTTTTTAAGTGATTCAATTATATTTCTTGATTTTCTTCTATTAGCTTGGTAGATGAAAATGCTTGGTATTCTGATCAGCTTCATTGAACAATAGGTCTCTTGATTTCTTTTGATAAAACTCTTTTTCCCTTTTATGTCGTTCACTAATTTAAATTTCTACCTCTTGCACAAGTTGTGTATTTATTATTTGTACATGTTTTAGGTTCTTGATGAATATTGAGTTGATATTATAGAGTCTTGAGCCTTTCTTGAATATTCCCAAAAATAGTTTTATTCCAAAGAGATCAATTCCTTCTTGTTTCAATTAACATTCTATGCAGTATATAAGCAGCTAACCCATTGAAATGTTTAACCCATAAAGTATACACTAAAAAAACTTCCAATTTTTAGTGCTATGAACATCATTAGGAGACAAGTCTAGAAAAATCGGACAATGATCTGATCCTAACAATGAAACATATTGGTATACCGGAAGAAAAAAAATGACAAATATTTGAGACAAGAGCCAAGATAATATATGAGCCAATTTGAATTTATGAGGACTCTATCGATCTAGTCTGCATGGAATTTTTCCTTTACCATGTTTATTGCTAGGTCCAAGTGAATGGGTTTCCATGGAATCCCAAGTCACATAAACCAGCATCATGGATGACTTATATGCAAATTTAGAGAGTGAGAAGAATGACCATAGTTATTATCTCTTTCTCATTGTGTGGAGTAATTTTGAAGTCCCCAATGAAGACCTAAGGAGCATAAATGTTGTACAAATCACGTAAGTTTCTATATAACTCCATTGTGTTTTCCTTTCTTGTAGGTATGGAAATCTATAAACACAGGATAGTAAACAATGTGGTTTAGCAGGGTCAATGCAAACTAAGCAATGAGTCCTACTCTTATCATGATAGACTATATCTAGATCAAATACATCTTTCCTAATACCTCTAACTCTGCCAACAAAAGGGACATAAAAGGAATTTGGAAAACTCAGAGGTATAATAAATCTAAGGATTTTATCTGAATTTATCTTAGTCTCTTGTAGGATAATAATGTCAGGGTTTAACATTTTATTAAGGTCAGAAATATAATTCCTAGCCTCTTATGCAACAAGTTCATTGCAGTTCCAAGCTATGAGATAAATAAAAGTGAAAAAAAATATGAGTATTTTTCAATTTTAAATGATAATAGTTCAACAAGAAATAGGGTGATTGGGTAAATCTGAATAGCAAAAGTCTTCATGATAGTCGTCTGCGGGATTAGATTAAGTACTTGTGACTGACGTATTCAAGTCCATCTTCATTCATGTTAGATTTTCCATACTAGAGTTATCAATTTTCTCCATGTGGCTTGATGGTTTTATGTGGATGTTATGAGGATTATTGGATAAGATTTGGTTGAAAGATGAGTTTCTCATTCCTTTATTCCGCTTAGGATCTTCCAAAGATTCTTCATCGGTCATATTTTTTTCAAAAACAGAATCACTCTCTATACTATTACAATTTCATTATTGATCAACTTGTTGTTCTTTCCTATAGGCTTTGTACTCGGCTACAGTTGGGCTATCCAAATGAAGTAGATGTGGAGTATGCATGCAACTATGTTCTAAATAACATAACATTTGCCACATATATGGAGTTGTAAATCCAAGTGATATCTAACTCATACATATTCTCCTGAAATAGTTTTCTACCAACCTCTTCTCAATAATGGCTTTGTCTTCTCCACTTCAGTTCTTGCTTTAATTGTATTCCCATTTATTGGTCTACAATTCTTAGGATCAGTTGAGAATTTACGAACAATGAACTCAACGGCTTCATTAACAACATTTACATTCATATGTTCGAGGAGATGATATTTAAAAATTCACAATTGGTGAGTAAACATACAGTTTTCCAACAGAATATTTGAGAACTATTTTTGAATAGAAAATAAAGACCCATTGATAATTCATGGTTTTACCTATTTCCTACCCCCACTTTCTCTAAATATCATCCTAGTTTTGCAAATTAGATTTTATATAACTCTTTTTAGGGTGGGTAAACCAAACTCACACTATTATACTTTATGGCTAACCTTCATCTTCCCCAACCACCGTCTTCCTTCTTTACTCAAATATAATCCTAAATCTAATAGGCTTCCACTATTGGCCAGAACTCTCAGTACCATTACATCCCGTGTTGTTCATATACAAGATCCAATAACGGTTTTGTATACAAAATAAAACGAACGCGAAATATAATTAACAAAAGATATTTTTTTTGCTTCTTGTATTGGACTTTGGATTTGACGAGATTAGATAAATCGTAGGTGAACTGAAATTAATAAACAAAAGAAACATATAATTTTGGTTGATAATCATTATTTCAATTAGGTTTTCATTGTATTTCAAATTATCCCAAATTTAACAATTTTATTATTTCCTTAAGTTGTCTACCCTATCATATTTGATCTTTAAAACTCATTAAGATGATGATTTAATAATCAATTTCCAAACCAGATCAGTTTGGTTTGGGGAGTGGTGATGAGAGAAAATAATAGGGGGTTTTGTTTACCCGATCTAAAAAGGGTTTTATAAAATCTTATTTGGGTATTTGGGATGGGATTTAGGAAAAGTTGGGATGGGAAATAGGTAAAAACTAATCCAATGACCTCTTTTGATAACTTTATCATGTTCTTTCTCACTGTTTAACTTGATCACCAAGATACCATGAGTCATATTTTTTTTATTTTTGTATCTTATCTTAAGTGAGTTGATACCCTCTCTAATTGTTTTCATCTACATCATATCAGCTGCTACGATTTTTCTTAAAATACTATTCAACCGTTCATCTGCTAGTTAATGGTTTATCTTGGAAGAACACATCATTCTCCTTCTCATGTTTGACAGATCGGAATTTGCATCCTAAGTTGGCTTGTGAGTTGGGTAATGGTTCTCTGATCCTGAAGCCATTCTAGGATTTTTTTTTTTTTTAATAGTAAAAGTAACGGAATATAAGATATGAATGAGTATGGATAGTAAAGTCTAACTTTTTATAAGGATATTCGGAAGGAGAATACCATATAATTTTCTTGAAACAAGCATAATAGTTTCTGAAATATTATTTAATATCTTCCGTTGGTATTTGGAAAGAAAATATATAATATGCAGAATATTGAGTTATTGAGGTTATGTGCATGCAATGCGGATTATGGATAACTTTGCACATGGTAAAATTGCAAGTTTAGGAGGAAAAAATCTTTTTTGAATCTTCTGATCTTGATAGAAACGGTGTTGGGTATCTGATGATGTTATCAGAATAAATTTTTATTGGTTTTGACAGGGCATAGAGACAACTCCATTGTACTAGTATGGACCATCACTACTCAATGGGTGGTCAGCACAACTGCCATGAGTAACACACTGCTTTTGTTCCAGAAACAAGATACTTTCTGAAATCAATAACTGGGTACCACGGATTGAATATCAGGAGACCTGCGAGAACAGGTTACACCTTTGTAAGAAAGATAGCTAAAAGAAACAGAGAAAGACTAAGAGCATATTTTTAAAAGAGTTAAAAAACAATTTTGGAAAACAAGTAAAGACTTACAGATGAATTCCACAATTATCTAGTGAATCACTTTTTTAAACAAAAGATTAAACATATTAATAAGACCAAAATAAGCACATAGATAAGATCATATCAATTAAATGGCGGAAAATAAATATTTGAAGAAGAAAAAAAAACGACTATACTGCTTAGTCAACTCAGAAATTCGCCCGATCCTCAGAGTTGTAGGAAACCATGACATCCACGTATGGAATTCCAAAGTCTAGTAAATAATTTCCAAGGCAATTTAGTTTTCTCTAGAGCGTTCAATACTCCTTGGAAGTCATGGATTGTGTTACCAAATTTGACGCTTAAGGTATATATGCCAAATGTAACTAGTCTCACTAAGAGTGCGCCATGGCATTCAACAGTTGTCTGACAATATATGGTAGAACTGACAATAAAGATGAAAAATCCCAAATATATGCCATATACGGTAGAAAATGACAGTATAGATGCAAAAAAAGGAAAACAAAAAAAAAAAAAACGGAACCCAGAATAAGTCACCTACCAGGGCCAAGCCCTACACAAACAATTGAAAACATGAAAAAAAAAAATATGTAATTGATTTGGAGGTTCTACATTTGACAGGAAGGAAGATCTAAGATTTACTTTTTCTCCTCCTTTCTCTCTCACTTCTTCTTCTTCAACAAAACCATCAAGAACAACCCTTCTCTGCTCAGATTTATCTTCGCTTTAATGGCGATTCTTGGTTATTGGGTTGGGTTTTAAGATCAATAGTGATGCTCTACATGCTCTCCAACGACGAAATCTTCATCTTGGTTGTCGCGACTACGGAATCTTCATCATCAACTTATCCAGCGACGAAATCTCCATAGATGGTCTTTTTGACGACGGAAGCTTCATCACTAGTTACAAGGGATTGGAGCAAATCACTCCTACTTTGGGAGCACATCTTTCTATAGAAGAAAAACAAACTAAATGGTTGGAAGTTAATTCCGAGAAAAACCATCCTTCTTCCGATTTAATCGGATCTTATTCATACTTACTCCGGTAATCTCTTTCTCTTGTCGGATTTCTCGGTATTGTACTTTTACGGTATGTTCTTGTTACTTTGTATTCTCTTATTTTCGATCTTAAACTCATTATAACCTCGAATTTTCATTAATGATAAGGTTCCTTGTTTATCAAAAAATAAAAAAAAATAATCTAATGTACAATTAACTCACCTCTTGCCAAGCCACCACTCTTTTTTTTTTTTTTTTTTTTTTCAAGTTTATCAGCCGAGAAATTAATCTCTCTAAAACTGTGAATTAAATCAATGTCAGTTAACACTGTACAAATTCTGCTCCGTCCAGCTATAACAAGCCCACTAATGATTATCGGTATGATAGTGGGTGTTTTCATGCATCCCTAACTCGACCCTCAGTGACTATCTTGGCCTGGTTGTCCAGAAATAGCCTTTTCCCGTTTCATATAGTCAATGGTGTAAAGTCAACATAAAATAGTTATAGATTTTTTACTAGTTTTTCTCCCTACTATATATTTCACTGACGAATTTTGAAAAACTTAATTCCTCGAGGAAGCTGCTATGGGGGACTAATTTCACTAAGACATAACACTGAAAAACCTAAGTTCGGTCTAGTTGTTGGGTAATTCATCTCTTTCGTATTTCATTTCATATCATGCTATGAAAATTAATTTTGAGAAAAGAAAGATGTAGATAACAGAGCAGTGACTAGTTTTACAAGTGACTTATGAGCTAAACCTACATCATCGTATATACTACTCTTAATATATCTAAGCATCATTGGTGGCACTGAAAGAAGTAGAATTGGAAGGAGTGTTTAATGGGTAACAAGTATCATCGGCACCCGTATTCCATAGAAAATGAGCATAATTTGATGCATAGAATGGGTTGCTTGGTTCTGCCGTTATTGCTTCCAAGTATGTTGTTTCCGCTGCTCCTATATCTTTCTTTGCTAGCCATAAGAAATTCGCATAACGACTTAGAATTTCTGCATCTGGTGCCACTGATTCAACACTAATTGCACGGTTGAAGTAATCTTCCGCTCTGTCAAAAATCAATGAAAGAAAAAAATGTTAGAAATGCCTCGGTAATAAAATTTGACACTGTAACCTTATCCATGTTCAAGAGTAGCAAAATGTGACTCGGGGTTAACTCAGTGAGTGTACTAACAACACCAAGAAACAGAGAAAAAAACATGGCGGGGAAGAATGAAATTACCTGTCATGGTCATGAACGACGAGATAGAGAAACTGGGCGTAGTTGGAGAGGAGAAGAGGGTTCTGAGGTTCTTTCGATAAAGCGAGTTGGTAAAGAAGTTCAGTCTTGAAATATTCAGTGAAATCCTCTTGTGCGACTTCAACTTTTACAGGGGATACGAATCGTTTCATTGTTTCTTCATCTAAACTTTCATCTCTTGTTTTTGAAGCTTCTGCAACCATTGAATTCCATAGTTTCACTTCTTCTTCTCGCATTACTATCTCTTTAGTGTTTCCAATTGACGAAACTTCTTGAGATATTTCATCTGGAAGAATCGAACGACGCATATTCGAAGTAGATGATAAATTTCCATCCCCACCTTCCGCTCCACTTGCATTTAACTTACTTTTCCCATTGCCATTGCCATTGTTATTTCCTCCGATTGGTGAGATAGAGAATGTCTTGATTGATGAAGAATCAAACATTGGTTTTCGCTGAATCGTCTGATGACTTTCGGTTACTTGGATACTCTCGGTTGCCACTACTGGTGGAATGATTGGAGAAGCAATAGCAGAATTATTCGATATCGAATAAACTGTAAAATTTGCAAGAAGGATCATGACAGAAACCATCAGAGTTGGAGTATGAGAGAAAACTTGTTGAAATAACCAGACGAAAGACGCGTTCATTTCTTTCTGAACTCGAGAAATAATTCCTTGAACATTTTCGTAGAACAAGACCTCTCTCATTTGTAAAGTATAACTTTGGATTTCTCTGATTATAAACACCATTGATGAAAATGCTTTCTTTACTGAACATGAAGCTACTTCCCCTGCCTCTTTAAACCCTTCTTCCCATTGATTCTTTCTCTTTATAATTCGAAGAGATATCGGTAAATCGACACTGTTTGCTTTTCTTTCGATCACTGCTGGAATTATATCTACGTTTCCTGCCCATTCTGGTCGCTCTGGAAACGGAATTCTACTGTTAATTTTTTCATTTAAGAAACTGAATTCATTACTGAATTCAAATTCTTTGAAGCTTGAATCAGGAATGATTTTAGTTTCTGAATCTACGGACTGATTAATGTTGTTGTTATTATTAGTTTCTGAGGAATCATCATCGCCGCCTGACAGCTGAAACTTTTTCGCCAAAAAATCTTCTTCTTCACCGGAGAACTGATTGAAATTTGTACTACAAGCTCTCTTCATTAAGTTTAAGTTCTGACGAGGTTCGGAAGATTGAAACTTAAGTGAGTTTGTGGAATTCAATCCGAATAGAGAAGAACGATTGAAACGAGGAGCAAGAACACGATCATTATGACTGATTCCTCTCGTAGAAGAAGATGAATAACAGTGAATTTGAGGTACTAGTGTCTGTGACAATTGCAAACAAGTTGCAGCTCCCATTTCTCTCAATGAAAAGCAGAGACGATGTAAGTAAATAGAGATGGGACTTGAGAGAAAAGCTTAGAAAAAGATTGATCTATTCGCAAATTCAAGAAATCTACCGGATTCCGACTATCTGCCGATCATATCCGGCTAGATTCCCGTTATTACCATATAAGGTAATATAACTACAACGGATAAGATTTTCTGGCAGAAGTAAATTCTGTTCTTCTTTAGATTATAAAGAACAGAAAGATATTTACAGAGGAGAAGTAGAGGCAAATTGGAGATGAGTTGTTAAATTATTTTTAGGTTATATAAAGGAAATGGTTTGGATTCTATCAGTAATGCGTACACAAAATCTCCAAAAACGTACTATCTTTTCAGAACGTTTTTGTGTGAATGAGTCTAGTTAGTTGATTCAAACCGTTCGATGTTTTGAATTTTCAAAGAGAAGTTGTTTTGCCAATGGATTTGGGATTTTGATTATTCAGATAATTCAGTCTGAATGGCTATAATTGTGTACAGTGACTTTGATTTTTGATAATGACTTTGATATTTTTTTGTGTCTTTTTCTAAGCCAACTTGATGCGAAAAAGAGACTCTTTGGAGCCTTGCTGTGGGATATTTTCTAGTTCTAAACCGACTCTGAGGCCAAGTTGTTCAAGCAGTGTACGGTTGGCTCCTGCACCTTTAGATTCATATCCGGTAGCTTTGAAATTTGGCAGCTTACTTGAAAATCTGCATTTCGTGTTCTTTGTGCGCATTGGATACACATTCACACTCCATTATTGGTGTCAGTGAGGACCGAGAAACAAAGATGAGCTCAACTTCAAACCATTTATTGTTGTTCACTTAGTAGTAGTTAGGCTTAGGCATATGCAAAACACAAAATTGGTCAATTAACCCGATAACGACAATTTCTGGATGAAAAAGACATGTAAAATTTAATATTGTTTAATTGGACGAGAATATAAAAATAGTCGGAATATAAATAGTTTCATCCTACCCATTTTCAAATACTTTTTCTTATGTTTAATTTACATCAGGATGCATCCATTTTCACTCTTGCTATTTTTTAAGTTTAAACCAGGATGAATCCAGATTCATTCTTGCTATTTTTTAGTGTCTATTTCACCCATACTAATTTTTACTCGTCCATTAGAACCATGTTTTAAAAATATTTGGGCAAGCAAAACCAGTTTGTTTGTTTTAGGAGTTGTGTTATTAAGTATTTGGAAATCCATTAGAGTTATTAAGAAATCAACAAACTCTGATTGTACTCTTATTGCCATCATTGGAGAACATGACAATATCCCAGGTATGACTTATATTGTTGCACTCTATAATAGCCTTGTCAATTTAATATTTGACTATTGTAACAATGAGAGTTCAATTGATATCTTCACACCGACCAGATTCAAGCTGCATAAAATTTTGATATTTTCATAGAAATTTTGGTATTGTCAAGTTTTCATTTAGAGTGTGTTTGTTTTTCTGCTAATTCGGGATCTGGATCTGACTCGGCTCCTGACTCGGTCCGAGTCAGATGTCAGACCGTTTGTTTTTTTTTTATTTTGAGTCAGATCTGACTCGCGATCTGAGTCAAGCCTAACTAGGGCTGTTCATTGTCGGTTTTGGCTCGGTTTCCAGCCAAACCAAAACCGAAACCAATACTATCGGTTTCTAAAAATCTAAACCAAACCAATCCATTAACCATTGGTTCAGTTTCTAAATGGTTTTAGCCGGTTTCGGTTTGTTCCATTTGGTTAATGGAAAACCGATTGTATGTCAGTTTTCTGAAACTGACTGTTCAAATCTTTGAAAAAATAACACAGTTGGATTTTTTTAACCTACCTGCAGAATGTAATTAACACAGAAGCGTAGTTCATAACTCAAGTTTATAAGCATAGTTCAACACATAAACATTACAGATTCAAAATACATAAACTCCAAGTTTTGCATGCTCCAAATATGATCTCGTCTGGGTAAGGGTAGAACTTAGGTTTACAAAGTGTGAGATGGACGGGGTAGATTAAATCTATCTGATTTTAATCAACGGCCTATACTTATCGGTTTTCCATTAATTGGTTTTTGGTTCGGTTTTCAGGTCAAACCAAAACCGAACCAGTAATGTCGGTTTTCAAATTTTTTTACCATAACCAATCCATTAGTAAATGGTTTGGTTCGGTTTCTTCCTTATCGATCTGGTTCGGTCCGGTTCCGGCGGAAAACCGAAACCATGTTCAGCCCTAAGCCTAACCCCCGACTCGGATCCGTTTGAGTCAGGTAATAAAATACCTCTGATTCACGGTAACAAACCACTGACTCATATTTTTAAGTCAGATGAGTCAGATCTGAGTCGGACCCGAAACATATTGAGTCAGGTGATTTCAGTCAGATCCATGCGAGTCGGATCCAGATAAGTCGGGCGAGTCAGGAGAAAACAAACACACTCTTAGCCTGAATTTCCACTTTCCACTTATATTGTTGCACTCTGAAACAAGATAATATTTTATATATTTTTTTAATTCAATAGAACTATTAACAGACCAACAAACTCCAATTTTACCATAGCCTGAGTTGCCATCCATCGGAGAAGATGGCAAGCCAATAGCCCAATATGGCATATACTTTTGCACTCTAATAGGAGCCTTGTCAAATCAATGTTCGACTAATGTATCAATGAGGAGAGTTCAATTAAAATCTTCACAATGACTAGATTTTTTTTTTTTTTTTTTTTTTTTTTTTTATCAATCTTTTGTTTCGATCAATCAGCTGGGGTTAAAGGGACCCCTAAAAGATCTTGTCAGCTGTGGGATTTGAACAATTGCACAATGACTAGATTTGTGCTTCACAAATTCAGATATTTGCATAGAAATTTTGGTACTGTCAAGTTTCAAGTTAGGACGTGGCTAGTTGTTGAACATATTGTACTTTTTTTCGCCTATTAAGGGCGACTTCTCTGATTATAATGATCTGTGAAGGTGATGTTGGTAGAATCACAAGCTCACAGATGCAAACACTTTGACCAAAGACCTTCCCCAACCAAAAAATAACGAAAATTATCCAAGATATTTTGAACGGAAGGCTCGTGATGTGCTCATGAAAAGCAATGCAGGTGTAGCTACCCAAATGATTTGGGCCCTTTTTCAATGAGACCAAACTCCCTCAGATACAGGATCCCACATTTTCTCACAAGACAAAAGAAATTTTTTGATTTTTCTTTTACTTCCCCGTGTTTTCTTTCTCACATGCGTCTTCATCAACCATGTTCCATAATATCGAGAGAAATATCCAGTCCAAGCCAATAACATTCATTCATTTCCGTTTATCATTTCCTCTACGTAAATTATGCGTTAGATCCCTTTCTCTTTCGCTCTCTCAATCCAAACTTTTTGTGACCATTTCATTGATTAATACAGATATGGTCATTATATTAAGATCCGAAACCATCAAATATGTCCTCTAGATCAATAATGCTTCCTCATAGTCATAGTGTGTATGGTTTGCTATCGGATATTTAGTGCGCAATCCCTACATGGATTTGCATCTAAAGAATTTAAGAAAAACAATCTCTACATTGGGACTTTCTTGGTTGTTGCATGCATACATGCATGATTTCGTACTGCCAAGAGCCAACAGAGGAACATATACATAGGACAGGGCACTGGTAATAATAGAGAGGGACCTTGTATGAATCGGGGTCCATTCTCAAGTTCACAAAGGAGAAAAGGACTTGGAGAGTCTAAAGCCATCTCACGCATCTACATCTACCCTTATCCATCATATTCCTCATCATCCTCATATCTTCATTTGTCACCCTAGATAAACTTCTTCTCAAGGGCAAAGCATACTTTGGTTTCCTTCTTATCTTGCTACCTTCTATTCGTCAGCGAACACACAAATGAACATATATAGATAGTAAACTTTAACCAAAACTAGCAAAATCTTAAGTAGACATAAGTGATATCCTGATGATCTGATGTGGATTTCACAATATCCTTCCTCTAATATGTCCAAAACTTGAAGTTGTCAACTCCGTGTTGACGGCCTCCCCGTCTAGGGAACTTACCGGTTGAACGGTACCAGCATTTCCATTACAGTTGGGGAACAAAAAATGAAAACGCCCAGAATGTAAATAACAACCCCGAAAATAAGCTGAATTATCAGTAATAACCATTACTGATGCAGCCCCAAAGTCTTGGTGGGCAGTAGGGATGGCCTAAAATTTAAAATTTTGAGGCTAAGAAAATAATCTCAAAAAGTGCCTCTGAAAAAATTTAAATTTTTGGGGGTGCTTGCTGGTTCTGAATGGTGACCACCGGGGTATCAATGTCGTGATAACAGAAATATCGGCCGTTTAGTGCTTTCCGACGTACCAGTTCTCCAAAAAAGTGACTCAAATTCTTTGGTGTCTCAACCAAACATTAGACTTCTTTTTACCTTCGATAATAATTATGTTTGAAGAGGTTCACTGGAATATGGAGACGCACATAGGTGATGGAAGATCAACAAAAATTTGGTTAGACCCCTGGAAATCTCAAGTGGCATTCTCCACAACTCATCAAAAATCTTACACATGATTCAATACCCAAGTGATGAAGTAAAGGCTGAACTGGATAATTTATTACCCTTAATTGGTGCTCCCCCTCAACTGGTGGCATTGGCAGACTCCATCAGCTATAACACATCATTGATCTACGCATCAAAAGAGGGTTACAAATGGCTGATGCGGCAACAACAAAATGGAGCTGAAACACTCTATGTTGTCTCTGCAATGAAGAAGAGGAAGAGTTCAATCCTATTTTGCTAAACTGCAGGTTTGCAAAACACATCTGGAATCAGCTGGCAAACTCCATGGATATATCCTGGTCGCATAAAGTCAAGAACAGGCACACTTCAAAGAGTAAAAGACTGGCAAAAAAAAAAAAGTGTGGTACATTCTACCCTTTGCCATTTGCTGGGCTCTGTGGGGGAGGGTGATGGCTAACAAGAAAAACAGAGAGAAGGAGGTGGTCGTTATGAAATCAAGAGAATGGTTCAATTCTCTGCTAGGAAACTATTGTAATGGGGCTATTGCTGTAATTGAGCTCTAACCAAAGGCAGTGGCTTTGTTTGTCGGGCCTTTCAATCAAAAAGGCGTTCCCAAAATTGTCACTCCTAGACACGAAAATATCTTTGTCAAACTGTTTTTATTTTTCTGGTTCCATTCATGACAACATTAAGTTGGCTCATGAGATATGCAATAGTAACGCCAGTGAATCTTAAAAAGAGATACTCAAGTAAAGGTGGAACAAAACACACACACGGATTTCTGAGTTCCAAAATGATTTTATTTCTCCTACAGTGCACCCCACATGGCAATATATCAACAAAAGACTGATTATGGGTTCTAATAGTTCTAACAAAGTGTATAAGCACTAAAGATGAGATTAAAGATAATAAGAAGCAGATGCAAGCAGGAAAAATCATCAAGGAACAGTTTCTCAATCATCATCGCCAAACAACCCTCCAATATCCTCATCAGACTCTTCTTCAGGCTCTGGCTTCTTCTCTTCTGCCTTTGAAGCAGCAGCTGGTGCACCACCAGAAGCAGCAGCGGCGGCAACAGGAGCAGCTGCAACTGCAAACTTGCTTGGATCCTGCAAAAAAAAAAAAAAAACTCAAAACATTAAAATATGTTACAAACAAATGGATCACGAGGGCACAAAGATACAAAGAAAAAGCTATTGTTAAACTACCTTCAAGTATTCTTTCACTTTATCAGCATAAGAGAAGGAGTATTCAGTGGCAACAGCGACTGAAAGAATATTCTTGTATCCATTGACAAACATGTGAGGTACAGCAGCAAGAGTAGGATACGAGAGAGCCAATGAGAGTGAAGTAACCATCGATACCCCGGCATAAAATTTCTCAACTAGATCATCATCAGTAAGGTCAAGCACCTCTGGGCTAAAGACTGAACCATTGTCATACACCGAGAGCACAACGAGACCATAAGAAAATGGCCTTATGCCTAGCTTTGATAGCAAAGCAGCTTCAGAAGAACCCACTTTGTCGCCTTTCTTGATAAGCTCAACTGGGATTGTAATTTCGACGGTTCCCTTGTTAATCTTGGTTGGAATGTTGAGAACCTAAACAACAAAGGTACAATTAGCCAATAATATATAGTAATAAAATCTGAAACAGCAGTATACCACATCAACACTAGCCCTAAAGAACATCAAAAACAAAACAGTAATTACAAAAAATGTGAGTATAAGCCACTAAAATCTGCCAACTGGCAGAAAGAATTAGTTGTCAAATGCTTTTGGTACTTGGTGAAGGCAACTAGTTCCTATCTACTTCAGGAACAGGTAATCTGCTTCTTCAATCAGTCTTAATTAATAAGTTCATACACCAAAACTAACTAAAAATTAAGAAAAGTAAAATCAACCTCATGAGAATTAGTTGTTTGATAGGGAAACCATCAAAAACAAGGTAGTGGTTGCCACAACCATATAGTCTAATCTTAATATTCATACTACCATTACTCAAGGATCAGTTTCCATATAAAATCGGAGCAAATAAGGGAATCTGTGGTAATAAAAGTCGAGTGGAAAGATTACCTGGAAAAAGGATGTTTGTGATGGATCCAATCCTGTGTTGCCTGGTGGTACAATAACATCGATAGGAGCAACAAGTCCAACACGAGCAGGGGCTCCAACCTGATGTAAACAAAAGATAGATTATCACACTGAATACACAATTGACGAACAAAACAAAAACAAAAAACTCTTGAAATTCATTCATGCTGGTCTTTAAAAGCCTCAATATATATGCAATATGTGAATCACTCGTGCAATTAAGAGCCTTAATTATATGAATCTAATAATGAACCAAAATCCAGAAAACAAAAGTGATCTAACTTATACCTTATATTTGCTGACTTCTTCACTAACTTCCTTCAAATCTCCTTTAGTAAAGATCAACCCAACGTTTCCCTAATTAACACAATCAAAAACCAAATCAGTAATTAAAAAGATCACACACACACAAATCTTCAACAATCGAAACTGAATCTGCAAAATCACATACCACAAGAAGAGGAATGAGGTTAAGGAAGTCGTTGTTTCCAGTTTTCTCAGCATGAAGACGAACAGTTCTCTTCATCATAGTGTTCTTTCCCATCAAAACAACTGAATCGCCACGTAAACCTTTCCTGATGTTTTGTAACTGGTTTGATCCAACATTGTCTGCAGCAACAACTAAGATCTGACCATATTCATCAAGAAACTTGCAGAGTTTCTTATCATAAGCGATCTTCTTCTCAGCCTTGGAAGGTTTGGGTGCCATGGTTTGAGCTGCTGCTATGAAACCCTAATGAAAACCCTAAAATAATCTTTACGTGTGTGTTATGAAGTTACGGGATTTACTCTATTGTTCTATTTATAATGGGAGATGCATTGAATATCTCATTGTGTGATTTCCATATATACCCTCTTTCCAAAAGAAGAAGAATTCCTAAGCACTTTCCTTTTTCGCCGTCAAAAACCAAAAGGTGCCACCGATTCCAACGCGACACCAGCTAAGTTATATGCCGATGAACCTAAACAAGAAGGCAGTGGCGGAACCTGCAGAAACCTTCCTTACCGCAGGCTTGACCATATTTTCATCCTGTGCTTACTGTTTTTATGGTCCAACATGGATTAAGTAACCAAAAAAAAAAAAATGTATTTGGGCCTTTGGGGGAGGCTCCAGGCAGGGGAAAGCCTGGTTCTGCTTCAGCCTCTAGCTGGAGGAAGACTGACGACTAGGGTTGTGCAACGGATGGATGTGGATTAGGGGTCACCCGCACCCAATCCGTCAAAGTTACGGATTTGAAAAATCCAACCGTATCCGGCCCAATCACCCGCGAATTTGACATTCGCGGATCAGCGGATGATACGGGCCGGATGCGGATTAACCGTGGAACAACTAAAGTTGTTGAGAGAAGAATTAGTAAAATGAAACCAAAAAAATAGATGCGAGATTTCGTCAATAATTTTTCTTTTTCCCTTCTCTGTACTCTATACATCTATGTTCTTTATTTACTGGTCCTCTTGATTTAAAACTGTTTTGAATCAAGAGATGTGCAGACAAAGAAATAGGGGAAATGGTAGAGAGTGATGCACGGGCCATAGGTTGTATGTTATGAGAATATCTTGGGTTTGTTGCAATGTGTCGATTACAACCAAACTTCCATTAGTGCATATTTTAAATCAACACATTCTCACTGTTTAGGCAAAAGGTCTCGGATAGGCTTACTTACATCTCCTTCTTTTAAGATTTGTGTTCTCCAAATTCCCTTCAAGTGAAAATATATAACTCTGAAGTACTTAAAATTAAACTACTTGAATCTTCATCAGAATTTATATAGGAGAGAAGACTCATGTTTTCTGTAAGTTGAATTCAACGTCATGCTAGTTCTAGTTGAAAATATATAACTCTAAAGTACCGATATACGCAAGAACAACTGAAGTTGTTGAGAGAAGAAAACTACGCGATTGTTGTTTGCAGAGAAAATAGGAAAGGAATGTAGAGATTGTTAGAGCACTGCTCGGTCGAACTCGCATGAGTTGCTATCTCAAGCATGTTTGTCAATGTTAGTGATCAAAACTATAAGTCTTGATTTATAGTCTACTTATAGATGTCTCGGACTAGGACATATATTGTGTAGTTGAGCCTTAGACTTCACGGCGTTCATCATTTGAAGACGAAGAACTACTAAAGAGAGATGGTGGAACTTCATCGACAAAAGGTATGTGGAGACTAAAACTTATCTATCACTTGGAAAGTCTATTTCTACTCTATCTCCTATATTGAGACATAAGTCGTGTTACGATATAGTTTTTTATTATACACATTTGAGATTTCGAGTTGAGTGTAACTCGCTTACATATTCTCGGAATATGTGTTGGCAAGCTTTCGCTTCGACCAAGATCATCTTATCATGTGAAAAATTGACGAGCAACATCTTACATGGTTTGTGTGATACAATCATTTGATGTAAACTTGGAATGTTTCGTTATGATTATTTCAATAACTTGAAAATTGTTTTGATGCTAATAGTGTGTGGAAACGGCTATCGTCATCCTCTAAGAAAGCTTCAATGATTGAAATAAAGAGTTTAGAACACTTAACCATTATTGGAGATGTCATGTTGTGTACTCTTGCACATATGTAATCCATGTCCGGGAACCATAGTATGCGTACACGTACGCGTACCTGTTGGCTTGAGAAATCCGGGAACCTAAGTATGCGCAACCGTTCGCGTAATGGCGTAAGGTTCATGTCCGAATATTTCTGCTGGAATAGGAAGTTCGCGTACCTGTTTGCGTACTGGAAAAAACCAATTTTGGTTCGGGTATTTCAAGTATGCGTACGCGTTTGCATACTTGAAGATTAAAGTTCTAAAATCGGTTATGTTCATGAACTTAAACATTTATAAAATAAGGAATGCAATCTTTGCAAACCGTGGCTATAATTTTCATGGATTGATTCGAGTGAATCAAACCGATTTTGCTTCAATTGTGTTCTTGTATAATTCTATGAGAATATAGCAATTGAACAATTCTTTAACTAGTTTCATTTGAGTCATTTGAACTAGTTATGGTTAAGATGAACAAGGTTAATATGAGAGTATTCATATGGCTAACCTCGGTTAACTATTATTGAACCAACATGGTGTACACGTTTAGGTACGGTTACATAAACCTAAATGAGGGTACATTTCATTTGTGTGTAACAAGCTAAGTTCAATCTAACAGTTGAAAGATATTAGTTTGGTTGAATCAGGTTTTTCATCTAACGGTGAATATTGAATGCTTTGTTACCAAGGTAACTTAGATTACAAACCCTGATTTGAAAACTATATAAAGGATAACTCTAGCAACTGGGAAACCTAATCCCCACACTTTTGTGTGTTACTAGTTGCATAACTAAAGTCGATTCTCCTTTAACCTTAGGTTTCTCTTGAGACCCTGTAGGTTAACGACTTGAAGACTTCATTGGGATTGTGAAGCCAGACCCAACTATTTTCTCTGTAATTGCGTGTTATGATCTTGCATATTCTATCGTGTTGAGTACAATTGAAATAATTGACTCGATATTAATATCTCCAATAGGTAAGACAAAAGTAATCACAAACATCTTCGTCAATATCTTGTTTCTCTAGTCGATTCAGATTATTGTGAGGTGATTGATAATACTAGGCTGTTCTTCGGGAATAGAAGACCGGTTTATCAATTGGTTCATGTTCACCTTGATTTATCAAAAGACTGAACAAAATTCATAGGTATTTCTATGGGAGACAGATTTATTTATACCAATAGACTTTTCTGTGTGAGACAGATTTGTTTATCAAGTCTTCGACTTTGGGTCGTAGAAACTCTTGGTTGTGGGTGATATCAGCTAAGGGAATCAAGTGCGTAGTACCCTGCTGGGATCAGAGACGTAAGAAACGCAATTGTACCCTGAATCAGTGTGATATTGATTAGGATTCAACTACAGTCCAGTCCGAAGTTCATTGGTAGTAGGCTAGTGTCTGTAGCACCTTAATACAATGTGGTGTTCAAAGATGGACTAGGTCCCGGGGGTTTTTTGCATTTGAGGTTTCCTCGTTAACAAAATTCTGGTGTCTGTGTTATTTCTTTTCCGCATTATATTTTGTTATATAATTGAAATATAACAGGTTGTACGTTAATATCAATCAATTAGATAATCCAACCTTTGGTTGTTGATTTAAATTGATTGCCACTTGAACATTGGTCTTTGGTACCGTTCAAGTTGTTTCACATAATAATCAGGATCGTGGATTTCTATCTGTTTGATTTGTCGATTACATTGTGAAACAGAGATATAAACTCTTGTATATAATTTTCTCTAGATTGAGTCTAACTGTCTAGTTGATTATAGAAAGTATATTGGAGTAAGTCCGCTCTGATTGCCAAACGAATTGTTGGGTGTGGTTGTTGTACCCCCGTATTTTCAATTGGTATCAGAGCAGGAAAACACATTAAATACCTTATAAGTCTGTGTTTATAGCGATCTGATATGGACAGAAGTGTTATCTCTATAAACGTACCACCAGTCTTCGATGGCTCGAATTACTTATGGTGGAAAATTTATATGCGTTCCTTTCTTCAAGCGCGTGATTTTCAATCATGGGTTTATGTACTTAATGGCTACGATGCTCCCGTTGTTGCAGTACGAGATGCGACCATTCCAAAGGATATTGGTGCATATGACCCTGCTGAGATTCTTGTTGCAAAGCAAAATTCCGACGGTTTGAACACCATCGTTCATGCCATTACCCCATATCTTCAGCACTATGTGACTACGTGCACTAGGTCTAAAGATGCTTGGGATATCTTAGAAACTGTATTTGAAGGTAATACTGGAGAAAAAGAAGTCAGGCTTCAAAACCTAAATTATGATTGGGAAAACCTTCGTATGGAAGATGAAGATTCATTTGATGAGTTTAATCACAAAGTGTCTGAAATTGTTAATGCATCCTTTGCATTGGGTAAGATTATTCCTGAAAAGGACATTGTGATGAAAATTCTCAGATCGCTTCCATCTAGATACGATTCTAAGAAGCATGCCATCGTTGAGGGAAATAACCTTGATGCTTTCTCCAGAAATACGCTGGTTGGGAAGTTAAAGATCTTTGATCATGAGCATACATCCAAATCTGGAAAGGATGTTGCTTTCAAAGAACAAAAGAACACTAAATTACTTGACAAAATTAAAAGTGTTTGCATTTCTGAAGATGATCTTTCTGAGGGTGATTCATCAGATGAATATCTTGACAAGTCAGTCTCTTTGATCACAAGACAGATTAGAGACCTTCTATTGAAGAGAAGTAAACGGTTCTCCAGAGATAAACCTAGATCATGAGTTAAACCTCACAATCGTGTTCCTCCTAAAAACAAGGATATTGACGATACTGATGACGAGGATATGCCTCAGTGCTTTAAGTGTAAAGGTTTTGGTCATTTTGCAAATGAGTATCTGAACCGCAGAAAATACACTGGGAACAAAGGTCTTGGTGCGACTCTTGATGAAATGTCCGATCACTATGATTCTAATGAAGACGAAAAGTCAAGTGTTGCACCTTTTTGTGAAAATATTGATTTTGATAATTTTAGCAATACATACATCAATCTTGATATTCTTTCAGAAGAGAACTCAACCAATCTGGAAGAAAAAATTGACCTTTGTGTTGGAAACTTTCTGTCTAATTTTTCAGGTTCCACTATGTGTCTAGCAGCTTGCACATCTCAGGCGTCTGAATTATACTCCAGGTTGACATGCTCATATTTTTCACTCAAATGTCATGAACTTTCAAAGTGTTTCAGGTACAAACACAAAATGAGGTATGTCAACAAACTTCAACGAAGAGCAAATCGGTTAGCAAACAAGCTCAAACTTGTTCAAAAAACCACAAGGTATGTAAAATTTTATCCTCTTCGAAGAAGTTAGTTTCCAAGGATAAGACAAGACCACTATAGAAGAAAGAATGGTCTAAACATTTTGAGAGACAGGTTCCATGAATTCCTTTCAAAAAGGTTATGGTAGACAGATTGTTGTTAACCGCATCACAACTTGATTGTGTTGTTTGGTGCATCTTGTCTCATGTGCCTGATCAAAAGAGACAAGATTGTGCACACCTCGGGCTTTAGGAAAAGAGATTTTCTTTTTTGTAATTCCTTTCTTAGCTTTGCTGTGTTTTGCAAGTTTTGGAATTTTTCCATACTAATTGAATTTGGAAAGGACTTCCCTGGTCAATCAATAAAAGAGGGTTATTATCGACAATTCTACTCTTCTTAGAGTTGTGAGTTGTGCGTGCACGAACCTGTGTTTAAAGGTTTCGTAACCCTACATTCCTGTTTTCTTCTCTGAAACTCTTTTTATCTTAAGACTGCTTGTTGAGTTTAAATTGTGATTTCCTCTCACAAACCCGTACGCATATGGATACTCCAAGCATCATGTCTTCTGATGGAAAAGATGTTAATATGATTGTTAAGCCACTAATCATGAAGGAAAAAGAAAGATCTCTGTTACCTCCAACTTTGAAAAGAAAAAGAAGGAATGTGAGGGAGCCAAGAGTTGTTCCTTCAAACTCTCAAAAGTTTTCTGGTGTTCTTGAGGATTTGAAGGAAACAAGGATGGAGATTCAACAAATAAAGGCTTTTGTTATGAGAACTCTTGAAATTCAGAAGGCCCTGGTTCGACATCATCAGCCTAAAAGTTTTGTTGGAATTGACTCCTTTCTTCATGAACCATATGTTCCCATGGCTATTGACGACAAGGAGTTCGGGGACGATAAAAAAAAATTCAGAGGTCTCAATGTCTAGGAAACTTCTTATGAGAATTTTATTCTTGTGTTTTTAAGAAGGATAACTAGGGTTTTGAATAGCCATTATTGTGAGTACACATAGCTATGTCCAACGTTTTCATCTTCGTGTTTTTAGATTTATTTATTCAAATTTTAAGTTATTTGGAAGATGATTTTTGCAGTATTATTTTTATGGTTTTATATATTGCAAATTGTTATGGGATATTTTGTTTACGTTCGTGAACCTGTGACTGTCCCATACTTGTTCAAAAGTTATCTCTATTATGTCGATATGAATGTATTGATAAAATATATAATGAACTTTTGAATACAAAAGTTAAAGCCTTGTATGTCATTTTTGATGGAAGAAAGGATAAAACTTTTGTTTACAAAGATTAAATCTATTACATGTCATTATGCAAATAGTGATGAAAAATAGAATGAGTCTTTGTTTATTCCGCAGTATTGGTCTTTCCCTGATCCATAATTTTGTGCATATACTGTGTTGGTCCGTAAGTTCTCTTATGTTGAGCATGGCCAATTGAATTGATCATTTTTGTGGCTAATTCAATTGTGATTTTTGGATACAAATTCATGTTCTCATGTGATTTGATTATGTCCAAAGAAAATCCTTCTTTTCGTGTAAAAGTAAGGTCGCTCTTGTTGTTCTTTCGGGAATGACATTTTATGGGGGAGAGTTCTTTTTGAACTTGTGCTTAAGTGCCAAATCTTTGTGGGGAGTGCGGCTGTGGAATATTGTAGGGGTTATCTTGTATCTTTATAAACTCCTTGATGAATGCATTTAGCTTCGGCTATAAGATTGCATCTAATGATATATGATAAGGGGAGAAAAAAGCTATGGTTATGGATTCTATGGAAACCAATAATTAGATCATAGAAGTTTTTATCTTAATTGATAGTCTAAGGTGAAATTGATCGATGAACTCCTAACACATACCTTTTGAGAAAGGAGTACATGTAAATGTTTCGGGGGAGTTAGGCGTATCGATCTACTACTATCCGCTTTGAATGAGTAACTCCACCTCATAGGATTGGTTCATACAAAGATTAAAGCAATGCTGAAACTTCTACCTATTTTGTTTTATTGTGTTTAAAATTTAATCATGTGACTTAATATCTACATTGTGACCCAGAATATACTAGAGATCTAAATTTTCCTCATTACTCGGGATGTAAACTATAACCTAACGTGCCTTTGTAACCTAAAAAATCCATGTGACCTAAATTATGTCTTGCATCTTAATTGCCCCGTCATCTAAAATCTACCGAGTGAACCTAAATCATGATGCAAACTCTTTGTGGTTATCAAAGTTTGATTTGTAATATCCAAAATCTATTATATGATCTTAAATATCCCTTGTAATCCGAAATTTACACTATGATATAACACAACATGCAGTATGATGTATGGGATATTTCAGATGACGCGGTCCAAGGAAGTTGATCAGGAAACTGTGGAGTGCTTACCTTGGATGTATAGGTCAGTCGAAAGTGTTGTTGGTCAAACGGGAATGTCTGATTCGGCTATGCCAAGGCCGACGACCTAAGCTTGCTGCGTAAATCGCTAGCACGGGTTAAAAGGACAAGACGTTCAAAACTTTGCATTTATTGGAAATCTAATTCGTTTGATTTTTAAATTCCAACCCACGTAGTTGATTAGAAACCTTTGATTTACAGGTTAAATGAAGTCCCGCTTAATTGCCATATGTTTCCCAAATGGCTCAACCTTTGAATATCATTAAAAAGATGAAGCTCACTTTTAAGATGTTTATTAATGTTCATGAAAAAGTGGGGGTACCAAAACACACCACCAACTTTTTCTTAGGCAACCCGTATGTAATAAACTCGAATACAATCCCGAGAGTTCAACTTAAATGAATCTCAATCAAGAAATTATATGAAGAGCTTATATATCTTTCTCTCACAATCAGAAAGTTGACAAAACCAAATCCGTGAACCTGGTTATTTGTGAGAGTACTTGGACGATCTCAAAAATCAATATCCAAGAATCAGACCAAGTCATATCCAACAAACAAGGATAGATGTATCTAATTTGATTGATTTACGTACAACCTGTGATATTTCAATTATAAAGATAAACAATATAATGCGAAAAACAAATAACATAGATACCCGAAATTTTGTTAACGAGGAAACCACAAATGCAGAAAAACCCTAGTCTAGACTTGAACACCAAACTGTATTAAACCGCTACAGACACTAGCCTACTACCAATTAACTTCAGACTGGAATGTAGTTGAGACCGAATTAAACCCTCACATCAATTTAGTTACAGTCGCGCTCCTTACGACTCTTGAATCCCAGCAGGACTCTACGCAAATTATTACCTTAGCTAATGTCCTTTACAGCCTAAAGGTTGATTCAACTCAATTGAAGACTTTAAACCAATCTTTCTCCCATAGATAAGCCTATATATGATTTCCTTTCTGATTGATAGATCAAGGTGATATTGGAAATCGATAGCAATAGACAAAGTCTAGCTAACCTCAAAATCCGAACTTATGCTTCCTGAAGAGCAGCCTAGATTATTATTCACCTCGCAAGTATTAAACATGTGGGATCACAAAGTTCGAGATGAAGAAAACTTTGCGATTTATATCTATCTTGTTCGAGTGAGCAGATCAACAATCAAAGAAGATCATGATACACGAAATATCAAGATAAAAGATAATTGGGCATGGCTTCACGAATCCCTAGGTAAAGTCTTTTTAGTCGCTAAACCCTAGAAGGGATTTAGGTATAGGATGACTCTAGTTTACAACTAGGACACACAAAGAATAGTGTCAGGGATTCAAAAATCCCAGTTGCTTGAGGTTCTACCTTATATAGATTTTCAAAGTATAGGTTGATTTAGGCTTAAGCTAAGATAGCTTTGGAACCAAGCAAACAATATCCACCGTTAGATGAATCTATGAAGTAAGATTAACATACCAAGATATATATATATATATATATATTTTGGTTAGGATGAATCGTAACCGAACCATGTATAAAGACATTGTTCATGGACGGTTAGCCGAGACTAGTCGATTAAGCTTAATCATTTTCATATAACACTTAAGACTTTACATTTGAGTCACAACCATAGGTTATAATGTGATCAATCATGTATTTAGAAATTTATTAAAATGCTAATTATCTCACAGAAATAATTTTTGTGCATCTGAAAATATTCGACAGGGCAAGCACGTGTACTCTACCTTGTTCGTGACTGTTTTTGCCATGGTACATATACCGGGTATGTTACCCTAGGGTACATCTGAAACTCACGGAACTTTTCGTTTTGCATACCGGGTATGGATACCACACCAGTTTCAAAACCATCAGATCCTTTACGGTATGCATACTTGGTATGCGTACAATTTCTGGTTCATGAGCAACAGACTTTCTATGGTATGGATACCGGGTATGCATACCAAAAGTTGTTGTCGACATATAGCTACTCCGGTACTTGTACTGGGTACATGTCATATGGTTCCAGACCTATAACAGTTTTCTCCAGTATGTGAATTGGTATGCATATTGTCGTGTATCCAGATTTACGGTAGTTCTATATTTTTCTCTAAATCAATTCTAAACATTCCCAAATAACATCAATGACACATATCACTATTTCAGGCTATTTTCGAATGATAATTTCGAATCACGATTTTGATTATGAACAATAAATTGTTATTAACCGAAATTCATCATGTATAAACAAATGTTCATTAAGCTTAGTCATATATATTTCGAGAACTAATTACCAAGATAAACTTGACTCGAAATTCTTGATATGCTTACAATAGTCTAATTAGTCATGCGACAACGTCTCATAGATAAAAGGATGAATATAACTTGAGATATAGGTGGTTCAGTCTTCACTTACCTTTTGTTGAAGAAGTTCTCCAAAAGCTTCGGTTGATATTTGCCTTCAAACGGTAGAACGCAGTGATGTCTGATTCTCAACTACACACTTCTATCCAAATCCGAAACTTGACTAATTGTAGACTATAAATCAAGATATAGTTTTGATCAACTAAATTTGACAACAAGCTTGATATAGAAACACTTGTTAGTTCGACAGAGCAATGATTTAACAATCTCCCCCTTTGTCAATTTTAGTGAAAAAAATATCAATACATATGGATTAAAAAATAAAGCTTCAAAAACTCCTTTAATCTATCATGCTTAATTTCCTTGGTTTCTTCAACCCCTTGAATTCTTCGTTACTTCAAGTTGCAATGATTCTGAACGTGTTCAACTCAGCATCATTGTTGTTAAAGATCTGTAACGATAACAACTTTGAAAATAAATATCCCCAATCATCGTTATACAGAAACATAGTATTATTATCTTCTCCAAAGTTCAATTGTATCACAACTTTGAAGTAATACTACAGTGAGATGTTTTTTCCCTTAATCAATACTTACATCTTTTTCTTAATAGGTGAAACCTATAGATTATTGATTCAACCCCCCTCCCCCCCCCTCCCTACATAATGATCCGTAAACCATATATATGTAGTGCGAAACTACTATTAATTCTCCCCCTTTTGTCAATAAAATTTGGCAAAGGTACGAAAATCATGGGATCGTAATGAATTCAACCAAAAGGTACTTCAAGACTTAAAAGGATTACATATGAACTTTTTTTTAGATGCTATCACATAGTAAAAGAATACTTAGAGCTCATCTAGGAGATTCACACATACCCTATAAATTCCATAAATACACACCCCACAAAGATATAGTAATTAAGCACAAGTTCATTTAAGAACTCTCCCCCATTTGATGTCATTCCTAAGAGAACAACTTGAGTGACCTTACTTTGATGAGAAAGAAGGATTTTTTCGGACATTAAAAAATCACGTGGACTTGTATCATGAACATCGACTTAAATTAATCTCAACGCCAGTTACGAACAAATAGATAATTTTAATCGATATGACTCAACATAAAAAAAATCTTACGGAGTGTATAATGGAGTAATAGCACAAAAGTGTGATCACGAGTAGATCGATACTGCAAAAAATTCTCAGAAAGTTTGTTATACTTTTAGTTCAGAAAACATAATTGATTTAACTTTTGAGCACATATGAGATATCAGTTCAATTCACATAAAGTAAAGGACACATTATCTCATAAGACTTTGCAATAATTAAACCAATAATGATTACATACTACAAGTTCATCGGCATTATTTTTTTCTTCTTCAAACATAAAAATTTAAGAATCTTAAACACAAATCAAGTTAGGTAGTCATGAACGATACACATATATACATGGATCATTAGCCACATTGGTTTGTCTATTATAAGTACTTCACCTATGATCATTTTTCTCAGCTAATGGTGAATGATGTACCCAGAATCAGCATGATTATCCTATCTTGAGAGTTTTACCCAAAACCTAAGTTTAAATATCAACATTATGATTAGTGTTTTGGGGTGAAAACTGATTTTACTGTTTTTGGTAAATTTGGGTTTGTTGATGAGAAACGAATTCAAACCCTAAACAAATGCACTGCACAGGAGTACTTTTAGATTCGAGAGATCAATCTGTAAGACTCTGGCCTTAACCAAGAAATGGTCGTTCCAGATTCAATTCGGTCACAAAGTGAAGGAGAAGGGTTGATCTTAGGGAGGGAAGCGAAGAAGGTGTTTGAGATCAGAATGTTGAATTATGAAGGTGCGGTTGTTTTATGACTTGTATCAGAATGTGGAACTAGCTTGCGGAGTGTAAGCTATCAGTCCTTAGTGTTTTCTGAATACTTGTGTTGTTAACCAAAACTCCCATGTTGGTTGAAATAGGTTTAAACCTATTTATACAAGTCAAAGTTGAACGCACCTTGATCTCACAGGAAGTGGGAGTAGTGGAGCGATGGAGAAGTGGGATCGTGTGAAAATGTAGAAAACCACGTCTTACTATGAGGAAAGACAAGTCGGTTTACACCCACTACTTCAATACAAATACGGACACTCCAAGTATTAGTCACTAACTTGTTGTAGTATAACAACCGCATTTTCCCGACACTTTCTCATAATGGGCGTGTTGGGACCTAATAATCATTAAGGGGAACTTTTGAAATGTATTATTTTATGCACGTTATTAAACCGACCATGAAAGACCAATACCCCGATGAACATCCCCGGTTTGTGACATGCTTGATGTCTCGAGTATTTTCGTGGAAAATATGAACATCCCCGGTTTGTGACAGATGTCTCGAGTATTTTCTATGCAAAGCAGGCATCAATAGGTCTTGTTTGCAAGACCTAGTTATTCTGACCAATCATGCGCAAGCTAGGTGGCGGGTGGTCATGCGTGAGTAGCTGCCAGGAGCTATCCATGTACATTAAATATGTGGTGATCGGTCCCTATAGGAGAATGATGGCTGGTAGCCATTTTGACATGCTATTGGTTGGACCAAATTAAATCTAAACCGGTTAAGTTAGCTAGCCAAGTTGTATGGCTGAGATGATTTGCAGAAGTTTACGCTAATTCATGAAATTTCGTAATCAGAAAATTCAGATGTGAGACCCTTACTAAAACTGTTGTAGAATTCTCATACGAACTCGGATTTTGACGATCCGCCTCTCCATTCTTATCAGAAAAGAATTTCCTATCTTCTTTGGTGGGAATATTTAGGTTTTGATCTCGTTTAGAAGGTGAAAACAGCCCGACAGTAAAAACTCAGGAAGAATTCAGGAGAAATTCTGTCAGTTTTCAGCCATGACCTAGCTCGCCTTTTAAGTTGTATCTTTTAGCTCGTTACTCCAATTGATGTGATTTTTTAGTATGTTATGCTAGACATCCATACGAAACTTTTGGCATGTAGCTCATACTAAAATTGTTTACCAAATGCTCCGAGTTGTTCGTCCAATCTTTGGGTGATCGTTTATAAGCCATATGGGTAGGCCGGCGAGCATGCTGGCATCTCATTGGCCGCCTGAAATTAGATCTAGGCCGTCCGACTAGGCTAGCGAAGATGGACGGCCGTGATTATTTTGCGACAGTGACATGCTGCCGCTGACATGAATTAGGGTTTTCAAAACGCGTGATCACCCTACTTTGGGCAATCAGTTTGATGCGCTCCTGACATGTCGTGAGTAGTTCGACTGGCTAGGGATGGTGGAGAATCTCCAGTGATCATACTGGTACTGCATCGATCGTTCGAAAGAAGACCTAATTCGTCCAACTAGGCTGGCTAAGTTGGGCGGAAGCGATGGGTTTGAAACTGTTACGGTCGGTCTTAGCTCGTTAAACTTCTCATTCAAGAGCGCGATCACCCTAATTTTGGCCAACGATTAGGGACGTTGCTGGCGGGTTTAGAGCGGTCTGATTGGTCGATGGAAAGGGGGGCAGAAAGCAGCATGGGTTCGGCCTCATTCTAAGTGTGTGTGGCGCATTTAGAGCGACCTGATTGGTCGATGGAAAGGGGGTTGTCAAGCAGCATGGGGCCGGCCTCATTCCATGTGTGTGTGGCGCATTTAGAGCGACCTAATTGGTCGATGGAAAGGGGGCCGACAAGCATCATGGGGTCGGCCTCATTCTAAGTGTGTGTGGCGTATTTAGAGCGACCTGATTGGTCGATGGAAAGGGGGCCGGCAAGAAGCATGGGACCGGCCTCATTCCAAGTGTGTGTGGCACATTTAGAGCGACCTGATTGGTCGATGAAAAGGGGGGCGACAAACAGCATGGGTCGGCCTCATTCTAAGTGCGTGTGGCGCATTTAGAGCGACCTGATTGGTCGATGGGAAAGGGGGGCCGGCAATGGAAACATGGAGCGTGGCCATCCGGCTATAGGTGATCCTGCTAGGGCGAACTGGCCAGCCATGTGGTGCGGCCATGCCTCCTCTTGTTGCTGCTCCTATTTGCCGCAACTCCTCTTTTATTTCTTGTTTTCTGATTTTTGGCAGGACTTTGCTCCTACTAGTCCATGGCGGATTAATTTACTAGCTTACCTAGGTTTGGTCTCGACCAATAGGGTTCGAGATATTGCGCAGGGCGCAAAAACCTAATGTTTGCAAATTTATAAATTAGGCTAAAGAACTGAATTTTGCGGGTTGCCGCAAAATCAATCAAATTTTGGTGAATTTTGCATACTGATACAAAAATCACTAATTTAATATTAAAGGGCAGCATAATTTTGCATGCCTCTGATTGAGTACTTCCACACGCATCTCAATCCTGACACTTCGGGAGATTCATGCTATTCGGCTGAGAGCGAACATTAGTCGTCATGTCATGTCAGTATTAAGAGATCAACTGGGAACATGGTATGGAACAAATACTCAGAAATTTACAAAATATTTGGGATTGTTGCTACACGCACCATTCTGGATAAATTTCATATAAATATAATGAGTTGCTCAACACACATGTAAGTAAAGAGGCATGAGCACTCATCACTTTTAAATGGCTCAACTTCTTTGCAGAATGATGGCGCATTAAATACAGGGTTTTACTATTTTATCCATGAACTAAAAACCACCATCAACATTAAGTCCCCTGCTTAGTACGTAACAGTGACATTGTTGCGGGGTAAGCACTGGATGGTGACAAATAAAGAAAAACTTATGAGGCAAGGTAAGTATATGTTACCAGGATAGAGGCCAGCTAGGTCTTTGAGCAAGACATGTTTAACGAAGTATCAAAGCAGGCAGTGATCGTCCTCCTATCATACGTCATTTCCTCCAGGTATATTTCGAAATTTGCTAAACTCCATTGCGCTCGATTGCGCGAGACCTTGAATTTAAGTTGCTTGGAGTCCTGGACTGCTAAGTCGGAACTAAAATGTTTTTTAAACTCCCGAGCATTGACTGGAATGAAATTGATTTCATCCTGACTCTTTATCTCATCGGCTCATTCTTTCCCTTCGATTGCGATGATGAAATGCTTGGAATGCTTATATGGGCAAAATCTTCCGGAGCCATTGAGTGAAGTAGATGAGCTAAGAGGCGTTCCGTTGCCGACGTGCTGCTATCAAGTCTTCAAGGAATTCGTTCCAAGCGACATCCTTTGAATCATCTTCTGAATCTTGGATTGTTGTATGAATGGGATGTGATGAGCAGTCCCCAGTTACACTTCTGTTTGGTCACTAGAGTTATATTTTTGAGTCGGCTTGGGAATACAATGCGGTCTTGTAAGGAGGTGTAGATGTGTACTAGATCCGGTGGCGTGCGTGAAAATATCTCTGCGGCGTACTTTGGAGTCTTTGATGCGGTGTACGGCTTCATGTTGAGAACTTCATGCGGCTCGTAAAGCTTTGACAGTGATGATGCTATATCAGAAATAACATGGTTGAGGGACGTGAAGGCATCCCGTGCTGGCAGTCCCCAGGTGTAATTATCATGAGCCTATTTTCTCTTGAAAGACATACTTCCATTGCATTTGCTGGTAAGGTGGTTGACGAATTGATGAAGGCTGCAATCATCTTTTGGATTCGTCACTTGTTGATCAGAGTCTTGTTTGATATATCCGTATTGTATCCAAACTTTTGGCAGCTCATGCACCCCTTCCATAGGAAATTGGAAATCTATAAACACCGATTCTGATTTTGTCGGCGATGTGGCAGACATGATGCAGTTGGTCTGTGTGGCTTACTGAGGTGTTGAAGCGGCTTCTGGAGTGTGCGTTGAAGCGGCTTCTTCTGGAGAGAGTTGAAGCGGCTTCAAGAGAGATCGTGCGTTGAAGAGGCTTCTGGAGAGAGCGTGCGTTGAGCGGCTTCAGGAGAGAGCGTTGAAGCGACTTCAGGAGAGAGCGTGCGTTGAAGCGGCTTCTTCTGGAGAGAGCGTTGAAGCGGATTCTAGAGAGAGCATTGAAGCGACTTCAGGAGAGATCGTGCGTTGAAGCGGCTTCTTCTGGAGAGAGCATGCGTTGAAGCGGCTTCAGGAGAGAGCGTGCGTTGAAGCGGGTTCTGGAGAGAACGTTGAATCGACTTCAGGAGAGAGCGTGCGTTGAAACGGCTTCTTCTGGAGAGATCCTTGAAGCGGCTTCAGGAAAGAGCGTGCGTTGAAGCGGCTTCTGGAGAGAGCGTTGAAGCGACTTCAGGAGAGAGCGTGCGTTGAAGCGGCTTCTTCTGGAGAGAGCATTGAAGCGGCTTCAGGAGAGAGCGTTGAAGCGGCTTCTTCTGGAAAGAGCGTTGAAGCGACTTCAGGAGAGAGCGTGCGTTGAAGCGACTTCTTCTGGAGAGATCGTTGAAGCGACTTCAAGAGAGAGCGTGTGTTGAAGCGGCTTCTAGAGAGAACTCCAGTGAGGGCGCCCTTAACCCTTTATTTCGAAAAATGAGTTCTTCCCATTCTTTTGAGGCGATACGATATGGCAGATGGGAAGACGACACACAAACAGTCCTGGCCGGCAAGTCGTGTTTTCTCCTCATGGGAAAGAATACCGTTTCTATTGTAACATCTCAACACATGCAACGCTCTCTCCGGTGATTCGAAATAGGGGAGATAACAATAATGGTTAAAGATTCGACTAACCTTCAATTTGATTTTCCTTTGAAAATTACATGCTTCTTGATTGACCGTCTCTTGTGTTGAAGAAGTCCTTGATTGACGGCGAAGGTTGAGCCTGTTCCCAGTTTACGTGGTTCTATCATGTATGGTCGATGGGTTGAAAACATCGCCCTCTTGCATCCATGTTGATGACTATGTACAAAACAAGTTGGCTGGAGCTTGGTGGCTACGATCAAGATCCTTGACATGGACGAGTTATGACTACAGACACAAACCTTGGCAGTGACGAGTGGTGGTTACGGCCATGGATCTTGAAAGGAAAAAGCGGCAGCTACGCGCACGACCTTGGTCGGCCATGACCATGAACATGGATGGGCTTTAATAAATCACGTATGTGAGTTTATTCTGCCTTCTTTATTTTTGGTGAAGCAGCTCCTCCCTGATTCCCTGCATGCGGCAACTCGCCTATTGTTACTTGCATGGATGCTCCATCATGGTATGCACGGTTTCGTGGACGGAGTCCCCAGAAACTATTCAACTCCTGATCGGAATAGGATCTCTGTGCACTCCTTCAGCGCTTAGTTTAAGTTCTTCTGCATCTACCTTCTCTTTGAAAATGCGCTTCAATTTGTTGCAATCGCTGGTTGGGTGATGGACGAACCTATGGTAATGACAATATTTTGGATTTTCCATTTCTTCTTTGGTTGGAGGACGTCTGGTAGGAGGTATCTTGATGATGCCATCTTGTATCCACGCTTCTAGGATTTCGATTACCTCTTCAATTGTACACGGGAAAATTAGAGCAGCCTCTCCAGTTTCTTGTTCTTTGTGCAGGTGTGTCTTAGTCATGACTTTAGGGTTTGAGTTGTCTGCTGCGCTAGTGCCGTATGTTTGGGTTGTTGATATCCATTCCCCAGATGCATTCTCTTTCCACCCTCACTAGCGATTGTCTGGAGGTTGGATCTTTTATTGGAAGGACGCTTGCTTTCCTGAACATCTTTACGAGTTTCTTTATTTTGGGATGGTTCGGATTGACTGAGTAAAGTAGCAGCGGATCTCTTAGCAGCTTCTGATGCAATATGGGAATTGATATTTTCTAGGAAGGACGCACATAATGAAATCACCTTTTCATTGCGAGGACTCTGACGAGAACGTGATAAATCCCACGAGTCTTCTTTCTGAGTTTGAGGAAACATCTCTCGATATTCATGAGTAGACACGTTAGGTTGGTGGATGCCTTTCCATTCGACGTGACCATAGGCTTCATCTTCCTCACCAAGAATAGGAATATGAATCTTGGAAGAAAGACTATTACCATAAGTATTGATCCAAAATGAATTGTTGGTGGCGTTTCCTTCAGAATGAATGCGCGTTGGTTCCATTGATAGTTGATCCGCGAGGACTTTGAAAAGCGCAAATACTCTGTTCTGCGTCTTGACAATAATAGCTTGATTCTTGACAATATCATTCAGGATTATCATTAAATCATGAATAGTTGTTAAATATTGAGACTTCATAGCCTCGACGAGGGTTTTGAATGAAATAACGGATTCAGGAATAACATGTGAAGTATTGTCAGTGCTAGGAGAAGTAAAATTGGGATTGAGAGTTTCTGAACCATTCCTAAGATCAACCATATTGAGAAATTTAGGAAATTGAAAACAGGATAGGAGAAATGATTTTTTGCAACCGAGAGATCAGTCTCCCACTGTGGTCGCCAGTTGTTTTGGGGTAAAAACTGATTCTGCTATTTTTGGTAAATTTGGGTGTGTTGATGAGAAACGAATTCAAACCCTAAACAAATGCACTACACGGGAGTAGTTTTAGATTCGAGAGATCAATCTGTAAGACTCTGGCCTTAACCAAGAAATGGTCGTTCCAGATTCAATTAGGTCACAAAGTGAAGGAGAAGGGTTGATCTTAGGGAGGGAAGCGAAAAAGGTGTTTGAGATCAGAATGTTGAATTATGAAGGCGCGGTTGTTTTATGACTTGTATCAGAATGTGGAACTGGCTTGCGGAGTGTAAGCTATCAGTCCTTGGTATTTTCTGAATACTTGTGTTGTTAACCAAAACTCCCCTGTTGGTTGAAATAGGTTGAAACCTATTTACACAAGTCATAGTTGAATGCACCTTGATCTCACAGGAAGTGGGAGTAGTGGAGCGATGGAGAAGTGGGATCGTGTGAAAATGTGGAAAACCACGTCTTACTATGAGGGAAGACAAGTCGGTTTACACCCACTACTTCTCTACTGCCACTAACTGTACGCTTTTCTTGACACTTTCTCATAATGGGCGTGTTGCACGCCGCACGCTGTAAACCGCAAGACCAATACCCTGATGAACATCCCCCAGTTTGTGACATGCTTGATGTCTCAAGTATTTTCGTGGAAAATATGCAGCAGGCTGCTGAATGGGTCTTGTTTGCAAGACTTGGTTATTCTGACCAATCATGCGCAAGCTAGGTGGCGGGTGGTCATGCGTGAGTAGCTGCCAGGAGCTATCCATGTACATTAAATATGTGGTGATCGATCCCTATAGGAGAATGGTGGCTGGTAGCCATTTTGACATCCTATTGGTTGGACCAAATTAAATCTAAACCGGTTAAGTTGGCTAGCCAAGTTGGATGGCTGAGATGATTTGCAGAAGTTTATGCTAATTCATGAAATTTCGTAATCAGAAAATTCAGATGTGAGACCCTCACTAAAATTGCTGTAGAATTTTCATACAAACTCGGATTTTGACAATCCTCCCCTCCATTCTTATCAGAAAAGAATTTCCTATCTTCCCGTGTGAGAGTATTAAGGTTTTGAGCTCGTTTAGAAGGTGAAAACAGTCCGACAGTAAAAACTCAGGAAGAATTCAGGAGAAATTATGTTAGTTTTCAGCCATGACCTAGCTCGCCTTTTAAGCTGTATCTTTTAGCTTGTTACTCCGATTGATGTGATTTTTTAGTATGTTATGCTAGACATCCATACGAAAAAGTTTTGCATGTATATCATACTAAAATTGTTTATCAAATGCTCCAAGTTGTTCGTCCAATCTTTGGGTGATCGTTTAGAAGCCATATGGGTAGGCCGGCGAGCATGCTAGCATCTCATTGGCCGCCTGAAATTAGATCTAGGCCGTCCGACTAGGATAACGAAGATGGACGGCCATGATCGTTTTGCGACAGTGACATGCTGTCGCTGACATGAATTAGGGTTTTCAAAACGCTTGATCACCCTACTTTGGGCAATCGGTTTGATGCGCTCCTGACATGTCGTGAGTAGTTCGACTGGCCAGGGATGGAGGCGAGTCGACAGTGATCATACTGGTACCTCATTGATCGTTCGAAAGAAGATCTAAGCCATCCAACTAGGCTGGCTAAGTTGGGTGGATGCGATGGGTTTGAAACTGTTATGGTCAGTCTTAGCTCGTTGAACTTCTCTTTCAAGAGCGCGATTACCCTAATTCTGGCCAACGATTAGGGACGCTGCTGGTAGGTTTAGAGCGGCCTGATTGGTCGATGGAAAGGGGGCCGGCAAGCAGCATGGAGCCGGCCTCATTCTAAGTGTCTGTGGCGCATTTAGAGCGACCTGATTGGTCGATGGAAAGGGAGACGTCAAGCAGCATGGGGTCGGCCTCATTCCATGTGCGTGTGGCGCATATAGAGCGACCTGATTGGTCGATGGGAAAGGGGGGACGGCAATGGCAACATGGAGCGTGGTCATCCGGCTACAGGTGATGCCTGCTAGGGCGAACTGGCCAGCCATGTGGTGCGGCCACGCCTCCTCTTTTTGATGCTCCTATTTGCCGCAGCTCCTCTTTTATTTCTTGTTTTCTGATTTTTGGTAGGGCTTTGCTCCTACTAGTCCATGGCGGGTTAATTTCCTAGCTTACCTAGGTTTGGTCTCGACCAATAGGGTTCGAGATATTGCGCAGGGCGCAAAAACCTAATTTTTGCAAATTGATAAATTAGGTTAAAGAACTGAATTTTGCGGGTTGCCGCGAAATCAATCAAATTTTGGTGAATTTTGCATACTGATACAAAAATCACTAATTTAATATTAAAGGGCAGCATAATTTTGCGTGCCTCTGATTGAGTACTTCCACACGCATCTCAATCCTGACACTTCGGGAGATTCATGCTACTCGGCTGAGAGCGAACATTAGTCGTCATGTCATGTCAGTATTAAGAGTTCAACTGGAAACATGGTATGGAACAAATACTCAGAAATTTACATAATATTTGGGATTGTTGCTACACGCACCATTCTGGATAAATTTCATATAAATATACTGAATTGCTCAATACACATGTAAGTAAAGAGGCATGAGCACTCATCACTTTTAAATGGCTCAACTTCTTTGCAGAATGATGACGCATTAAATACAGGGTTTTACTATTTTAGCCAGGAACTAAAAACCACCATCAACAATTAGATAGAATATGCATTAAATATTCCTCTTATCTTATTATGCAGAATTTCCCATAATGGATCATGTTCTCGTCTCTTGTTAGGAGTTAGGTAGGCAGGGAGAACTCTACAAATATCATAAGAAGTGTTGATACCCACATTGAGTCATTAGAATTTGGACTCACAAGCGACGTGGTACACTTTGAGTCGTATATGACTACATTGACTCTTTTATAGGTGCATATAAGACAAGCATGACAACCACTATGGATTTTATTGTCATAAACCATTTAGACAAAAGATTATAAACCTCTTGACATAAAATAATTTTTTTAGAGCGTAGGCTCAACAAGGTAGTGATAAGATTATTTTCTTCTAAAACATTGGGTATTGAACTTTAAGTATATATTTAAACAACCAATCATGACGATACTCGGGTTTCCACCAAAACACTTAGTGAAAAATAAGAGTATGAATAACAAAGACAAAAAAAAAAATGTTTTTGATATTAATAGATCATGGCATCAAGCATATAACGAAGTAATCATAAAGCTTGCTCAAGTTTATAAACATATCTTTTAGATGAACCCAATTCACCAAATATTCAATATCTTACCCAGCATAATATGTGTGCCCCAATTCTTTTGCTTCCCTCGCCGTTTTCATAATAGGCATTTATTGGTGAGGATGCACTTTCAACACAATCAAGTTGTGTTGGGGTGAACAATGTCTTGCTCACCGCATGTGATTGAAACAACTTTTTGCACATCTATGGATTTTTCACCATTTATAGTTTTTGGCTTAGTTTGCTTCTTCTTCCACATATTTTGGCGTTTTACCTTTGGATTATCATAAAATGGATCACTTTTAGAACCTTTCAGATCTATATGCATCTTTCCCGAGAAATTTGCACTTCCAAAATCATGGATTTTGCCTTTTCCATAGTCATGAAATTTTCTAGGAGATCATTCCCTTTTACACTCAATGTATCATTGACTTTCTTTGGTATCCACTTCTGAGTGCGTTTAGGAACAACTAAAACCTTCTTCCCATTCTCTTCAACATTTCTCGAAAGAGAATCGGATTGACTATTCTTTTGCAAGTTAGTCTTACTCCAATTGGGAGCATCGGATCTTGTCTTTGTCTTTACAATGTTAACCTTTTGATCATCATTAAAATTGTGAAAAGTCTTCGTATAACATTCATAGGAAAATCTTGGTTTATCACAGCACTGATTCCTTTTCCTAAAGGTTGGACGTTGACAACCCGTAATGTCAAAGGTATTAGCCTTAACATATGATCTAGGTTTGATCACTTCTTGTGATGCCCAAACAAGAACATCATGAAGTTTCTCATTCATTATACGAAAACGACATCCCCTTTACAGGTGACCTTTATTTCCGCAATAGTATCTTTCTTTATAATTAGGGACCCCAAGTCGCCACATGTTAGCACCACAATCACTCTTGATTCTTATGAAGCCATGTCAGCGCAATTTTTCCATGTCATCGTACTCTGATTGGCTACTCATATTTAAGACATAATCAGTTGGCAACCCCAATAGTCGTGTCCTCACGAAAATCTTGAATAGACATCTCTTTTTTTCCGAACGACATACCGGGTGGTCTGTCGGTGAACATAAGGTGTCCGTAAAAATGCATTGGATGTACTTCTAAACAGTTATCTTTTAGGATCATCTTGAACATACATTTATTTCTCCAAAAGACATATTGGTTGGTATGTTGGTCAACAGAAGGTGTCTGTTGAAATGGATGCATGTGGCGTTCTAACTCTTCAGATTTTTAAAAATGAACATGGATGCATTTGCTATATTTGAGAATAGTCTTGCTTTGACGTCTCGCTCTCATAATAGTCCCCGGGTTTTCTCGCCAAAAAGAAAGCTTTTCATCGAACGGATATTGTGTGAGTGGATGCATCTTTTGGTCAATAACGGTTACTCTAACATAATATATGAAAAATTCGAGCGAATAGCAGACACGACTCTCCAGTGGCATAACTTTATGTCGCAAATTGAATACGCCTTCTTGCTCTATCGACACGACTCTTCGGTTCCCTACCTTTATATGTCACGTACAGAGCAATCCAATCAAATTGATGCAGCAAACTCCTTTTCTTCTCCTGAAGGTATCGGTGTTTTTGATTGATGCATTTGCATAAAATCCCGCTAATATTTACATCATTTTATAGATTGCTCTATTTCAACAACATTTACAATCTCGCTAACATTTGCACAAGGACACCTAAAGGTACCGTTGTTTTTCTAACTGAGCAAAAAAAATTTACATCATTTTATAGATCATCGTACGCATCATCTTCCCCCGCAAACTATTCAATTTTAATGACACCACAAAGGCACTAATAGGATCTTAATTTGGTAAGATTTACGTATATATGTACGATGATCCGGAAGCGTTTGAAATCTTTGGAGAAGGAATGCTCTCCCTGGAAACCCTAGCCGCAACTAGGCTTATAAGTCTTTCATCTCTTTATGTTTTTCATCATTGTCGCCAGGTTAAATCTTGCAACAAAAAATTCTTATTCTCCCTCCGTCCCTATTATATAGGCGGAATATGAGATTTTTCTAGTACATAAAGAATATTATTACCGGAATTTGTATGTGCTGGCTTTGGAGGTTGATATACTTTTGTCTTTTGAACATTAATTGTCGGTGAAGGTATTTCACTTTTGTCATTAGTGGGAAACTTTGGTTGAGAAGAATCAGTAGCCTTGACAAATTTTACCTCTTTATTAATACTTGGAGCATATATTCCCTAATAGTCCAATCCTCGTGTATCACGATGATTTTTACTTGCTCCTAGCATAGTGGTTAATTTGTCGAGCTAATATTGAACTTTTTTAAGTTCTCTTCCAACATCTTTATTTTATCAAGAGAAGCAATTAAATCATCCTCAATGCATTTTTCTCGAGTGAAATAAGCACTTTATTTCTGTTCGAAACTACTTTGTTGAGAGTTAATCATTTTTTCAGCTTAAACAAGTTTCTCTTTCAACAAAAAGAAATCTCGACGAAGATTATTACATTCAAATTTCTTAAAAAGTACATCTTCTTCACGATCTTTAAGAAGGGATTGAATAACTTGATAACCACAATCATGACCTTTAAAGACCTTTCTCGATTTCTTGCTTTCTCGACAGAAATGAGTCAGAAATCCAATGAGACAATAATTCGTCAGCTTTTTCTTTTTCATAAAAGGATCAAACAGCTTAGCATACCTTGAGACTTCCTGATCTACATCTCTATCAATATTTGAGTCACTATCATCCAACTGTTTTTCCAGGTGTGTTTCCCAGTTATCCACAGTTTCTTCATCACTCGAGGTGATTTCATGAAGGTTTTTAGATATTGATTATGACGCGATAGTTTCCTCAGGTGTTGAATCCAAACTTTGAACAAATTTATCTGTTTGATTCTGAACTGGGGATACGTTATTAAAGATAGTACGTTCGTCCATAGAATCAGATTGCTTCAAATACAAACTTATTATGTCTTCGCGTGTTTGCCTTTTCTGATACCAATTGAAAACATGGGGATACCAAAATACGCCACTAACTTTTTCTTAGGAAACCTGTATGAACTAAAATCGAATACAATTCCGAGAGTTCAACTTAATGAATCTCAATCAATAAATTATATGAAGATCTTATATCTCTTTCTCTCACAATCATAAAGTTAATGGAACCAAATCCGTGAACCTGGTTATTTGTGAGAATACTTGGACGATCTCAAACATCAATATCCAAGAATCAATCAAGTCGTATCCAACAAAAAAGGATGGATGTATCTACTTTGATTGATTTATGTACAACTTGTGATATTTCAATTATAAAGATAAAGTATAATGCGGAAAAGAAATAACACAGATACCAAAAAAATTATTAACGAGGAAACATCAAATACAAAAAACCCCGGGACCTAGTCCAGACTTGAACACTAAACTGCATTAAACCACTACATACACTAGCCTACTACCAATTAACTTCGGAATAAAATGTAGTTGAGACCGAATTAAACCCTCGCAAAAATTCAGTTACAGTCGCGCTCCTTACGCCTCTTGAATCCCAACAGGACTCTGTGCAAATTATTACCTTAGCTAACGTCCTTTACAACCTAATAGTTGCTTCAACTCAATTGAAGACTTTAAACCAATCTTCCTCCCACAGATAAGCCTATATGTTATTTCCTTTCCGATTGATAGATCAAGGTGAGATTGTAAATCGATAGCAATATACAAAGTCTAGCTAACCTCAAAATCAATACTTATGCTTCCTGAAGAGCATCCTAGATTATTATTCACCTCATAAGTATTAAACCTGTGGAATCACAAAGTTTGAGATGAAGAAAACTTTGTGATTTATATATATCTTGTTCGAGTGAGCATCTCAACAATCAAACAAGATCGGGATACACGAATTATCAAGATAAACGATAGTTGGACCTGGATTCACGAATCCCTAGGTGAAGTCTTTTTAGTCGCTAAACCCTATAATGGTTTTAGGGAGAGGACGACTCTAGTTTACAACTAGGACACACAAAGAATAGTGTTTGGGATTCAAAAATCCCAATTGCTTGCGGTTCTCCCTTATATAGACTTTTAAAGTATATGTTGCTTTAGGTTTAAGCTAAGATAGCTTTGGAACCAAGCAAACAATATCCACCGTTAGATGAATCTTTGAAGTGATATTAACATACCAAGATATACACTCAGGTTAGGATGAACCGTAACCAAATCGTGTATAAAGATCTTGTTCATGGACGGTTAGACGCAACTAGCCGATTAAACCATAAGCTTTATTATTTTCATATAACACTTAAGAATTTACACTTGAGTCACAACCATAGGTTATAATGCGATCAATCATGTATACATATATATAATGTTTTTATGGTAAGTATACTAGGTATGCGTACCATTTAAGTTCTGAACAACAAACTTTTAATGGTATGGATAACGGGTATGCGTACTAAAAAGTTATTCTCGACATATAACTACTCTGGTACGTGTACTGGGTACATAAATTACGGTTTCAGATCTATAACAGTTTTCTCCAGTATGTGAATTAGTATGCATACTGTCATGTATCCAGATTTACAGTAGTTCTATTTTTCTCTAAATTAGAAACATTCCCAAATAACATTAATGACACATATCACTGTTCCAGGCTATTTTCGAATGATGATCTTGAATCACGATTTGGATTATGAACAATAAATTGTTCTTAACCGAATATTATTGATGAGTGCCAAATATTGCATTTTTATACACCTTTTTATTGGCATTTTACTCATCTTTTGTGCTTAGAAATCAGATATTATCCGAGATTCTGTGTTTTCCTTGCTTTCAAGAATAAATATTTGTACTGATTAATTTTGTATTTTTAGGTAATAAATGAAGTCCGGAGAAACTGAGGAGCCGAAAGAGCAAAGAATTGGAGACAAGCGTCTATGGAGCAGAAAACCAAAGCCCGCGCGCGCAACAGTTGCAACCCAACAAGTAGCAACTCATCTACAAGACATGGGCTTGAGCTAGACCCGACCCGCGACCCGGATCCGAGCCCGTCCACTCCAAGCCGTTGAGATTTCTATCTTCCGCATCCAACGGTCGCTGCCTCCACGCGCATCGAAGTTCGATGCTCCCGTGCAACACCAGGTCACTCCAAATCACCCTGAGCCGTTAAGATCTTCACTCGCCACATCCTACACTCGCTCCGTCCTTCCCATCAACTCCTGATGCACCCGCTCAACACCACAATACCTATATACCCTACCCTTTAACCAAACCCTACTTTATTTTCTCTTTCTTCCTCTCTTCCCCTCACCCGACAGAGCAGAGCTCTGCTCTTCTTCACCTCCTCCCTCTCCCTGACAGATCCACCTTCGCCACCACCCTATCTCCTGTCAACACCACCACCTCACCATATCCATCATCACCTCTCCTGACATCAGCCAACAACTCCAGCAGCCGCACCACTTCTCTAGGTTTAGTTTTCTCTCACTTAGCTTCTCCAACCCTAGAAGCTAACTTAGAGAAAACTAAAACTAGGGTTTCACCAACTATGGAAGCATGGAGCGATTGACAGAAGAGAGAGCGTATTGAGCGACGTGGGTGAGAGATTTTTAATTTAATTTTTATTTTTAGGGTTTGAGGTTTTTGGGAATTTCTTGCATGTATAAATAGAATTGAGGGGTGTGCGAAAAACCTTATGCATGGGCTAGCCAGAGCAGCAACTTAGTTTTATTTTTGTGTTTTAATTGTTATTATCATGTTCTAAGTAAATTGCTAGGGTGTTGTTGAAACCCTAGACAATATGTTGATTAATTCTTATTGATGTTGTTGTGATTATTGTGCTTAATGAGACTTAGGAGTTTAGTTAGTCGATTAACCCAATTCTCTGTGATTGGTCATCTTGTAAGAAGACGGCCAATACTAGGGGGAATTAGAGTGAAAGATTAACCAATTCTCCATGTGAAACTTTCAGGAAGAATGTATGTGCTTAATAAGATATGAATAATGCTTAGTTAATTGACCAAGGAACCTGTGATAGAGTGTACTGTAATAAGACACTCTATACTAGGGGGGAATTATGAGATTAGTGATTCATTATTCCTTAGAATCATCCTTAGGAAGATACAAGAACACAACATTAGTGGAATGACCTTAGCATAGAGTCAAGTGGTGGATTCACCACCCTGGTACTTCCCATATTGTCACTGTTATTTACAACTTTAGTTTAGAGTCACTTCAGCTCAACCTCAGTCGCATCGACACTTAATCTTTATTGTTCTGTCACTCTTAGAATTCAGTTAGGAAGCCTTAGATCACACACAGCACCACAAGTCTCTGTGGTTCGACCCGTACTTGCCACGCCTCCAACAGGCGCCGTGCACTTGCGGTTTAACAAGTAGGCCATAAAATAAACATCTTTCCAGGCCTACCAATTATCAAGTATGAACAAATGTTCATTAAGCTTAGTCATATATATTTCGAGAACTAATTACCAAGATAAACTTGACTCAAAATTCTTGATATGCTTTCAATAGTCTAATTAATCATGCGACAATGCCTCATAGGTAAAATGATGAATATAACTTGAGAAATAGGTGGTTCAGTATTCACTTACCTTTTGTTGAAGAAGTTCTCCAAAAGATTCGGTTGATCTTCGCCTTCAAACGGTAGAACGCAGTGATGTCCGATTCTCAACTACACACTTCTATACAAATCTGAGACTTGACTAATTGTAGACTAGAAATCAAGATATAGTTTTGATCAACTAAATTGGACAACAAGCTTGATATAGCAACACTTGTGAGTTCGACCGAGCAATGGTTTAGCAGTTCAGTACTGAGGGTTTTTTTTATCCGCAACTGCTACTATCATGAGAGCATGAATGATGGTGGAATCTAAGCTATGTTAAACTTGGAAAAAGGTGTGAAATATCAAGTCTAATAGCCTCCAAGTTGGGGTTATCCGCACTTTTTCCAAGACATGTTCCAAGGTTTCATGAAAGATAGCTTAGAGTCCAAATTAAAATATTAAAAAAAAAAGATGAAGCTCCCTTTCAATATGTTATTAACATTCATTATTGAGTTTTATCCGCAATCAATATCATCATAAGAGATGTTTTGATGGTGGTTCTAGGCTATACTAAGCTTGGAAAAAATATGGGATATCAAGTTTAATATCTTCCAAGCTGGGGTTATCCACACTTTTTCTTAGACATGTTCCGAGGTTTCATGAAAGATAACTTAGAATCCAAATTAAAATATCAGTATGATTGCGTTGAACGTCATTTCGAAGAGGTTGGATCTTGTGATTGATTTTATTTCTAAATTTAATTGTCACATTTGCTCGATTTTGTGGTCCTAGATTAAATACAATTCACATTGACATTTTGTAGCTCATTTTACCTTCCAATACTAGACTTGAACTTCCATGATCTACTCCAAATGTTGAGGTATCATGGAACTTGGAGTATAATTCTTACTCAATAAGATTTGCTCTAATTAAATAACGATATTATAGACCTTATGTTATTGTACTCCCCATACAGTCTTCTAATTATTTCAAACTTGATTTTGATCTCTTGTGTTATTCACAGGCGTAGGTTTCCATATATACTCATTCCTACCTCACTACCTAGATGCCATAGCAATTGGTCTTGGGCAGGGACGGACTGATGAGAGGCCTAACCTGGCTTTAAAATGGAAAGCCTTCTGGTCCATCAGTGCAGTTTTTTTATTGAATCCTTCATTCGTGGACTTATATATTACCCTTAACCCGGGCTAAAAAAAATAAAATTGTCCCACCTCGGTCCGTCCTTGGATTTGGAAATCAGTGGACAATGAAATAACAATGAAATTGATCTTGTGCCGATGTCACTATAAATATAATACAATGGTAAAATTATTGGGTGATGATATTTGTGACCCGAGTTTGAAACTCGTCGGCATCATATTCTTTACTAATCAATAAATAATATCAAATTCTTTGCCGATCCAAAAAGGAAAAACAAAGAATTTGATCTTGTCCATCACTACTCGAGCCAACTCTAACAACAAGTGGGGTTGCATTTTGGACCTCTTAGGCTAAGTCTTATGGGCTAGATTGAGCTGCTAGATTAGCAGAAATGTGTTGCAATTAAAAAAAAAAGTGTTGTCTATTTGTTGACACTAGTTCTCTCTCCTAGCAGTTGCTCGAGAGTGAACTAGCAGCTAGATAGTTACGCTGAATCATTCAGCGCTGGGAGATTTATTTTTGATCTGACGACTGAGATTTAAAGCGCAAAACCGTTCAGCGCTGGGCAGTGGTCCCACCTGACGTGGAGTGCTGCTAGATTAGCACTCCCATAAGACTAAGGCTAACCCCTATGGGCTAGATTGGACTGCTAGATTGGCCAAAAAGTGTTGCAAATCATGAAAAAAGTGTGGGAAAAAAGTTAACACTCAACGGCTACTTCTCTCTCCAGCATTTGCTCGAGTCCAACTATCGGCCGAGATTGAAACGCCGAATGGTTCGGCGCTCAAAAGTGCTCAAAACGCCGATTGGTTCGGCGCTCACAAAAATCACAAAAATCTAACGGCTGAGATTTAAACGCCGAATGGTTCGGCGCTCAAAAAGTGCTCAAAACGCCGAATGGTTCGGCGCTCACAGATGACGTGGATGGCCAATCTAACAGCTAGATATCTAGCCCATAAGACTTAGGAGGTTGCCCCAGTCGAGTGGATGGCCAATCTAGCAGCTAGATATCTAGCCCATAGGACTAAGCCTAAGGCTAAGTCCTATGGGCTAGATTGGCCAAAAAGTGTTGCAAATCATGAAAAAAGTGTGGGAAAAAAGTTAACACTCAATCTGGCTACTTCTCTCTCCTAGCATTTGCTTTCATGATCCAACTATCAGCGAGATTGAAACGCTGAATAGTGCGGTGCTCAAAAAGTGACACAAACGCTGGATTATTCGGCGTTATATAATTTTTTCTGGAGAGAGAAGGAAAAGAGGGAGAGAGAAAGAGTAAAATAAGGAGAGAGAGAAGAAAAAGAGGGAGAGAGAAGCGTAGAGAGGGAGGAAAAAAAGGAGAGAGAGAAGAAAAAAAGAGAGGGAGAAGAAAAATAGGAAAAGAAGGAGAAAGAATTGGTAACGCGGAATTGTTAGACGTTTCGCTGCTAGATTGGCCATCCCAATGGGGGTAGGAGGTTGCCCTATCTGACGTGGATGGACAATCTAGCAGCTAAATATCTAGCCCATAGGACTAAGCCTAAGGCGGTTGTCCTAACTGACGTGGATTGTCAATCTAGCTGCTAGATTAGCACTCCCATAAGACTTAGCCTTACACTGTTCTGTTATGCTTATAATGGAACGACACTACTGGACATAGCCCATGGCTCAGATGAGGGGGAGCGTCCTTAATACGGAGTAAGTAATAACAACTGGCTCGAGTGTAACCTTAAGGCGCTCACATCGTAGTTCTGGCCCTTCTGGGTATGGTAATCAATCCTCTTCTGTAGGAAAAACCTTTTCAGTTTTCACACGACGCAGTAGATTTTGATATCTCACCGGAAACGAACTGCCCCTCCTCTAGACAACATAATTCCCATCTATAGATCGTCGAATTCAAATTAGGGTTTTGTTGTATTATTATTTTTTCTGTTGATGGCGTCATCCAGTTTATCATCATACAGAGATCGGACTACAGAATTTCATTCGTTATCTGAAAGATTGAAGAAGATCGAAGGAGTAGGTATAATAAACGATCCTGAAACATCAAAATCATCAACACCCGTAGATGTTTTATCACAATCTGATTTCAAAAAGAAAGCTTCCAAAATCGGTTTGGGGATCTATGAAGCATCTCAGAAGATCACTAGACTCGCTAAATGTAAGTTTGTTTCAATAATTGGTTGAATATTAAATCATGAATATGTTCTTTTTATATTGATTTGATGAATTTTTTGGAACCTCATTCATCAAATTATGAATCGTTAGTAGTATTGAAATTGTGTAGAATAGGATCTGAGATTTGATTATTAAAAGGGAGATTTGTACCGTGAGATGAATTTGGTATTCGTAGAAACTTAGACCTCTGATATCTATAAGAATGAACTCAATTTATCGGGTTCATTGTTCGTGAAAGCTTGAGGGAACTGTAATGAGCTTGTTCTGTGAAAAGTGGACTTGATCACAGGTTGGAACAGAACTTGCCACTGATTTTCTTCTTCTTTTTAAGTTAACTTGGCACCTTGATGTATTGTGTGCCATGCCTAGGTGGATAAAACTGTGTAGGTTGACCTCTATTTGGTGTGTCAGACATTACGGTTGATTTAGATGGCGATAATTTAGTCATCATATAATGGTTTTCAGGTTGTTCTCGTATGTTCATGCCAATCATTTTCAGATTTAGTGTGAGTGTATTTGACACTGAGTTAGGCGCTCAGTGGACAACATCTCTGGAGATAGTGAAGTGTTTGGTGATATGATAATTTGCAGAACTAGAAACATTTAGTGGTTTAGTTGTGGGTTTGAGAAATCATGCATGTCTATTGAAGTATATAGCTTTGAAAATGTTGATTTGCGTGAGTCCCCTTCCCTCTTATCAGTTATAATCTAAATCATGTGGTGAACAAAAAAAAAAATTAGTGAGAGAAAACGGAATTCAAGTGTCCCTTGCAGTTGTTGTTGCGAATTCAATTGATGTATATGATAATTTGCAGAACTAGAAACATTTGGTGGTTTAGTTGTGGGTTTGAGAAATGATGCATGTTTGTTGAAGTTATATAGCTTTGAAAATTTTGATTTGCGTGAGTCCCCTTCCCTCTGTGTTTATCATTTATAATCTAAATCATGTGGTGAACAAAACAAAAAAATTAGTGAGAGAAAACGGAAATTTACAGTGTCCCTTGCAGTTGTTGTTGCGAATTCAATTGATGTATATGACTTTTATTCTGAAAATAGGAGCACTTTCTTACATAACTCATCTACTTTAGGTAGGGGTGGGCGTTAGAAACCTATTATGAATGAGCTTTAAGCTCTTTAACTCTTTGATTTTTTGTTGGAGAATCTGGTTGAACGCATCATCGGGTTCACAGAACATAGGTGGAATCGTTAGTAGACTGTAACACTGCTTTTAATGTCATAGAGTTGGGGGATTTATGTCAGACTTGTAGATGTATGGTTGAGCATCAGGTTTCTATTTATTATTAGTAGTGCCTCAATCTTCATTGTCAATACATTTCACTATGCTCAACTTGTGGCACCTATTGATATTTTGCATATATCTACAGTGGCAAAAAGATCGTCAATGTTTGATGATCCGCTTGTGGAAATTCAAGAACTTACAGCTTTAATAAAGAACGACATTACGATGCTGAATATGGCCGTTTCAGATTTGCAAACCCTTCAAAACTTAGAAATATCAGATGGAAACTGTTCAAAGGATAGAGTTGTTCATGCAACTACTATATGTGATGACCTGAAGAACAGGCTTATGGGAACTACAAAACAGTTTCAGGAAGTATTAACTGCAAGGACAGAGGTTAGTTTGTCCAATCTCTGGAAATTCTTTCTATGGTTATTTCTTTCTCCAGCATTGTGTGATTTTTTTTTGTTTGTTTTTATTTTGCAGAATCTTAAGGCTCATGAAAATAGGAAACAGATCTTCTCCACAAATACGACTAGAGAGAATCCATTTCTAACTCAACCAAAGCCCATCACTGAACCACCTCCCTGGTCAAATAATTCTGATGCATCAGCCGCATTGCAACCACCAGCGTAAGTATCCACCGAGTATATTCACCCAATCATGATCAATTATTTGGATGGATTGCACTATTCTTTTTCTCTCAAGCTAACTACATTTATTTCAGTTGTTTTTCATCATTTGTTGGCTTTGAGAGTGATGATTGTAACAATCCGATCCCCTGGGCCTAGAATGCAGTTACGATCTTACAAATGTTTCTTAATTTATTTCAAGTTGCCATGCTTTTACCTTTCTTCTGAGGTTACCTTCATACGGTGCACTTTAATTTACAAGCACAGCATGATAGCGACGTAGCTTAATTTATATGTTATTTTCTTCCGAGCGTGCTAGTTTTCCAATTATGCCTGTATGGTCCTCTTGAAGTTTAGGGCGCTGTAATTAGTTCCCTCGAGTGCAGTTGCGATCTTACAGATGATTCTTAATTTGTGTCAAACTGCTGATCTTTTTCTTCTCTTCTGAGGGTGCTTGCTACTCCTGGAAAAACACATATGAAATTTTACGTATATATCACTAGGCAAACATTGTTGTGGGACACACTACCAAGGCCTATATTATTGAATTGCCTCCTGTGCCACCTTCAAGTTCTTGGTATAGCCTGCAGATTGCTTGTTCAGTACTGACTTCCTCAATCGTTGAGTACCAAATTGAGGTAGTTCAAAATAAATAGCTAAGTTTGTGTTAAAATTGTTGCCGTTGATATACAATTCTGACGAGCTCAGTGGTATTACAATATTGACTTTTTATCACTCACTCTGATTCATATTACTAGATGTTAGGAACATTCACTGAGGCTATGTATACAAAAACCTCGAATTTATATCATTTGTTATAAAAATATTGGTATTCTCGTTTTAAGTTGTAATCTGATTTTTAACTTGCTTTGCATCTCAGAATACCCTCGAATGGAGCTCAGGGTGGCAACCAACTAAGGTATGTTTCCACACTTGAAACTGATTATGGAAGCCATGCTAGGTGTAGAATTGATAACTCAGATGTAGGACTTAACCCTTGAGTTAAATCTTATGTAGGTGTGGAATTTTAGGTATTAAGGATTGTTGTTTGCATAATATGACCGACTTGATGCATACAGGTGGTATTGGCAGCTTATGGCCTTAATTTTCAGTTTAAACCGGTTGATTAGTCAAAAAGACTGTAATCCTGAGACGTTCTCGTGTTAATTGTATTTGTGTTTGAATGTTTAGAAGTGCAACCTTAAAATTGTACTTCATTTATCCATTTTATTAAATAAATGTAGATCTACTACTAATGTTATGGTGACATAGTGTTCAAATTTTGACAATTCAGACGGCGATTAGCTGTGGATAACCCAACCCCACAGATGGAAGTGGCTATGCTGCAGCAGGTTGTTCCGAGGCAGGAAAACTACTCTCAAAGCCGGACAGTTGCTCTTCAAAACGTGGAATCCACTATTACCGAACTAAGTGGGATATTTACACAGTTGGCCACAATGGTTGCTCATCAAGGAGAACTGGCTATCAGGTCTCTTCTTACTACTTTAATTTTTGGATTTTCCCTTCCTTTTTTTTTCCCCATTATATAAAATAGAAGAAAGAAAGTGGACTCGTCGGTATATGTAACAATGGAAGGGGTCCTGGTCTCAATGCCCGACTCCAGGATGAGGCCTGACAGCGACCCAAAAATACAAAATACGGGGATACATGAGTTGGGGCTATTTTTCTTCTAACTTTTTCAGGCTTTATATACCTAAGAAGTTGCGGAAATACTAATCATCCAACTTTTGATATATGACATATTTCCTAAATTCCCTACTCATAACTGGAGATTTTATCCATCTTTGTATCATCAAGCAATGTGAATAACAGTAATTCGATTCTGTTTGAATTTGAAGCTTGATACTGAAGTGAACTTTTGAATTTTCGCAGGATCGATGATAACATGGACGATTCGTTAGCAAATGTAGACAATGCACGCAGTGCTCTTCTGAAGCATTTGAATAAAATATCTTCAAACAGGTGGCTTCTAATCAAGATATTTGCCGTTCTGATCTTTTTCCTGATTATATTTGTGTTTTTTGTGGTTTAGTGTGTATTCGTTGAGAATGAGCAAATTGTCGCACACATAATTCGGCTCTCTATTTCATATGATCTGAGCTCGTATGCAACATTGTGCCAAAAATTAGGTTATTTTGTTATGAACAGTTCGTATCCCCCTTGTTATGTAAATCAGTTCTACCACACCATTTATTGTATTTGTTTTGAGGTCATCAAATCCTCAGGGTGAGGGGTATCCTCTTAGTAGATTTATACATCGCTGAGATTATGTAAAAATGTCCATCAGTGACTCATTTTCTTTTGTTTTGTTCGTAAGAATTAATGGAGCATCTCAAGTCATCCTTAATATATGTGATGTGATTTTATTTGATGCCAATTTCATATGGATATGATTCTGCAAAAGTTGATGGGAGAATATGACGCCGAATTTGGTGCAGTGTGAATGAATGTGTATAAAATCTGCTAGGTGTTGAAATCCTGGGCTGGAATATTTGGTTGGATACTATTTGAACTTATTAGGGCATCTCGACTCCATCCTGAAACTGTCAACTCATCCGGGAAAGAGACTTGGCATTCAGCAATGAGTTATCAGTTGTGCATCTATGGGAATCTTGTTTTGCAGAATTGGGGAAAGAAACAAAATTAGCTGTCCACTCCACTGCTGATTTCTTCTTTACTTTTGATATTGAAAAGCTAGATCATGGTTGATGGGGTCGTTGCTCAATTCTAGTCCATCTAAATCAACTTATAATAGTATCCCTCAATGATGACGATGTTTATGACCTTACTTCGATTCCAAATAACTTCTGCAGGATCTACAACTCAAAACAGATAAAAGATGGCCTAGAGGCCCTAGACATGTTCTCTCCACAAAAGATTCTTTTTGAACCTTACTGATTTTTTGTTCATATCTTTCTCAATGCTTTGGTAATTTGAGTTCAACAACTCGAATTATTCGAATGCAGAAGTAATTGGCAAAATGGCAATGTTCTTTTTCTCCATTACAAAGAGTGATCACCTCTTGCATCAATTCATCTGGTGGACCTAACTCTCCACTCTCTCAGTCTCATCCTCATGGACTATAAAAAGATGACTTTTTCAAAGTAAACTCATGAGTGACGAGTGAGCCTATATGGACTGTTGGACACTAAAAAGACACCTAACAAGATTTTTTCCGGAATTTGAGAGCAAAATATATGGTGTTTGAATATGATCACGTTATACCAAATTCTTAAGTCATCATTTTAATGATAGGCATGGAATAAGGTCAGAATTATGTAATGGGGGGACTGATATCTGAATATTACCCATTAAGGTTGGAAAAAAGACTTCCACTGGTTATGAGTCTTGTGACATCAAGGACAAGGATTCTCATTCAAATCCCTTGTAAGCAGACAAGTAAGAGACAATACACTTGAGATGGATAAAAAGTAGATGAATGGGTTCAAGTGAAGCTGAGGAAAAGATAGTTTCTGTGGATTTATTCAACCAAAACCGAAGCACAGGCATTGACAAAAACTCAGATCCCTTTTAAATCAATGGATATACTACTATCTTTTTCGAATTCCTAAAGATACTACGCACCTTTTTACCACCCTTGGTTTTTACTTATATCATGTATAATAAACACGCCAGCAATAAGCAAGAGTCAAACTGAATCAACTGATTATTTCTCTGAGGTCATGGTCTTTGCAAGAGAGAGTTGAAACCAACTTGAATATGAAATGAATGCCCATTATAAGGATTATTTCCCTTAAGCTTGCTTAGCATGCTTATGGAGTGTAATGCATGCTTAAGTTTAATAATGTGCGAGTCTGCATTGACTTTGAATCCGTATAATCACATATTTGGCATTTACCTTGATTACAAGGATAATGGATTACTCGTGCAATTAACAGCCTAAATCTATATTAGGCATATTACGCAAATTTGTTGTCGGGCCTAGCCTCCCTTCCTTTCTTGGTTTCATCTTCAGTCATCGACAAACCGCTCTACGAAGCGTTGCACCGACTAAATCATCAACATAGTAACCAGCTATTAACTCGGTTTTGCGAATTGCTTACGTATTTAGCGCGTAGTTAGATGTCTTTGTTAATTAATCTATGTGAAGAAACCATCATCATCACACTGTGACTGACAAGTTAATTTTGTTTAAAAATATTTTGATTCTCTCTATTTTTATGATGTGCACGAGTTGTAAAGCATGGTGCAGGACCACTATAAACAACAAAACCAGGCGCTTCAAAAACTTGTTTTAACAGCATCAACTTTAATTTTTGTGCTTCTTTAAGTAATATTTTAGTTTCCTTTGCTTAAAAATTGGAATCGCAGTAATTAATATAAGTATGAAGAAGAAGAAGTACATACAAAAGGGAATAACAACCTGATTAAACAGGTTTAAACATGATAAAGGAAGACCTGTTTAAACAGGTTAGAACATTATGTTTCGGAACAAAAATATGTCGATCGTTTCGCTTTTAAAACATCTCTAATTATTAAGCAAAACCATGTTTCTTTTTTGTTGTCATGAACAATTCATTACACTAGGCTTCTGATAGCAGAAACCGAACTTTTGACCTCGAGCATGAGATTCAGCCTTGGCCGAATGGCCTGGCGTCGTCTCTGGACATTGTTCACCATGCCTACAAAACATTCCTTGTGAGATGATTAAAAATCATCAAATCATAAGGAAAAGAAAGGTTGATGATTAAAAAGGGAATGCTGCTATTCATTGCAAAGGATTCAGTGGTTAAACTATTTAAGTGGTTTTAGGGGCACGCCAAATGCGTGCAAGAAAGACATAGCTCGATCAGGCCATTCTCGTATACACGCGCAAAAACAGCAGCACCCCACACAAACTCAGGCGCATTCTCGAAGATTACAACAACAAGAGCAGCCCTAGGCTTAGACAGAGACATGCAGGCAGACTTAGAGAAAAAGAATGTCCGGGATCCCAACCTTGGCACTCGAATGCTTGCTGATATGCGGCACCCCCTTTTTTAGCGTGCCATTCCATTGTGTATATATTATGCCATTGAGCCAATTGGCAGCCAATAGACATGGTCCCAGAAACTATAGAAACACCTCACATGTCCTTGGATCCATAAAGTATAGCATCATCTGATCATGATCATCATCATCAATACTACTCTATATATAATTCCCCTAAATAATCAAATATATCTAAGCTAATCCTTTGGGATTAACATATTTTGTTCCCCTCTTTTATGCTTTTTCAATAGTCTATATTAGTGGTTGTAAATAATCTCTTGTTTAATTTTAAACAAACGGACATATTAACGGTCATATGTGATGATTTTAGTATTGTAGTCAAAAAAAAAAAAAAAAAAAAAAATGATGTTTAATTGTTGATAATAATTCTCTTTGTCTTATGTTGAGGGAAAAGTAATAAAACGTAACTTGTAATTCTAAATAATAACTCTCCTGCAATTCAGTATTTGTTCCGGACATCTTACACTATCAGTATTAGGTTTTGATTATTAGTAGTTATTAGTAGGTTTACTAATACTAGTTGCAGCTGCAGGGTTGCTTCAATTTAACTTCAATGACCGGCGGATATGGATGAATCAAGGGGCTATCTACCGCGGTTTTAATCCTTATCCATTTCACTAATTAGAAAACGATATCCTGTAAAACTTTACAGAATGTGGGTTGAGGTATCTCCTTAAGTACCTCTTTTTTAATAAATTTTTCTTCTGACAGATCAATAAAAATGCAAAATATACATAAGCAAATTGATCCACAAACAATAAACATTATCGAAGCTCATTTTATTTGATTAAAACAAAATAACGAACCACAGATGCAATTCCAAAGTCATTTCAACCAAACTTTAACTATTGGAACTTTTACAAAATGCGTCTGATAAACAAATAAGAACATACATTTTTGGTTGTAAGCACATGTAACCAAAAGAAATGAAAACCATGTGAAGAATACATAGATTTTATTTTTATTAGGAGTAGTAGTGGATTACCATGAGGCATAATGGTCTCCCATTCAACTTCAAGGGCTAAATATTTGAATTGATGGATGCTAAGGATAGCGGGGGACCTCCTATTACTAGCCTTTGATAAGTACCTGAGAGTCTCAAGTCTCATCTTAGGGGTCCATGCACTTTAAAATTCCATGCCATATTTAGGTCCCTACATCCCTTTATTACTCTCTCGTCCATCCATTCCCACAATTATTCACAATTCCTTTGAACATTTCAATTTATGGGACTCAATAATGGGTAGAATAAGGTTTTTGTTCTATTAATTTGTGGACCTTGTGGTTGGCAATTGCCCTTTCAATAAAATGTGGTTGGTTGTGGGTCTAAGTCTTCCCAGATTTAGGTGCTACTTCTAAGATTTTGGTTGAAGTTTGATAGAATTTGAGTTATTGAAATAATATTGCATATTAAGAAGGGTATTTGGATAGCAAATGGTACATAGCTTTTCGACTCAGTTATACGTCGAAAAGTTAAAAGTTAAACCAAAATTCAGAGTTTTAAGTAAAAATAATTTTTTTTTGGGAAGCAAAATAAACTTTAGAAAATCATTTATGCTTTTGATTGCCAAATATGCTATTACTCTGGAGCAAAAACTCCAACGTTGTCAAAGAGGTTGAACCCATCAAAAAAAAAATAGCAGACCCATCCTCTCCAATTGTACAATGGTAGGATAGGGTTCGATTCTTGGACTTAAAGGTTCTCTCGGATCTAAAAGTAATGCGGGTGAGATTTCTTTTTCTCGGTTCCATTATTAAGTGACTGTCCAAGACTCCAAGGGATTCTAGGATAATACTAGAGAATCAAAACTAAAGTTCACAAAATAATACAGAAAAGATCCAAAAGGCATTTCCCGTCCTAGCATGAACTTATTTTTGGCCCCCTAGACTAGATTAGACATAAAATGGATCCCACCAACTTCCCATTGGATTCTTAGAAAGCTAAAACTACTATCAAAAAAGAGTTTTTTCCCAATAATTAGTGTCAAATATGATGAACAGTGACCCAAAAGAAGATGAAGCCACGCTTGGAGTCTTCTTTTGGTCTGTGTAATCTTCCATTTTGTTTTTGTACCTACAAAATTTAGAGGGATATTTTGATTCCCACTTAAAAAAGCTCTCCACCTTTCCATTCTATGGTCATAATTGAAAGATAAATCAAATTAGCAGTAATAAATAGAATTCATGGTTGAATTTATGTTAGTGCATTGTTTAGTTTCTCATATTGAAAATATGCTTCAGAGAAAAATTGTAAAACTGAAAGAACATCCTCACAAAAAATCAATATTTATTGCGGGAAACTAGTGTTAGTTTTCTTTGGCTTCAGCCACTCTAAAAAGCCAATAAAACCCAGATCGGCGCCAGAGCAAATATACAATCAATTCGAAGAAGAATTATTTTTAAGCCCAAGTCTCTTCCACATGTAAATCGGAGTGCATTTTATCTATTTTTATTGGCTAGATGAGGGTGAATATATTGCCCAATTGTTCCACACAATGGTATATGCTTGTGTTTTATTTTTGTTTATGGGGATGAATAAGATTTTAAGAAGTAAATAATATGCTTTAGTTTGGTGTGATGTTTGACCCTTATATGGGATAAACATTGGATACAAATCTATATCTATTTTAGAGATAGAGATAGATAAAGAAAAAGTGAAGAAAAAATAAAGAAGAAGAAAAGAAAGAACTTATGCTTGAATACCAGACATGAAAATAGTAATGGTGGGTGTCAAAAAAATTCAGCTATTAATCATTAGCTCCTCCACTAATACAAAGTTAATTTTTTCTTAATTAACCAAAGAAAAGGAAAGTACATCTAAAATATTTGGATACAAAATTTAAAATAAAATTATAATCTGTAAAATTTATGTTACCAACTACATGGGAAACAAGATAGAGATTGAAGTATAATTTTATGTGGAATAAGAAGAGAAAGATAGAAAGAAATTAAAGAAGAAGAGACACAAAGAAGTGAATGATAAGAAGTGCGTTTTTGTAATGGGGATCAAAAATTGTGGGTGTAGTGGAGTTGAACCCGCACCGGCCAGGCAAATTCCTGTTTTCGATGGGAGAAAAGAAAAAAGATGTAGGTTCACAAGTACTAAACAAAAGCTTTGAGTTTTCCATTTTTAACCAAGCATACCTGTTACCTTGTAATGTTGGTCCTAGCTAGTAATAGTCATTAAACCCTACAGTACACCCATTTTACTTTGCCATTTTACATAATTCAATGTTCAAGAAGTCAGTTAGGGCATTTCCTCCCCTAAGAGCAACTGCAGTGGGCGACTAAACCCATTTATTTTGTCTCTGAACCAGGCGTAGCGGGACGGATCATCGACCAAATCTCAGACTAAATCAACAGTGGGCGATTATATTTGGTCGGCGACCAAAGACCAAACCCAAATTTTAGTCGAGCGTTGATATAATGTTCGCCCCACACCAGGCGTTGATATAGTATTCGCCCCACACCAGGCGGACGTAAAGTCCACGCCCCACAGCAGGCGTAGTTTATATCCCCGCCCCATATTTATTTTTTATCTTTTTTTTAATTTATTGTGGGGCGTGGTTTATACCTCCGCCCCACTCAAAAATTTTGAATCTTTATATGGGGCGTGGATTATACCAACGCCCAATTGATTTTTTTTTTTTTTTTTTTTCTTACCTTTTCAGCACCGAGCGAACGTATACCCTCCGCCCCACATCAGGCGAACGTATACTTCACGCCCCACACCAGGCGTTGGTATAGTTTACGCTCCACCAAAATTTAGTCTTCCTCCCACTGCGTCACTCAACGGACTAAACCCAAATTTAGTCTTTTTTTTCCCTCTTTGGTCTTTGGTTATACCCGCACCACTGCAGTTGCTCTAAGAGATGGGCAAATCACCAAACGGATAACCAAACCATTAAATCTAATAGTTTATACATAAAGACACAATATTTATCGCGCCACAAATATTGTGTCACGCAACACAGTTTTTGTCGTTGAGCGACTAATGTTTAGCCGTGCAACATAATATGTGTCGTTCGACGACTATATCAGACGATTTTTATGAATTCCCCGTAAATATTTAACACTTTTTCCTTCTCAAACTACAACTTCTTCGTGTCTCAAATCTTACATTAATTGTTTCTAATTTCAATTAAATTTTTCGTAACCTCCGAATGAAAATCCACTTGAAATTAGTAATCTATTTGCAGAAACTATGTATACAACATCAGTTTGTAACACAAGTTGCACAAAAACAAAATGGCATTTTTAGGCAGAGTGTTTAAGTGCAGTTTTACAGTGCGCTAGAAATCTCCGAATGATATGTCAAGTTTGGTTGTCAAGTCTAGTTCCAAAACTCGGAGTCACTTGATTTGGTTACTAAAGTAAACCCCAGTTAGGTTAGACTAGAGACATAAAAATGTCAAGACTTACTCACGGTTACTCACGAAGACACGAAGATGTATCGAAGACAACATACTTCAGTTATTGGTTACTAACTACAGACTTGACTTGTTCCATTTCCATCTCTCGTTCTTTTAAGTCAATATTCATTGAAAACACAACATACGAAGTGAAGTTTGTTTACAATGACTTTAGCATTAGTGACTTAGTCATTATACTATGATCAAAGTATCATTAAGGAACGATATAATAGTTGTGTTTACAACTTGAGTATATGGAGTTCTTTGGTATAGAGAGGGTACCCGAGTTGTTGATGGGGAAAAGCGATTTCTTTTGGTTTTTAGGGAAGTGAAGAGACGACGGTGCGGACGAAGACTCCTCAACCGAGCAAATTGCTTAACCTCAAAAAGATGCACTGCATGGGAGTGCTTTGAGTTCGAGAGATCAATTTGTAGGACTCCGGCCTAAACCAAGAAATGGTCGTTGCAAAGTCAGTTCAATCACAAAGAGGGAATAGGTCGATCCGTAGGAGGGAGGCGAGAAGTGTGTGAGATCAATGATGATCAAGGATTGTGAATGTGTTGTAGGTTTCTGCAAATGAACGGCTGGGTTCGAATAAGTTTGAATTCTGCTCAATTGAGAGAGATTGTTACTCACACGATGATTCTTGGTTAGACGATAGACGTTGTCAGTTGTTTTAACTCGTGGATTCATAAACTTATTTATATTGCTAGAATGTAGACACATTGATCTCCAGTAAGTGTGACATTTGCTTAAGTGAAAGAGTGGGAAAGTGGAAATCATGGTTGAACCAGTTCCAGATCGTGCGGAGACTTGGTTGATTGTCCACCCACTACTTTGCTAATAACTCCCTTAACTGCTTGCACGACTTACTCACATTTCTCATCGTAGATGAACACACACGTCGTAGGCCGCCAAACCAAAACCCTAATTAATATCCCCCATGTGACATGATTGATGTTTCATGATTTGTGGAGTCTGCAAGGCAGACGTGTATTTAATTAGTCAATTGTTGACTTGATTATACGATGGGTCTAAATATTGTTCAGTCGAGCATGATTTCCAAATGCTCCCATGATGGTTTAAACGTGTCTACTGGGACATACGTATAATTCTCAAATGAATGTTGATAATTGAATCAACACGATGAATATTGATAGTCTGAGAAAATATTGCTCGTCCGAGCAAATATTGCTGAATTAATGAATGATTAAATATTGATAGTTGAATCAATATTATTAGTCTTTGAGCAAATATTGCTCATTTAATGGATTTCCGAATATTGATAGTTGAATCAATATTGATAGTGCAATGCAAATATTAACAAATGCGAACAAATATTGCTCATTTGAGCGATTATTGGTAGTATGACCAATTAAAATATTGGTAGTTTGGATAGAATATTATATAATTAATCAAGATGTTGATTCTTTGGATCAACATAAAATTAGTAGTGTTTAAACTTGTTTAGAATATGATTTGCGAGCATTCGGTTCAAAACCCTAATTTTAATCGATTCTTTGATCAATTGGTGACTTGCGAAAATCAATCACCCAGAGTGAAGGAGGGACGGCTACATGGGATGATGGCCGGCCTTGTAGCGCCAGTGCTCGAGTGAGCATGCACCAAAGTCCTTTGTTGACCAGTTGGTAAAAGGATGATTAAATGTTGGTTTAATCATTTATTAAAATAGTACTCGTCTGAGCGTTAGGTAATAAAACCTAATTATGGAGAGATGAGAGACCGTCCAAAGGGTGTGAAACCGGCCCTTGGTGGTCGTGGGACCAGTTGGTGGTCGATTAAGCAAATTCAAGTTGGTTGGAAATAGTTTGAACCCAATGTGAACTGGCAGAAAGCTAATTAGGTCAAAATATTGAAGACGTGTGGGACCCGGCTCCTTGAAAGCCTAAGGGCCGTCCTTGGTCGGTCAAGGTGGCATGCCCGTGTCACCATCTTGTTTGTGTCTCGGTTTTGAGAATTTTGGTATTTTTAAGTGCGCGTTCGAGCAATATTTTGGATTTTCAGAAGAGTTAGATCTTGACTAAAATTCTTGATTTTGCTCGAATGAGCAAGTAAAACTTTGCTCGTGCGACCAATATTTTGAGAATATTAAAATAATAATATTTTAATATTTACCGTGAGTAGCCTAGTCGGTCATGTGACCATTTGACTTTTTGGTCTTTTGATGGTTTGAGCAATATTTGAGAAAATATGAAACACTAGGTTTTTGCTCAAACGTATGCGTTTTATGAGATAAAGGAAATAATAATAATTAATAAATAAGAGATTGCAAGGTGTGGGACCGGTCACGGCTAGGGAATGGCCGGCCGGCTAGGTAGCCGGTCCCGTGACATCTTTCCCTATTTTTCATCGTCTGAAAGAAAATATGGAGAAACTAAGAGTTTTGCTCAAACAAGGAAATTTGCTCAAATGAAGGAGTTTTCATGAGATTAGGAAATATAATAAAATAATGGGAGAGGCGTGGGGTCGGCCACGCGGCACCCTAAGCGCCTCTTTCACTATTTTGTTAATATTATTTTTTTCTTCCCTATTTTGCATAGGTTTCCTCGCTCGTCCATATTTTAGAGTGCTCATTCGTGCACTCGGGTGTTAAATCTGTGCATTATTTCTAACTACACTTACACCATTTTCTCGGGGCTTACTCGGTGGTGGCACGAGATGCCGATCGGTGAAAATTTATTACTAATTCGTGGAATTCGGTGAGAATCGGCCATGAAACGAGTAATGAAATAAAATGATTATCTATTACCAATCCATGAATTCAGTGAGGATCGGTCATGGAATTGAGTAATGAGATAAGCAGTTATCTTAGGAATTCAATTGATGAATGACACGCTAAAATGAACCTATGAGTTGCAGAATCGATATATGAGATAATGGAAGCATCATACTCGCTCTGAGGGGGTGTATAGTCAGGGAACAACGAATTGCGTGACGTCTTGAAGGCGTTAGGCTCTATACTAGCTTGCAATATGTCTAGGAGCCGCCCAATCGTTAGGTGATTATATACACGTTCTCTCTACATAGTCAGGAAACAACGAATAACGTGACGTCCTGAAGGCGTTAGGCTCTATACTAGCATGCAATATGTCTAGGAGACGCCCAATCATTTTGATTCTATGTAGAGGTGATGATGAAATGTATAAAGCATCGAAAGCTCAGCTGAGAGGCCTTTTCGAGAAACATATTCATCATAACTTTGATAGGATATTCGCTCAGTCAGAGATCGTGAAACGGTTCACGGATCATAAAATATGAATTGTCACATACATTCCTGAAGCCGGGTCAGAAACATGCAGTATCATGATTTTACGATTTTAGCCTTTGTCGAAAATCCAACATCAACACCGGTATACCACCAAACTTTAATTCGGAAACCTGTATGGACAAACTTGTCACAATTAATCAGCAACACATATCAACAGTAAAGATCGATGCACGATAACTTGGATGATCTCAAAATCCATATCTAAATAATAACCTAGTATGTATCCGAACGGTAATTCAAAGGATTCCAACAAAAACAAGTCTTGTCTTCAAGATCACGAATTCTCAAGAATAAATATTTTATGTTTTATACAGTCTTTTAAGCTTAATAACTGTCTAGGTTATTTTAACGTACTACTTGTGATATTTCTGTTTTAAAGATAAACAAGTGAATACGGAAAAGAAATAACACAAGACACCGGAAATTTTGTCGACGAGGAAAAATACAAAGCAGAAAAACCCCAAGACCTATTCTAGAACTTGAGCATCATACTGTATTAAGCCGCTACAAACACTATCCTACTATTATATTTCGGACTGGAATATAGTTGAGACCGAATCGACCTTACGAGTAATTCAACTTCACTTGTGCTCCTTTACGTCTCTTGGATCTCGCAAGATCCCGAGCAACGCAACTACCCTAGCTAGATGACATCCTTTATGGGCATACAAGTTGATTCAACCTAAGTGAAGAATTTCATGACTATTTTGCTTAATGAAAGCCTAGTATCTGATTTCTTTCAGAAAGATATTGAATCAAGGTATGTAAATCTATATGCTATGAGGGATCTTCAAGAAAACAAGATATCAAGCAAACACAAGATTAGGTTAACCTTATTTTCTTCAAAATTCATAAAGATGCCTAATCAATTCTACCTCACAAGAACAATCTAAAAAAATCAAATCACAAGTGATGTAGATATATATCTTGTAGAATCACAAAGTCTAAGACGAAGAGAGTGTTGAAGTTCCGGATGAATTTATATCTTAGAATTACATGTTTGAAATCAATTCCTGTTACATAGTTTAAGGAACCAGACTTGCGAAACTTGATTCTTAGTTGAAAAGACGATTTAAGATCTAATCCAGGACCGATCCCAAGTTAGGATTTAATTCAGGAGCGATCCCAAGCTAGGATCTAACCCAATACCAATCCTGACAAAGTATGACCAAAGTCACTGGTTACACTATGAATGTTCATAAGTGTCAACATGGTGAACTGAACATGTGTTAAACTCTGACATCTTAATGTTCATGTATAATCCTTTGATACTCAAGGAAATATCCTGAACCCGATTTTTCAATATTTATTTAGGTATCAAAAGTATATGCATACCACATTCCATAGGTTTGCATATCTCTAGTTTTTATATTAATGTAATATATGGATATGTGCTAGTTAATATTTTCTAGTTTTTGAAATAAACCTTCATTGCAAATCTTGAGGATTTCAAAAATTGATGTTATCTTGTTTTCCAAACAAGCCTTGGTTATAACACTATATACTGCGGAGCTTGTATTCTTACAAACTCATCCCTTGACATAATTCCAGATCGGTCATGTGGGAAGCCAACTTGTCAAAATTGTTATTTTTGGAGCTATAATTGTCTAAGAATTAATAATTGAACCATAAAATATGAGCTTGGTGGAATTCTGAGTCCCAGTAACTCTTAATCTTGTTACCTTCTTTTACATAGTTTTGGTAATTTTAGTATTTTCTTTTATTAAGTCTAAAATCAATATCTCTACAAGTATGAGTATCGAATCTCTTATTTAAAAACTGCATCAAACATACAATATCCATTGGAAGTATTTTAACAAACAGCTGCCAACCAGTCCTAGAAACTCTACTATTAGCCAACATATAAGCAACTGGAGATGTCAACCATGAGTTTGACCAATACCCATGTTCATAAAGCAGCTCTTCAACTAGTGCTCTATAGTATCCATCTGACGATTTCAAGCGTACATAAAATTTAAAATACCTTTCCTGAAGCTTAATATCTTTCCCACGATCAAAAACTCTACCCATTTTGAGCTGAAAGAGGAAATCAACTCCAACACCACTCAGATTCACAGCTTTACTCTCAGACATTTAATCAAACAACACCCTTGCAAAACCTTTACCTAACATACCGACAATTGATTCACTAAATGATTGGTATCCATGTTTGCTAACCAGCTCATGAAAACAGTTGCCATTCTCATTGGCCTTTAAAATTGAACATGCATATAATGCAAACGAACAAGAAGTAGTTATATCAAAACAAAATTTATAAACACCGGCCAAATAGGAAAACCTTTTAATGAGTTTGAAATCCTTTCCTGGATCAAATATGCTACGAGAAGAACTGGCAATAATGGAAAAACACTCACCCATTAGTGGTTTGTAAAAACTCAAAATCTGATTCTTCCTCTCGAACTCAGTCACGTCCCTGGTTGGAATTAATTTGACTATAACACTAGTTAAATCTTCTTTTTCTTCATCGAAAAAAAACGAAGGAGTCAAAAATTATTCTACATCAGTGGTTGGATCCTCATTTTCAACAAAGAAAAATGAAGTAATCAACTCATCAAGGGAATCGAGAGAATCAGTCAACTCTTCAGCCACAAACATCTCTTTAGTCTTTGTTTCTTCTATAACCCAAACTGTTGGGTCTTCAGAGTTAAATGACCCCATAATTAACTCGAAGATAGACTCTAAGATTGAATCAATTACCACTTCTTCAGTGAAAATTTTGCTTAGCTACTCTAATCCCAAAGAGTGACTTTAACTGCTTCTCTTTCCTACTGTTGAGCTTCAACATCTGAAGAAGATTATACTCTCGAGTTGTAGAGTCATCTTCTCGTTTGTGAGTATCATACAACCGTCGAAGATTAAGTAAATCATCCATGAGTTTCTTCTCCTTCTTCATTGCGGCATCAAGCGCGCCATGGATCGAAACGAATACGATAGTGTACTGGATGTACAACTACAAGAATTAGATCATTTAAATAGCAGTAATTCTCTAATCTGAAGATTAAAGTCTTCTGGTTCCTAAGAACACAACCTAAATCGATAACTCAATATTTTGATTAATAATTTGATAACCCTAACTATTACAGAATTGGAGCTTATAAGGCTCAACTTTACTGAATAGATCCAACGGCTGCAGTAGCACCAGATGTTTACATCCAAAGCACTCACTACAATTGATAAAGACACCCATTATTACAACTACATGCTACCAACTATAACTATGCTAATTACTGTTAAGCAAAATGATAAGGGCACCCTCTTCTCACCAAAGCAGGTACATGACAGTATCAACCATGGAGGGAGGCCCCTCCTAGTATATTAGGTGAAGTCCTTAGAAAGGATCCTGCAGAGTCTGGTCATTAGAGTATGAAGTGTAACTCCTCTAGTTCGAGGTGCTGACTGAATTGAGTTCTTGTGTTTGGTTCGTGTTTTAATCGGTTTATTTCCCTTTGCTAAAAAAAGAAGAAGAAGAAGACAACGTAAATGAAGTGTCCAAAGAGACCACGGAGTCACGGACCATGTCACTAGCTCTTGGTGTTTTTAGTAATGGTGTGAACTTCAGAACTTTATTATACCGGGCTAATACAAGCGGCGGCTATTACTGGTGTGCGGATCGAGGATGCCTGTATCGAAATAGTAAGCCTCAAACATGGAGTTCTATGTCGGCATATGTTTGAGAAATTAGGGAGAGACAAATTAAATTCCAACGGACATACGGATTGCCGTGAGACAATGTCACTGGTTTATTCATAAACTTTTAGCCAAAGGATACGAATCCCTCTTTAGCACTGATTACCGGCCAAAGTAGTGAACTTGATCACATTTTTGATGAGACCATGCTGTTTCCCGAATCGCAAAATCGTTTGCCATATATCTGCCACTTCTCTTATTTTTAAAATTTCGAATTAATTTTTAAAATTCTTCTCTTATTTATTTATTTGTTTGCTTGGCAATTCTTTTTTCATTTTCATTTCATTGATCTAATTTTACAATTCTGAACATACATTCTCATTTCCTCCAAACGTCTCATATGCCATTTTCCTCAAGCCATTGTTTATAGTTATACACCATTACAATTATCATTACTTAACTGTTTAATCATATTCAAATAATTTGCGTATAAACACTAATTAATTCAGCCGCTAATACTTATTAGAAGAATAATTTCACAATAATGTCTCTGATCTTGTAGTTGTCTAAACTAATAAGAAAAACAGCTTCACACAGGCACGGAGCTACATGTAGTCTAGGGGGGACAGCAGTCCCCCCTAGAATTTCCTAATTACATAATTAGGCTTTGCATATTTATCATTTTAGGCTAAATTTAAGTATTTAACTATTTTTCCCCCATATTTTTGTATATTACATAGAGAGTCTTGAATCCTTTATTATACACTTTAAAAACTACTGATATTAGGTACTTATCGTACAAAACTTGGTTTAAATATCAAAATTACGTAGGAAAGAAGTGAAAAATATCAAAATATTAAATCCAACCATAAATCTAAACATCTAACAACTTATTAGATATTTTGGTGACATCATTTGAAGGAAAATACCAAGGCCTAAAAAAATTTGCGGCGCTTAGTAAAAGCTTACTTTTCTGGCAAAACTACTATACCTATATATATTTGTCCCCAAAAAAATTCCTAGCTCCGTCCACAGCTTCACATCCTCTAGAGGATCATTGCACTCAAACTTGAGCTAGCTGTGAAATGCTATAAGCATACCTAGTGGCTAGTGCAAGAGTTCCAAGCACCAAAAACTGAATTTCAGGGCCGTGTAGGCAAAAAGGCATGGTCCTAGTAATACCCTTAACTTTTGAACCTTAAACCCCCAATGATAGTAGGGTAAGTCCACTCCAACCTAATGGTCACATAAATAATTGGCCATCACCAAAACTTGGCAAAATGTGTATAAAAACAAATGAGTATACATAATTTGGACAAAAAAAAAATCATACAAATACATAAATACACATGATATTACAGCAAAATGTTTTGTAACCTATTTTTCAACGGTCCTACATTAGAGGACCCACCTGTTTGACAACCTTCATCATCCTTAAAACCAGATGAATCCATCCTAAATGGGTCCCACACAGAAATATACCGTGTAAACGACCCCACCCCATAATCCAAGTATATGATTGAAAAAGCAGATCACAAGATATCATGCAGCGAATTTGATGTTTTGCTAAGATAACAAAATTTTGTTGAAGATATTTCATTTGACTCGACTGTAAAATACTCTAGTGCGCATGTTAGCTTTAAATAGACGAAGGGGCGTTAATGGTGGGTCCTGTTTGGTGCAGCATAATTAAGCCAGGCAGTAGAAAGAGTTTTAAGCTAAAAGTCAAAAATAAAAAGAAAAAAGTACGAAAAATCATAAATATTTACGGCGGGGGAGATTTATTAGCTGACCCTAGAAGAAGCCTATACTAGTCACTAGTTCAAATTAGGCCTTTCATTTAAACCTGTACAAATTTAAGGAAAATAAATAATTTTGTTTTCTCTAATTTCTAATCAAAAACAAGGAATTTACAGCCATCGACAGAGTCACAGTAAGAAAAAATAAAAGGAAGAAAAATTTATTTCTTTTTTGCTTTTTTACTGTTTTTGTTCGCACTTTTTTCTTATTTTTTTAATTAGTTAATAATGATTAATATTCTTATAATTTATTTAATTAAAAAAATTCTTTTTGTTTGTTTTGAGCCGTTTGGAAGGATTTTCACTCTATAAAAGCATTTCTGTGTTTCCATCTTCTTGTTTTATGTTATCACCAGAAAATACCATTTCATTCTTCTCTTATCAAAATCTTTAAACAAAGAAACAAACAAACCCTATAGAGTCCAGAGACTCCTATACTCCTCCTCTGTTCTTCTCTGGAAAACTTAATTAAGCCATTTAAAGAATCAAAACTAAGAAGTTTCCTTGTCTCTAGGTTCTGAGTTGTGCCGTCTTTGCAGAGAAGTGTCAAAAACGAAAACGGAGTTTCTGCAGTTACACACAGAGAGTGAAGAGCATTAAAAGCTTTTCTTCTTTTTCTTTCTTTTCTGCTCCTGCAATTCTTATTAAACGCTTCTGAACATTGCTGTCCGATACATCCAATGGCGATTTCTCTACAGTTTTAATTTCTCTCTCACACAAACACGAGATACATACATCAAAAAAAACCCTTCTTTTCCGGAATTAAGTCCACGCATTTTGTTCATTTAAACCAAAGACCAGAACCAGAAACCCCTATTTAAAAACTTGCTTTCTCAGAAGAAGAAGGAGGAAAACAGAGATATTGTTCTTTTTTCTATCTTCTGGTCAGTTTTATTTTCTGTTTCTGATTTTTTAACTTGTTCTGTTGGATCTAATGATGGTTTAGAGAAATGGGTTTTACTTGAATTTGACTTATTGACTGTGATTTTGTTGTTTTTCAGATCCAAAATGCAACCTCAGAAAGGTGAAGAAGGTCCAATAGTATCATCAAATTACAATGAAACAGAGAATGGTGGGGCAGAATCATCAAAAGAAGTAACTCATGAACATGATCATGATTCTGGTTTCAATTTCAAGAGTTTCCTCTGGCATGGTGGTTCTGTTTATGATGCTTGGTTCAGTTGTGCTTCAAATCAAGTAATCCTCATTACCCAAATTAGCTAAAAAAGAAAGAAAATGAAACTTTTTTATTTTTGCTAATTAATCTACCATTTGTGTTGTTTTACAGGTAGCTCAAGTTTTATTAACACTACCATATTCGTTCTCCCAACTTGGAATGCTGTCAGGAATCGTATTTCAAGTCTTTTATGGTCTTATTGGTAGCTGGACTGCATATCTTATTAGTGTTCTTTATGTTGAGTTTCGAAGTAGAAAGGAGAAAGAAAATGTTAACTTTAAGAACCATGTCATTCAGGTATCCATTACACATTCATTCATACTCAACAACTAATTAAAACCAGTCAAAATTTTCTCAAAGTCTATATTTTTCTTTAAAATAAAATCTGATCTTAGATTTTCCTGTTTTCTTTGTAGTGGTTTGAAGTGTTGGAAGGATTATTAGGTCCTTATTGGAAAGCAATAGGACTTGCTTTTAACTGTACTTTCTTACTCTTTGGCTCTGTTATTCAACTCATTGCTTGTGCAAGGTAAAATTCTTGTTTTCCATTTCCAGAAACAAAAACAACAACTAGTGATATCAATATTTAATGAATTATCAAGAATTTGACAAAAAATTGTTGGTTGTTTTTTTCTTTTGCAGTAACATTTACTACATCAATGATCATTTGGATAAAAGGACATGGACTTACATATTTGGAGCTTGTTGTGCAACAACTGTGTTTGTACCTTCATTTCACAACTACAGACTTTGGTCATTCTTAGGTCTTGGTATGACTACTTATACCGCTTGGTACATGACCATCGCTGCTGTTGTCCATGGCCAGGTATAAAATTCATCTCTTCTCTACCGAAGAACTGTATCTACTTTTTAGCTCAAAGATGTGGGTGAACAATACCTTCACACCCACACTTGGAGAGCGTTTGTGGGTTTTGTTCACCCAGTCAAACGAAATTGAAGTCTAGTTAGTTTATTGTTGAGCACTGTTTGGTGTGAGCTGTAAAAGTTGTTTTCTAACTTTTATTCCACATTACTTTGAATAGGTTGAAAATGTAAGCCATTCAGCTCCAACAAAGATGGTATTATATTTTACAGGAGCAACAAACATACTCTATACATTTGGTGGACATGCTGTTACTGTGTAAGTTATTATTTATTAATCATAGTTTAATTAATCACAAAACACTGATTAATTTAGGTTAAAAGCCTGCTTATATTCTTTTCTCTTGTTTTGTACTTAAAAATAAAACTACTTTGTGTTGTTTAATTAGCCTCTTAGCCATAGCTTTAGGACCTTAGGTTCCTTCTTATTGCAGCTTTTGTTGGCCAGTTTAGGGGAGACCAAATTATCATGGGATTACTACTTTTTGATTTACTGACAAAATTGCCACCACTTTCCCCTAAACGCTACAATAAAAAATCTAAAGTGTTAAACTTTAATTTTTTTTACATTGGAAAAATTTGTGTGTACTTTAGTCATTGCTTAATCTAACTTGGGGATCTAAACTAGTATAAAGTCAATGGCATAATATATACTCAAGTATGTACTCTGAGCTGGGTAATGACTAATGAGTTGTTGAATCGGCTACTCTCTTGACCTTATCGGCATATCCTAGGGAACTTAATCTTGCATTTAAGACAACTTGTCTAGGGGTATTTTTGTCATTTAAATTAATTGTTCTTACTCAACTTGGCTCTATGTGGTGACTAATGGTTTTGGGGTGTTGAAACTGCAGTGAAATCATGCATGCAATGTGGAAGCCACAAAAATTCAAGTCCATTTACCTACTTGCAACACTCTATGTCTTCACATTAACCTTGCCATCATCTATTGCTGTTTATTGGGCTTTCGGTGATCAACTCCTAAATCACTCCAATGCTTTCTCACTTTTACCCAAGAATGGTTGGCGTGATGCTGCCGTTATCCTCATGCTTATTCATCAGGTATACTTGTAAAAATCATTTTGACAGTTTACATTACAATCCATTTTCATTTACTTAAATGTATTTTTTTTTTTTACTGTGATTGCAGTTTATTACATTTGGATTTGCTTGCACCCCATTGTATTTCGTATGGGAGAAAGTCATCGGAATGCATGATACAAAGAGCATATGTCTAAGGGCACTCGCTAGGTTGCCTGTAGTGGTTCCAATTTGGTTCTTGGCCATCATTTTCCCCTTCTTCGGTCCTATCAATTCTGCTGTTGGTGCTTTATTGGTTAGCTTTACTGTCTACATCATTCCAGCTCTTGCTCATATGCTCACTTACAGAAAAGCCTCCGCCCGTCAGGTAATTCCTCGTTCATTATTTCTCTTGCCCATTAACTTTTTTATAAATGGTGAACAACACCCATATTTTGGGTACAAAAGTGGCACTGTCTTCAGGGTTTAATTCTTTTGGATGGATGTAGGTCCCAATTATGACTAGTCCAATTTGTCTAATATCCAATCAAATATATTGATTTTGACCTCAAGTAATATGTCTTACTAAACGACTAAGTATCCATTGGACCTTATATAGCCTTGCCCGTATAAAACGAGGGACTTGTCACTAGTCAATTTTCATCCGTTTGTCCATATGAGAGGTGAAACGGGCTAAAATCCAAGATATGAAAGCCTTAAATTTGGTTTTATTAGCTAATAAGTGTAGTAGTACTAGAATTATATTGATGTTAAATGCAGAATTTATTTTGTCTTAAATTCTAGGGGTTGGGGTTTTACTAAGTTTTCATCATGATTGATTTTTTATGAAATGGTACCTAAAACCACGTGATGGAGTGAGGATATGTCATTGCCAGCATTAATTGGTTGTGTGATTTTTTGGTAACAATTCCAACTTATGAGCGAGGTGATACGTCTCTTCGGATAAGCATCTGGCTAGCTTTGTGAAAATACACCACAGACTCAGTCACGGCTCATCTAGCTAGCTCTGTTTTGCCTTTTCATGAAGTTGATTGTGAATTTGGCAGTGCTTGATATACATGTTCATTTGTGTTTATTTTACAGAATGCAGCAGAGAAACCTCCATTTTTCATGCCGAGTTGGACTGCAATGTACGTACTCAACACATTCATCGTCATTTGGGTATTTATCGTCGGCTTTGGGTTCGGTGGTTGGGCTAGTGTGACTAACTTCGTTCAACAAGTCGACACGTTCGGCCTGTTCGCAAAGTGCTACCAATGCCCCAAGTCACCACCACCGGTGACCGTTGCACCACCACCCAAACATCACTAAAGATTAGCAAATACAGCTCAACCAAACTCTCCTCTTCTTCTTCTTCTTCTTTTGTATCATACATGTGGTTTAGTGTGCTTTTTGCTGTTTTAGCTTGGTTTGTAACTAGTAGTAGTAGACAGTGTGTGCCTTTTGGGAATCCTTTGCTAATTGCCATATCAAAAGTAAAGGGATGATGATGATAGTTTTCTTTTGTGGAGGGTAATTTGGTTGATTTAAGTATTAGAAAGTTTATTATTGTTTTTTAACTTAAGTAAGTAAAGTATTGAAATATAGAAGAAATATAGAAATTTTCTTTGGTAATGAATTGGAGTGGCAGTGTTACGTCCTTTCTTTGTGGTGCAAATTGGAATCAAATATTGCTGTTTTTTTTCTTCAATTGATTGATTTGATGAAAAATATCATACATTGACTTAATACAGATTCTCTAGTTTACTAGGGGAGTGATGTGTGGGACTATCTTCACATGGGTTTCATGTGCGATTTCTCCTCCTCTCTACAAATAGTCTATATGCAGCTTCATATTCTCTTCTCACATGTATGAATGTATGACTAAAATCAGTAATGCATAAATGAGACATTTGCATTATGTTAATCCTAATCAACCATGTTATTTTAAGTACTTGTTCAATGATTTTAATCATTATTAATGTGATGGGAAATTGACCCATTTGCATTGATAGTTTCTTCTAATTCACATTAAGTCAAGTATGAAACCCAAAATTGGGTGTCTTCTTGTTGTTCTAGCTGTTCGGTTAATTATAATATAATACATAGTTTTGGTTTTTGTTTAATGAATTCGAGTTGATTGGTCAAGTTTGTATTTATGTTGTTTTTGAGTAGTCAATAATTTTTGATCTCTGTAACTTTAGATTAAATCCAAAGCAATTTGACACATATCTTATTGGACGAGTTGCATAATTATCCCGGAAACCAATAGATTCTTTTTAGTTCTTATGATTAGTTATGAGGGTGTTTAGACTTCAGATAAAATAATATTGGAGTAACTCTGGTAAGTCAATCAATCATGTGGAGTGTGGAGTAAAAAGTTAACTTATGGGTTTAAATTAGAGAAATTTACAACAAGATCATACTGCTTATATCACAATATTACAAAAAAAAATTGTGACAACTCAACAGATGTTTGTCAGATTTTCTCTTTGATTTTCTCTGATGTATATCATGGGTTTTACTAAATCCATGAGTAGCTAAACTCCTATTTGATTGAGGATGAATTCTAAGTTCTAGACAAGATTTGATTTAATATACGAATCTATTTTGATTTCTTCATATGATTATCGTTTGTTTCTACTATGATGAATATTTATGATTGATTGATTGATTATTTTAGGTGGCCAATTAAACTGATTTCTTAATTGATCTATTGCTAGTAACGAGTTAGGATATCCGTAATTGTTGAATAACCCTTACACAAGTAGAAAACGTGAAACCTTGCAGATGGATTCTGTGGAGCAATCGCGTATAGAAACAACACTAGTAAACAGACCGAGCTTATGTGTTCGATGCCAGGATCAACCTAATTCATAAAACCCAAAGCATCAGATTAGGTTACATCGTGAGACCTTTTTCATGGTGGCCTAGAAAGGTAGAATCTGGTAGTCGAGCGCTTATGTATCCAGTGATATTAGGAATATAGGGGATATTAGAGCTTGTTGATATTCTACGGTTGGTGATAATGTATGATTTATGAAGAATGTATGAATATATTACTTCAATGATTGAACAATATAGAGAAGGTAATACAACGAATGACTGCAGTTATTATTCCTCCTTATGAGGAAGAGGCTGAAAAGGCCAAGGTATGATCCCTACTCTAATACTTATAACCCTGGTTGGAAAGATCACCCAAATTTCAGTTATGCAAATAAGCAAGCTGCAGTTCCTAACCCTTATGCGAGGCAAAGTGGTTTTCAACAACCACAATCTCAACCTCAACCACAGAGTCAAAGCCTTAATATTGATGAGAAATTGAATAATATGATGCAAGGAATCACATCCTTGTTTCAATAAAATCATCAGAAAACTGATTCTGCTACTAAGGATTTGCAGACTCAAATAAGGCAGATGGCTACAGAAATGAATTTATTGAAGGCTCGGTTTTCTCTAAACTTCCATCTCAAACTCTTGTTAATCCAATTGAGCATGTTAATGTGGTTATGTTGAGAAGTGGGAAGCAGTTAGAGCCAAATCAATAGAGACAGATTGTTGATGACTTAGATCAGGAGGAATATGCGCAAACCAAGCCTAAGGAAAATCCAATTCCATCCGGCCAACCTAAGGTTTCGATTCCTACACATATTACACCACCTCCTTTTCCGAGTCGTTTTTCCAAGTCCAAAAACAAGGATCAAGACAAAGAGATTTTGGACATCTTCAGCAAGTTGGAAATCAATATCCCACTTATTAAGGCAATCAGGACGGTCCCCAGGTGGGCCAAATTTTTAAAGGATTTGTGCACTAAAAAGAAAAAGTTGACCAGTAATGAGGTAATGAGTGTGGGGGGAGAATGCATCGGCATTTCGTCAAAAGAAACTCCCATCAAAATTAAAAGATCCCGGTAGCTTTACTATACCATGCACAATTGGTAAAACCAGTTTTACATAAGCTTTGCTAGATTTAGGAGCATCTGTTAATGTTATGCCTGCTTCAATTTATGATTCTCTTAATCTTGGTTCTCTCAAGGAGACTTGTGTAGTTCTTCAACTTGTTGCCCGATCTAATGTTTACCCTAAAGGGATTGTTGAGAATGTCCTGGTACAGGTGAATGAGTTAATATTTCAAGTGGACCTCTATGTTCTAGACATGAGTGATGCTAACTCATTAAAGTCTACACCCTTGTTGTCGGGAAGACCATTTATGAGCACTGCTGGAATGAAGATTGATGTCCAACAAGGCACCTTAACCATGGAGTTTGATGGAGAAGTCGCCTGCTTCAATATATTTGAGGAAAAGAGGTATCCAAGTGATTTGAGCTCTTGTTTCTCAGCTGAAGTCGTGGAAGTAGGCTAAAGAGTAACTGAAATATCAAGTCGGGCTGACGACGTTAAACCAAACGCTACATGGGAGGCAATCCATCGGTTTTGTATCTATATCCCTTTTGTTTTTGTTTTTGTTTTTGTTTGATTTTTATTTGTTTTTACAGTTTGTATATCATATCTTGCATTCCCATCTTAAATTTTTACAAAGTCCTATATCTATAATGAATATTTTTGACGAAAAGCTATTTTTCGTCAGAAAAATTCTGACTGCGCACTTGTTGCTAAAACAGCTCTCGAGACTTCATTTAGAGTCTGATTTGAGTGGTTGACCCAAATTTAAAGAGGACAGACTCATATTTATTTTCCAAAAAGAAAATCTGAATTTGGAGTCTGTTAAGTTGTACCGATTGTCCTGGACATTTGAGTTTCTGTATTTTTCAGAACTTTTTCAGACTGCATGTCTGTTAGTCCGGAGGCCATAAATGTCACACCATTTATCTAATCACTGTACCCTTTTGACACTTTATAGAAAAGACGTAGGCGAAAAACTTTCATCAAGGAAGTTTTTCCAAATTCCTTACCGGATTGTACAGTTTTCAAGTTTTCCAGGCTATTGCGTCAGAAAATCAGAAATTTCGGTTTTTGAACATTGAGGACAATGCAGAGTTTAAATGTCGGGGGTAGTTAAGCATGTTTGGGTAGTATACTAGTATTAGTATTCACTTTTGCAGGATATTTTTAGTATTTTATATACTTAAAAAGAAAAACAATAATAATAAAAAAACAGTTATCTATGATTTATTTGCCTTTTGAAACTTCATCTCTTTGAGGTTTTGGAGCTAACTAGGATGACACCAAATCTTCCTTTCGGGCTAATAATTTCGATTCTTTTTGGATACATAATTTATTTTCTTATCATCTTCGAGAAAAATTGATCCAATCTATTCATATGCAAAACTCAATTGCTAGAAATAGTATGATAGTCGTTGAAAATATCAATACAAGAACTTGTGCATGGATTACTCATAAGTCGTAATCTATCAATACTGAATCACCTTCATTTTACTTTTGCAGTATATGTTTCTCTAAGTGATTTGGTGGGACTCTAGTATTGCATTGATATTGTCGCAAGGAAAAATCATTGGTTGAGATAAAAGCCCCAAAGACAATGAAAACCGATTTAATTGTTGTGGTAATTGAATTATTGTCCCTCCTTTTGATGAGTCTTCACAAATATCCCTAACATACTTTACAAATGTCCCTGATGGCATAATTGAAAATACTTTTAAAAACACAATTATTATAATTCCTTATTTAACCTCCCTCTCTTCTTTCTTTCTTCTTCAATTCTTAATTTTTAACACCGAAGAAAAATAAATCAACGCTCTCACCACCACCATCTCCATCGCCTCTCACCACCACCACGATCTCCATCGACGCCACCACCACAGACAACACGAGCAACCACCGACGATCTTTTGATGTTAGATGATACCGCCAGTCTCTAGAATTCTATCTATTACGATCATGCTTTCGATTTCAAACCAGATACAAAGATTAATTTGATTTTGGATCTCGATTTGATAGTTTCGAGTGGATTACGAGTTAAAGATTCAGATCCGGTGAGTTTGATCTCGATTTAAGATTTGAGAGATAGAGAGTTCTGTGATTGAATTAGAGATCGAGAAGATGCTGAGAGACGAAGCAACAAAGCTTAGATGGGATTTCTGTGAAGATTAAGCCACATGAAGAGAGAACAGATCGAGAAATAGAAATGTTGATGTCGATCTCAGAGATTATGGGACCTGGTGCTGTTTGAATCGTGTAGGTTATGGTGAATGATGATTTTCATGGTTTGTAGATGAAATCGAAGGTTGGGTTTTGCTAATTGGAAGATTCAAAAACAATATTGCGCTAAAATTGAAGTTATATGATATGAGTTGTTCTTAAGCTGTGGTGATTGATTTCGAGTGATTAAGAAGGGAGATGGATCTACTGATGTGCAAGAAATGGATGAAAGTTGATCTTGGAGCTGTTGGTGTTTATGAAGATAAGTTTGATCTCTTATTGTTATTCTAAGTAGTAGCCTAAATTTGATCTTGGGTTTGACTTTTTAGTGTTGATTCAACATGGTTTCTTTTTTTTATTTCGATTTTAAATTAAGCTCTTGGTGGTGGTGGTGGTGGTGGTGGTGATAGAAATATTTTGGTATTGTTGTTTTTGTTATTGTTGTGGTGGTGGTGGTGGTGGAAGGTGTTGTTACAGCGGTGGTGTTGGATGTTTGTTGCACTTGCAAGTGATAGTGGTGGCTTTTATTGTATGAGTGGTGGCAGTATTGGTATGAGTTGTTGTTACAGATATTGAAGCATGTTCTTTGAATGAAATATGGTGTTTATCGGGTTGAAGCAGCGGTGATATTGGATCAACTATGGTTGTTGATCCATATATTTTGGATCAACTATGGTTATTGATCCATATATTTTGGATCAACTCTGTTGTTGACCCAATTTTTATTGGATCAACTATGGTGGTTTTGGTTGGAATGATGAAGTTGGTGTTGGATTTTGGTTCGGTTATTTTGGTGGTGGTGGTGGTCTTTGGAGATGTGTGATTTGTTGGTGGCGGTAATGGTGGAGAGGTACGAATGAGAAATTAGTCATGGAAATAGTAGTAGAATGGTGGTTCTGGTTGTTGTAGTTGTCGAGATTGGTTTTGAAGCTGGTCTTGGAGCTGTTGGTGTTTATGAAGCTACATGTAATGAAATATGGTGGTTATCTGGGTTGAAGCAGGCAGTGATATTGGATCAACTATGGTTGTTGATCCATATATTTTGGATCAACTATGGTTGTTGATCCATCTATATGGGATCAACTACTGTTGTTGATCCTTTGAACTCATGCTTTGTAGTTTAAATCATGTAAATTTCTTCCAATGTTGAACTTGTGGTGCAATAGTAGCATGACTGACTCCATGTCAGATGATGCGTGTTCGACTCACTCCAAGTTCACTCCATTTTACATGGATCAACTATCATTATTGATCCAATTTTACATGGATCAACTTCCATTGTTGATCCATTAAAATTGGATCAACTTCTATTGTTGATCCTTTTTTCTTGGATCAACTATCAATGTTGATCCCCTAAACTAGATAAACTTCTACTGTTGGTTCTATTTTTATTTGGATCAACTATTGTTGTTGATACAAAAGTATTTGAACCAGTGGCGGCGGCGGCGTCGGCGTCGGTGACGGTGGTGGCGGCGACGGCGGTGACGGTGGTGGCGGCGGCGACGAACTTGTGGTGGTGGCGGCAACAGACTAGTGGTGGTGGAGGACTAGTGGTGGTGTAATGGTGGCGTTGAAGGAGTGGTGGTGGAATATTAGTGGTGGTGGCGGTTGGTAGGTGGTGGTTGTTGAACGGTGGTGGTGGAATGGTAGTTGAATGTTAGTGGTGGTGGTGCTAGTGGTGGTGGTGAAGTGGTAGAGGAAGAAATTTGTTGTATTTTGAAATAAAGAAAAATATTATATAGTTGAGGGTAGTAAGGTAATCTAATATTAAATGGATAAGGTTATAAAAAAGTAGGGACATATTTATTGTTGTATAAGGACATATTTATTGGGTGTCAAAAGTAGGGACATATAAATAATGTACCCTTAATTGTTTATATGCATTAATAGCAAATTTGTCTTATATACTCAAAAGTGAGCCAACACATAAAATCATGCTTTATTATTACCACGTTACTACTATTTGTAGCAAATCCAAAATATTTGATGCGGTATTCGACACTTGATGGCAATAGTGTGTGTTCTCCATGTCTCCGTCGCCTAAACAAGCGTACAATGCAGGATCCATGGGAACTATCATGTGTATGTCATTGGATCCAAAAGATCCATATTTGTCAAGTTGTCGATAAATTGAGTGAAACCACATCAATATTATATAGCGAATCCGAATCGAAAGGATTTGATGTGGGCATCGACACGTGGGTGGAAATATGTGTAATGTTCTCCCTGTCTCCGTCGTCTAAACAAGCATAGAATGCATGATCCATGGGAATTAGCTTATATCCAAAAGATCTGATCATGTTGTCGACAAATGGGAGCTGCTCTCGACTATTTCGCTATATATAAATAATCCTTTGACAATTCATGCGATTATTATGGGTAAAATCTCTCATCTTAGTCAACATTTGCACACTTCACTTTTCCATCCATTCTCTTATCTATCCATGTGATTCAAGTTTCATATACATTTTATGTGTATTTTCTAAAGGGTAATTTAATGTTTGGTACCCGGTAAATGTCCACCACATTGGTTTGGTACCCAACATTTAAAATATTAAGAGTTGGTACATGGATCCGTTAAAGACCGTCAAGTCTTAATATTTGACTTGACCGTTTGACTTGACGGTCTTTAACGGATCTAGGTACCAACCGAAAGACACTGCATCACGTATATGTCAACAATTATCTGAGTAGAGTTTGCTTATTATTTATGAATGTCACACGCAGGAAATTGCTTATGTGTGATGAATGTAATTCATGTGGGATATTGTTAGTTAAAGAAAATTTGTAGGTTATTTATTTAGCTTGCTCATTATCGATCCTTAATTATATTTTTGTGGATAGAATTTGGAGTAGGTTTTGTGGGTATACCTCTTGTAAACCCTCACGAGACTACAACTCGTCCACTAGGGACAACTAGGGGTTTAAAGGCTTTTTGCACTTGCTAAGTGTAAGTGATTCTTTATGATTGATTGATTGAAAAGTGAATTAGGATTTAGTTAGGAGTTGGGTAGTTTGCTCGAGGACTAGCAAAAGTTAAGTGTGGGGGAATTTTATAAGTGCTTAATTTACTATACTTTTTTATAAATTCATTCTTGTATTTGCTATATTTCTTGCAATATTACCTTTTATTACTCTTGATTCCATTGTCATCTATTCCTTTGTTCACATTCTTAATCTTATTGGCAACCAAGAATAAAGTGCTTGGTATTCAACTATCTCGGTGGATTTTTTCGATGGTTTTACCTCTACAGATGGAGTTCCGCAGTTTTGCAAACATAAGGATCAGTTTCTACCTCAATATGGCTTACTTGTGGTGGAGCACACAAGTTGCAGGACCGGTTACATCAGTTATAGGATTGATTAGTCATTCACGAGACGGGTCTTAATCATGGGGTTTAGTCAAGGGCTTTTGTTACACCAATTACAAGGATGACTACTCTTTTGTGAGTGCTTCACCTTGTGATTAGGTATTGACCGCATTAATTTTACTATATCTAAAGATCTGGCGTTTATAAATTCATTAACACTATGATCATGTGTGACAATACAAATATATACGACTTGAAAGATCGTTAGGAATAGTCAGAGTAATTCATGTAGGACTTCTTCACATTCTTCCCGTCTTAGTTAATAATCCTAGACTTTCTAATTAACCTAAAGTGTCTTAGTACATAATGATTTTTTTTTAAACCCTCTTTGACATATTTGAGGAGACTATTCAAAATCTTTGTCCACTAGGGACAACAGATAAGGGTTTAAAGGCTTTTGCATTCTTAATCTTCGGTTGAGTTTGAACACCTTTCTATTAACTCATATTTATTCTTCACCAAGCATGGACAACTTCACCCATGTAAGAGTTTATAATATTAACGACACCAAAGTTTTAAGTGATAATATAATAAATTAATTAATTAATTGGGTGATAATTATTATAAGTCATCTCTCTGCTTTCATAATTTACTAACTTTTGATCAACAAATAAAATTCATTCTTGTTTACTCAGTTTCGACTTAGATATTATCAACTTTTGGGGTAAGTTTGTATCAGTGACCATCTTTACTCAATGAGGTTTATCCATGAAAGTTAAGAAAATTGTGAAAGAAAGTTGATGATTTTAGTCGTGAAACTTGCTTTGTTTTATTTTTAAACCTGTTTTTCATTGATTTGATTTCTTTTACCATTTTACATGAAAACCCGATTGTTTTTGAAAAAGCAAGATTAAAATGTAGAATAGATCATGTTGTAATGCAATAGAAAAAAAAATTCTAAAGAAGAAAGTTTTCAGTTAAATAAAATTAAAAGAATATTTCTTTGGTTTTACTTTTTTATTACTCTAATTGATTAGCCTTATATAAGTATACGAGGTATTATTGATGCAACCAAATCCGTGCATATTTTCTCTCTTGAGATTTTTCTTAAGTAGTTCTCTTACCCTTTTTCCTCTTTACTAACAAATATGTTCTTCTTATCAGATAATTTTGGAACCCAAGAAATTCAGTTTACTCACAACAGATAGTAAATTGAAATTTAAAATCTTCACCATTGAAATTTGTCATCTACTATATATTATCATCCTTTTTTTCATGGAAAATACACATTGATTGTGTCGCCCGAACTCTCCAGCTTTGTTCTGAATTGTTGACGATTTGTTTATACTATCCAACTTACAAAGCAAGGCCATTGAGATATTTGTCATTGTTGATTTTCATTTGCAAAGATTTGATTTAATGTTTAAATCTTAAGAGCACCATTTTAAGTTAGATGATTATCTTCAATCCAAACTAATTAAACACAATCACATATATAAATCTAATTGGCAAAGATTATCCAGTATATATAGATATATATACTAAGGAGAAGAAAAGAAGATGTATATTCGGGAGAAGAAAAGAATTGGCGATTACTTTGATGTATGTGGGATGTAAGTTCTTCTACTCGATATGATTTTAATTTAGACACAAAATTTAATTTGTTTGATAAAAATGATTTTCTAGGTTTTCCAAAAGAATAAACGATATGCTTTATTTTGTTGGCATAAAAATGGAGGACGATCACAAATATATATATACATACGTATAGTTAGCAAGATTTGCAAAAATCCATTCGAAATCTATTTTCTAACTATGGTTATGTCATAGTTTAATGACGTCACATCTTGATTAATTTGAGCACAAAGATTTTTTGATAATGGTAATCTCTCTGATTTAAGTTTCCATTATAAAGATTGTTTTTAAGTTCAATTTAGGGAAATCAAAAGGGTGAGAATCTCACGATTTTAATAGTTTATAAGGCTGTATAATATTGAAATACAAACTTCATGGTAAAACTATTTTCCTTCACATGATTTTCACATTCAAAATTAATGTTCCCTTCTCGTCTACGCTATTGGCAACCATGGTGAATATAAGTTCTAGCTACACTTTAAATTATTGAATCTGAATTTCTATTAGATTATGAGTACATCTCTAATGTTTTAGTCTATGATCATAATATTGGCTATGATTACAATATACCCGCGCTTCTGAGTGTAATCTGTGAAGGTAAAAATGGTTGAATTTCTTGATATGAGCTATTATTGATTAAATGATATAGAGTTAGATATTTTATTCGATTATGTCGTTTCTTTTGCATCAAAGAAAAACAAACAAAAGATTGTAATGACCACAAAAAGAAGTTTGATGATTCTGTGAGGAAGGATAGATTTTTCTTGGCAAGGTAAAATAAATTTGTTTTAGAATTGACTTATTTTCAAAATGATTTTATAAAATGATGGAAAAACCTTCATCCCAGATAATATATAATGAAGACTAGGGAAGCAAGATTTTGGAAGAACATGACTTTATGTTTAATTATGTTTTTAAAAGCTCTGGAATGTATAATTATTACTCAAGTATGGATGTTTTATTGTGTTTTTTAAAAGCTTTGAAATATTTTTAAAATCTTTTTAAAATACTTTAGCAGACATCAGCTGCATTTATCTTATTAGATTTTTGCAAAGATTTCGAGTGGTTATATCCTATTTCAGCGACTTAAATTATCTTAGGTGTTGTCATGTTAAAGATTCTGGATGCTATTCTTAGAGAGGTCTAGTGTCCTCAAATATGTCTATCAAGCTTACATACTAAAAGTTTTTCTTCGATCCATATTAGATTAGGTAGTAGAGTCCTAGGATCATCCGAGTTACTCTTTAGGATTGAAAATTAAAGATCACAAAAAATATCATTTTAAAAAACTCAAACGAAGGTTAGTAACGAAGATTCATCTCATTTCAGATTCTTTTTTATTTCTATATATTTTGCAAAGTCGAGGAATTTTGTAAATTATCAAGTTACAAAGAAGGATTATATCACAGATAAGTCAATCACAAATATCTAGTTATGTTTCGAATTCGAGCCTTGCTTTGAAAATTTCCAAAACAACGAAACAAGTGAGAAATTTTTATAAACTTTGCATATTTGAGTTCGTAAACCTAATTGGTGAGTTTGCGAACCTACTTAGTGTTGGGAGTTCCTGAAATTTAAATTTCGCTTGAGTTTGCGAACCTAGTTTGGTGACTTAGCGAACCTAGTTGAAATCCGAAGTTCCTAAACCCCAATTTTACTTTCGCGAACCTACTTGTGTGAATTCATAAACTTAAATGAATATCAAAATTCTTGAACCCAAAATTTTGTTTGAGTTCGCAAACCTACTTTTGTGAGTTTGTGAAGCTAATGAGATTTTGAAGTTTCTGAACTATGGAACTCACTTGAGTTCGCGAACCTACCTTGGTGAGTTAAAGAACATCAACTCATTTTATTGGGTCCGTGTACTTTCCTTTTTGTTATTTCAAGGCAAACTTTTTACATTCTTACGAATTGGTAATTGAAAACGCGGGGGTACCAAAATACACCACCAACTTTTTCTTAGGCAATCTGTATGGACAAGATCAATACGACTCCGAGAGTTTAACTCAATCAAGGAATAATATCTAGAGTTATATCTCTTTGTCTTGCGATTAGAACGTTTACAGAAACAAATCTGTGAACCTAATTACAGAGAGATTACTTGGACGGTACCAAAGCCCAATGTCCAAGAATCAATCAAGTCGTATCCAACAAACTAGGTCGGATGTATCTACTATGATTGATTAGCGTACAACTTGTGATATTTCAATTATAAAGATAAAAAATATAATGCGAAAAAAGAAATAACACATACACCAGAAGTTTTGTTAACGAGGAAACCGCAAATGCAGAAAAATCCCGGGACCTAGTCCGGATATAACACCAAACTATATTAAGCCGCTACAGACACTAGCCTACTACCAATTAACTTCGGACGAAAATGTAGTTGAGCCCTAAAAGGTATCCCACCGGTTAAGGTACAGTCCCGCTCCTTACGCCTCTTGAATCCCAGCAAGACTTCGCGCAATTGATTCCCTTAGCTGACGTCACACCAACTAAGAGTTCCTTCAACTCAATTGAAGACTTTAAACCAAATCTACCTCCCACAGATTAAGCCTATATATGATTTTCTTTTATAATAAAATAGTTTGATCAAAGGTGATGGAAATCGATAGCAACAAACAAAGTCTATCTAACCTCAAAATCCGGACTTATGCAACCCGAAGTGCAGCCTAAATCATTATTCACCTCACAAGTGTAAAACTTGTAGAAATCAACAAAGTTTGAGATGAATAGAACTTTGATGATTTCTATCTATCTTGATCGAGTGAGCAGCTCAACAATCGATCAATATCAGGAGACTCGAGTTATCAAGGAAATATAACTGGACCTGGCTTCATGAATACCTAAAAGGGTTAGGAAGAGGACGACTCTAGTTACAACTAAGACACGCCAAAAAGTAGTGTCGGGATTCAAAGATCCCAGTTGCTTGAAGTTCCCATTTTATTGACATTCAAATCATATGTTGTTGTTGGTCTAAGCTATGATAGCTTTGGAACCAAGCAATCAATATCCACCGTTAGACGAATCTTTGAATCTGATTTACATAAACAAGATATACACTCTGGTTAGGTGAAACTGTAATCGAATCATGTATAAAGACTACGTTCAAGGTGGTTAGCCGAAACTAGCCGATTTGAACTTAAAAGCATAATATTCATTTTCATGAACACTTAAGACATTAACCTTCAGTCACAAATATGTGATCAAACAAGTCTAGTGTTTTTAGAGAATTAATCAAATGCTAATTATCTTGTAGAAATAATTTAATCGCACTTGAAAATAATAGACATGGTTAGTAGGTGTACAAGGTAAAAATTCCATTGTCGTTCATGAGTCAGTTCAGTCACAGTACGTGTAAAAATCAAATGCTAATTATCTTGTAAGCTAACAAGCCAAACCAAGTTAGGAGCTAACATAACTATTTAGGTATACGCAGTGGTATGGATACCTTAAGACTATCACTGGTTCCGAAGTCCACATAACTATTTTGGTTTGCGTACTGGTTTGGATACACAACTGAGTTCGGAAACACATAACTATTTTGGTATTGTTAGATCATAGCTCGGTTGAACTCACCAAGCGTTGGTATGTCAAGTTTGGTTGTCATATTTTAGTGTGTCAAAACTCATCTAAAGTCGCTTGATTATATACTAGAGTCAACTTCGTTTAGGTTAGACTAGAAAGTCTAGGAATGTTGAGACATACAAGTATTACTCTGAAGACCTGAAGAATGTGAAGAAGTAACGAGCTACAACGACGACATCATCCTTCCTCTTGAGGTTAGTAATATTGACTTGAACTGTTTCATTCCTAACTTAACTTTCAAGTCGTGCTTGTAGGATCAGAATATCGCAACATCAATATCTTTGCGAAATTGTTAAAAAGCACACTGCGAAGATATCGCAGATTGGTAATAAAAATGACGCAACGGATGACGACAGCCTGAAAACGAGAAAGATGTGAAGACCTAGCGAGATTTAGGAGTGTTGCGAGATTTAACATTTGAATACTTGCGAGAGTGTCGCAAGTCAGATCCGAAAATAAAGGACAACTTAGCTGTCATCCACTATGTAATGTCCTATATAAAGAGACGAACAGGCTTAAGAAAGAGAGAGATCTTTTTAGAGTGGAGAGAAAGTTTTGAGGAGAGAGAAAGTCTAGAGTAACAATTATATTCTTGATTTCATTTCCTTCTTGTAGAAAATTCTAACTCAATTAATAAAAAGGTTGATTATTGATCTTAAAGATGTGTTGAACATTATGAATTCTTGTGAGGGATGTATTGTAGGATTTCCTGCAACTACATATGGCGCTAGAAACAGGGAATGAAGATTGATATTGTGATTTGAAGGAATTTGGAGAAATAGGTAAAGAATTTTACATAATTTTAACAACTCATAAAGATTTAAAAATGGCTAGAAGAAGAAGTATATCAAAACAATATGTTGTTAGAAGGAGTAGGAGGCTTGCCGGGAAGAGAGATGAAACTGAGGAATCTCTAAGAGTGCACACAAGAAACAATAGGGAAAATCAAGTTCAACTGCCAATTAAACGTACACCAATACAAAATAGAACTGTGGATTATGACAGAGTGAGTGTACATACTTGGCGATCAGATTCTGCAGATGAAATGGGAGAAGAGCAGCAATTAGGAAGCAATGGACGAGAGGAGAGAGATCAAGAAGTAATTGGAGGAATAATTCATGGAAATGAAGAGATTGCAACGTTAGAAGCATTGAGGCAAACAATACATGAAGAAATGCGATTAGAAGCAGAAGAACGTGCAAATCTGACAAGGCAAAATCATGAGTTGAGGATGGAAAACATGAGATTACAAAGTAGAAGGTCAAGAAGCACTACAAGGTCAAGTAGATGGAAAACATGAGATTACAGTTGTGCCATAGAAGATTCAGACGGAAAATCTTCCCTTGCGAGAGAAGTATCAACATCATCATTATCTTCATCATCAGAGCTTTCGCTGGGCTGAAGATTTGAAGAAGAGGGAGAGTGAATCTTTCGTTTCTTTGAAGATGGGGCAGTGGACTTCTCCTTGCGAAGAGGACCTTTACCCTTGCCTTTAGCCTTTGGAACCTTAGAATTTTCTTCTTCTTTGACAATCTCCACACCAACCTTCGCACACGAATGAAGATAAGAAACAGAGGCAACAATATTGTTAAAAATAATAAAAGAAAGTATTTCTTACTTCATCCGTGATCGAACGGAGCGCCGCTAGGGTACTTGCCTTAGCAGTCCTTTTGTAGCTTTTTCTTAACTTGGTAACCTGAAAATTTCGCAAGATTAATAGGTATAAAAAGGGGTGAAGATTATAAACTGAGCGAAATTCAATAAAAATACCTCTTTCGCTTTCTCGGGCCAATTAAATACCCAAGGTTGATAATTGGCGAAATTCGCAGGAAGCACATTTGAACCTGAAATGTAAGGTCCTTTCAAAACCAACGGAAAGACGCACTATCTGTCGTCTTTAAAATGATGAGGAATATTTTTCTTTCCAGAATGTCAGTCAATGTCCCGCATAAGTACTTTATCGCTGGCAACATTTTCTTTCCTCTTCAAGCGAGCACCCCAGCGAGTTCTATCATTCTTCATGTTTATTACTTCATAGTTTTCGAAGAAGCTTTCCACTGTATATTTTTCGGCGAATATCTCTAAGTCCTCAAATTTAGGATCCCTGACTTCTTTTGGGTAAAGAGACCCTTTACCAGCACCACGGTTGGCGAACTCAAGAATTAAGCGGATACAATCCCCACTCAATTGGTAGATGGCTCGCGAGAATTTCGCATGAGCAAGAATTTCATAAAATAAGGGAAGATCAGGATCATAGAGAGGAATGGGAAGGCCATCGAGAATTTGACCTAGCGAAATTATGATTTCCTTATCATCACAATGATGATCAGAAAATAATTTGGCAGAAAGAATGGATTTAGATTCTTGATTAGGAATGGTGGTTAATATGAAGCCCTTCTCTTCGAAATCTTTCTGAACTTTTTCCAGAGAAGTTTCATATTTACGACCAACTGGAGGCATTTTCAGAGTATGGGAATGAAGATAAAATCGAATATCAAAAGAAGTAGAAAGAAGAAGATTTACAGCAGCAGAAGCGGAAGTTACGGAGAGATGTTGAAGAAAAGTTGCAGAGAAAATAAGAAAGAAAGTAAAAAAAGAAGAAGGGAGGAATAAGAAAAATATATATAGAGAGAAGGATTCTCGAAAAGATAAACACATTTAATGCGAAGAGTAGACATGAACGGTTGAGAAATAGCGGTTGAAAAGGACGTGTCAAGAAATGGATGGAGGAAGAGATACGTGTAATAAATTCTGCGTAAAAGTACAAAATCATGTCAATGCAGAAAAATATGAAAAGATGAACAGCTGCGGCATTTTGAAAGTACTAGTTCTCATGACATTCTCTCCTTCGCAGAGAAGACATGAGAAGAGGCAAGATGTAGGATCAGAATATCGCAACATCAATATCTTTGCGAAATCGTTAAAAAGCACACTGCGAAGATATCGCAGATTGGTAATAAAAATGACGCAACGGATGACGACAACCTGAACACGAGAAAGATGTGAAGACCTAGCAAGATTTAGGAGTGTTGCGAGATTTAACATTTGAATACTTGCGAGAGTGTCGCAAGTCGATCCGAAAATAAAGGACATGACTTAAATTGTCATCCACTATGTAATGTCCTATATAAAGAGCCGAACATGCTTAAGAAAGAGAGAGATCTTTTTAGAGTGGAGAGAAAGTTTTGAGGAGAGAGAAAGTTAGAGTAACAATTATATTCTTGATTTCATTTCCTTCTTGTAGAAAATTCTAACTCAATTAATAAAAAGGTTGATTATTGATCTTAAAGATGTGTTGAATATTATGAATTCTTGTGAGGAATGTATTGTAGGATTTCCTGCAACTACAATGCTATATTGAAAACATAACTGCGAAGCTGTATTTACTATACATATTTTATAATACTCTAGTGATGTGACATGGTCATATTTTTTTGATCATAGTATTAGGGAATTCGACTACGAAGTATAACGCTTATCTTTTGAACTTCGTAGATATGACATCGACATAATCTTGTATATATTGTTATGATTATGTGAATGGGTTATGGTGAAGATTTCATCCCAGGAAACAATGTTTTACATTCGTTTAAAGGAAGTACATTGATGAACTTGTTTTATGAATCGAAAGGGAAATCAACAGGCTTATTGGTACGGCTATTCATTGCAAATCTTTGGATTACCAATACGTGTGAGATGGTAGAACCGATGGTAAATTTATTATGTATCTTGGTATAACTAATCACAATGCCTGACTTATGATTTGGTATGACTATTTTTATTAATTGGTGTAACCGATCCTAAGTAATCACCATTAGATGGTATGATCGATATTTGTAATTGGTGTGACCGATCCTAGTAATTGGTGTAACCGATCCTAGTAATTGGTGTGACCGATCACAGAGTATTGTGTAATCGATCCTTGTAATTGGTAACCGGTCCTGGTAATTGGTGTAACCGATCCTAGTAACTGGTGTGACCGATCACAAGCAATACCATGGGAATATGGTAACCTGGTCCCGGTAACCGACATAACCGATCCTGGTAATTGATGTAACCGGTCCTAGTAACTTGTGTGACCGTTCACAAGTATTTTCATATTGAGGTTTAACCGATCCTAGTGATTGGTAAAACCGATTGAACCCATGTATGTGATTTGATATTTGATCAATCACATAGTTATCTTGGAATAACAGGTCAACCAATTCTAAACTTGTTTGGAAGTGTGGTATAACCGACTCCAAAAATGTAAATCCATGTAAATATGAATAAGGATTTACAGTGAAGAGATGTCAACATACTTTGAACACGTACAATAACTCTTATCATTTATTGTTCAAAGATATTAGTACTCAAGGAGATCTTGTGCCGAAATAAATTGAGAATCTTTTAATTAAGGTTTTTCGTTTTATATGCTTTAATTACCAGCAATTAAATGCAAATCTCTAGAGAATAAAAATTAGTAATGTGCATTTACTAATTGGAGATTTTCTATTAAGAGATTTTGTAAATATTGGACAAGCATTTATTGGAATTAGGAAAACCGAATTTTGCTATTCATTGCATAGCTTGAGAATATTTTCGGTTTGAAAATTCCTTGGTGTCCAAACATCCTTGGTCTATAAATATCTAAGTTTGTATTTCTAGCAAACTATCCTTAGATCCAGGCAAACTTCATTTCTTGTTGTTTCTGGTGGAGCCGTCTATTCGAAGAGGAAAGTATCCTAATTGGGTGCAATCTCTTACGACCGCTCGTTTAAAGACTTCTATGAGATCAAGAAGCTCTACGAGTACCTTTGGTGGGAAACTAGATAATTGCAGTGTTATTAGTTTTCGATAAATTTGATTGACTAATGGTTGTTGAAATGCACCAAGTTTGTTTATTCTTGAGAATCTTCTCTTCTGATATAAGATTCACTCAAACTGGATCGAAGTATCGACGGGATCTTTAGAACTGTTTGTAGATTTAAAGACATCTTGTGATAATCCATTGTTAACATACACCGTTCTATGTGTGATTGATCACAAGAGATTCAAGTGGTGTTGTGCAGGTTATTGTTGAAGATTTAAGAAGACGAAGAAGATTTCTTATTAGTTCTCATATCTTTGTGTGTGCACAAGACTTGATCGGCTGGGATCCAACTAGAATCGAATTTATTCGATTGATTAGTTGCGTGAGACCTGCATCGCTTTATAGTTTCTCTTTGCGATCTATACTGATTGATTGTGAATCTAAACTTGACTACTTTGGTAATTATTGGATAGATTGATATAACCAGGCAAATGAGTTTATTAGATTAAACGGAAGAGCCTTTGCGTATGACTTAAGATATCTTTATCTTAAAGAATCAATAGAGTTATTACCAAACATATTCGTTGTTACTTTGCTGTTTGGAATACGATCAAAAGAAATTGTACCACTGCGTGACTCATCGAAGTCGGAAGCGCAGGGATACTGAGGAAACCAAGTGAACTAGGGGTACTTGCTTGGTCTCAACTATACGAAGTTGGTGTTAGATTTTGTATAGCGGCTTAATTCTGAGAGTATTCAATTCTGGACTAGGTCCCGGGGTTTTTCTGCATTTGCAGTTTCCTCGTTAACAAAATCTTGCTGTGTGATTTACTTTAGTTTTCCACAATTATATTTTTTTACATAATTTAAAGTAAATACACATTTACGTTAACTCTGATATACTTGATAGTGATCCTATAGAGTTTGGTTAAGTCCGAACCTATTATCAAGTATCACACTTTGGTTGTCGTATTGTCTCGATCTCGTATCCATAGACGATCACACAAAGTGTGAATACCGAAGTTGTTGTATTGTCTCGACTGTCCATGGACGATCACACCTGGTAAGAGGACTTATAGGTTGAAACAAAAATATTATGGCGTATTTGGGTACCCTCGTCTTTTAAGGTATGTGCACCGGTTTGTATACTAACCTGGTTTTGTGACCACAGTTCCAAAATGGTTTGCATACGAGTATGCATACCGATCCGGTTCACGAGTTGAACAGATTTTTACATGGTGTGCATAAAATATGTGTACCACAAATCTGCAAGTCGATATATAGCTACTCCGCTACGTGTACGAGTAAATGTAATACGGGTTCAAACTTATAACAATTTTCCCAGTTTGTAAGCTCTAAATCGATTCAAACCATTCCCAAATAACATCAATAACACATATTTGTTGATGGTGGCTTTTAGCTTAGGGTTAAAATCGTAAAACCTTGCATATGATGTGACGTCACTCTGCGAGGAAACGGTGCCGTGAGTGCTAACCTCTCCACCGACATATTTTGAGCCATTCAATATATTTTCATGAAATTTATCCAGACTGGCGAATGTAGAAGCCATCCCAAACACTCTGTAAATTTCGGCACCTCGCAAATACAAGACTCACTGAGTACTTTCCTGTGTTATGTTCCCCGGCAGAACCCTAATATCGGTATGGCATGACAGATTTATGTTCACTCGCAGCGGAGTAACATGAACCTCCAAGTACCAAAGATTAAGGCGATCGCACGAAATGCTCAGACGGAAAGCACACTGCATTCTGTAGATAAGGATTTTTGTGGCAAAGATACAAAATCCAGCCAATTATTGTGATAACTCACAAAAAAACTCATGAACCCGACTAATTTTCAAAATTAGGGTTTCGCGCCCCGCGCAGTATACTAGACCCCGTTGGTCTAAAAACTATGCTTAGCCAAACTAGGCAATTAAATCCGCCACAGCGCACTGGAAGTGTGGCCACGCCCTAGCTTGCCGGCCCCACTTCCCATCGACCAATCAGGTCGCTCTAAAACTGCCACACACACACACACAGAGAAGTGTAGCCACGCCCATGCCTGGCCGGCCCTCTTACATTAACCAATCAGGTTACTTTAAACTCGCCACAGTGTTGAAAAGAAGGAAACCGCGCCAGATGGCCGCAAAGCCAATTGGTTTCCCAAAAACGCACCCAAGATGCCAAAGCAAAGCATGCCAAACATGCCAAACGCACATGCCAGATGCACATGCCAAACACGCCAAATATGGCCACTCACCCCATGTGACGTGCCATATAGGCTAATTAGGGTTTCCACAAGCCAAACCCTAATTTAGGCAAGATTTCCACACCAACGTGCCAAAATTTCAGTGGCAATGGCTACGTGCGCAACCGCGCCGAAGGCATGCACGAGCCATGCTAGCCATACCGTAATGCCGCTAGCGCAAGTTAAAGGCGCCACTGCCAATTAAAGGTTGCCATAATCGACGGATACCTTTCCTCCTGAGATGCAATCTCAGCCATCCAAGTTCGCCACCAAACTAACAGGCTTGTGGCAACTTTTTGAGCGACCACGGCGCCAAGCCCTAACCTTGGCCATGCCGCCAAGCCTTAACTTTAGTCACGGAGCCAAATCTTAAACTTTGGCCATGCGACAATACCACGGCCACTGGCATGCCACCATGCCACAGCTACTGGCATGATACTATGCCACATCTACCGCATGTCGCCATGCCACGGCCACTGGCATGCCACTATGCCACGGATACTAGCATGCCACCATGCCACGGCCACTGGCATGCCACCATGCCACCGCTACTAGCATGCCATTATGCTACGGCTACTAGCATGTCGCTATGCCACGACCACGACTACTAGTATGCCGCTATGCCGCGGCTACGCCATTGGCATGCCGCTACGCCACTGGCATGCCACTAGCATACCATTATGCCATGGATCCACCAGGCGCTACTATGCCAATGGCGCCACTTCGCTATACAACAAGATGCGGCCATAATCAATGGCCACTCTTCTCATGAGATGTAATCTCAGCCATCGAAATTCGCCACCGAGTCGTTCAGCTCGTGACAAGTTTTAGGCGACTAGCCAAAACGAGCTTAGCATCACATATGTTATTTACCTACGGCAAGCCTATCAATTTTAAACTTGCCACATGTAGCAAAGTGCTACATGTTTTCTACGAAAACACTCGAGACATCAAAACATTCCACAAACTGGGGGATACTCATTAGGGTATTGGTCTAGCGGTTTACATCATGCGGCGTGCAATACGCTCGTTACAGAAAGTGTCATAAAGCGGGGCGATTAATAATGGCAAGAAGTAATGGTGTAAACGTATTCTTCATTATGGAAACATAAATTCCAGGCATTACCCGTTACTCCCTTCTTCCACCACTCAATCGTTTCCACTTCCTACGAGACCAGGGTACGTTTTGTTGCGACTTGTATAAATAGGTCTCACCTATTTTCCACCAAACAACAAGTTTTGGTCAGGAGTACAATACAACATCCATAAATCATCTGATAGCTTTCCATTCAGCTAACCAGTTCAACTTTCTGATACAAGTCACGAAACACCCACACTTCCAGAAACAACTATTTTGGTCTCAACACTTTCTTCGATTCCCTCCCTAAGACCAACCCTTCTCCTTCACTTTGTGACCGAAGCAAGCCTGGAATGACCATTTCTTGGTTTAGGCCAGGATTGTACGGATTGATCTATCAAATCAAAAGTACTCCGTGCGATACATTGTTTAGGGTTTAAATTTGTTTCTCACCCACACACCCAAAATTACCAAAATCGGCAGAAACCGTTTTCACCCACAAACAACTGTTCCAGGGTATTTTCAAATGATAAAACTTGAATCATGATTTTGATTCCGAACAATAAATTTTCCTTAACCGAAATTCATCAAGCATGAACAAATGTTCATTAAGCTTAGTCATTATATTTCGATAACTAACTATCAAGATAAACTTGACTCGAAATTCTTGTATATGCATAATAGTTTAATTAGTTATGCGACATTGTGTTAATGATAGAAAAGTGAATATAACTTGAGAAGTAGGTGGTTCCGTCTTCACTTACCTTTTGTTGATGGATTTCTCCAAAAGCTTTGTTTGATCTTCGCCTTCAAACGGTAGAACGCAATGATGACTGCCGTGATCCACTATTTCTCAACTACATTTCTATCCTATTCCGAGACTTTACTAATTGTAGACTAGAAATCAAGATATAGTTTTGAGAACTAAATTTGACGACAAGCTTGAGATATCAACACTTGTAAGTTCGGCCGAGCAATGCTCTAAGAGTAATCTTAGGTAATTCCTTTACGAGTAGAGTTTTGATTATTTCTAAAAATTGATGTAACTTGTGAACCTATTGTTTTTATATCCATTTGTAGGCAATTGTCATATTGTATACACATTGTCTATTCCTAGTATTTTATGTATATCCTTGGAAGTATTTCTTTATAGAATTTACTTGACGTTAAATATATCTAATATTCTCAAACTATGGAAAAAACCTCAAACATAAGTCAAGTTATAACTAACGAAACAGGTTCACAAAAACAACCTAGACTTTGCAATTTAAGATATTACTCGGGTTGCAAGAAATTATCGGTTACATTTTTATAGGCAACTCAACCTTAATCAATTAATCCATGTTGGAGATATTAGTACACATAATGTGTCTTAGGTTCTTAGAGAACTAAGGTATAAATACTTTGAAAGACTTCACTTGGGGACTCGTGAAGGACAAGTTCACATATCTTCTCTAAGATAGTTTCGTAACCTGTATTTCGATTTGATATGTTTATAATTCTTTTATATTTCAAGATCATTCTATTATGTTATAAGGTCATTCAAGAATTATTGATAAAATCCAGATTTGGTAGAACATTTTGTACTCGATTAAGTGTAAGACTTATCATTAAAATACGGTTTTAAAGTTTTCGACAAGAAATCATCATACAAAGATCTAGTCTGATATTCTTGTATATACATATGTGGGATATTTTGATTTTGGGTCTCAACCTTGTGACCAGTATTTTATTTGGGTCCTAGAAAGTTTAATATTAGAGTTTGGGTCCCAGGACCGTCATTGACCATATTGACAGTTACAAAATCAAGTTAAATACGGAAATGGCCAACATAATATTAGACTTTGTTTTATTTACTAACCCAACAATTACACATTCTGTTTGTTACGGCCGAGAATAAACACAGTATCCACCGAAACCCTAAATCATTCTCTGTTTCTCTCCAAATCTTTTTTTTTTACTGCAAACGGTGGTTTCTCTTTGGAACCCTAAAATAATTTTTTGATTTTTTTATCGAAAATATGATAGTTGTATATGTATATTAGGTTGGGTTTCTTCAAAAAAGAGTGGGGGATTTCAATTATTAGGGTATTTAGAATTGTAAGGAGATGGCTTAACTACGAGTGAAGTCGTGAAGGGTTTTCAAGCAATTAAAGCATGGTGAGAGAAGAGAACCATCAGATTTACTTTCAATAGATGCATTCATAATCACTCTCATTTAGGAATAGAGTTAATAAATAAATAATGGAATTAATGATATCAGAAAGGTTGTTGGGTTAAGATTAGTTTTTTGATAAGATTTAGGGTGTGAGATTTATTTGTATTGGATTGAGATTAGTTTTTTGATAAAATTGAATTTTTTATGATTGAGATGGGAAAATGAAGAATTAATTAAAAGCATGTAGTAAAGATTAACATATAATTCTTTAAAGTTTTCCTTTGTTCATCGTTAGCGAAGGAGGAGCTGGTGTACGATAGAGCCTGAAACTTAATTTGTCAACTGTTTGATCAGTTTTAAGTTACACGTGCAAATTAAGTGCTAATGGTAACATTCAACGTTAGCAAAATATAACAGAAAATTATAAACTAAAAATTTTGTAGCGTTCAACATGGTCACTAACGAACCTGGGACCCAAACTCTAATATTGAATTTTCTAGGACCCAAATGCAACACTGGTCACAAAGTTGGGACCCAAAGTCAAAATATCCCCATATATATTTAACTGGATAATACATATGTATCTTCACCAGTGTCTGTATAATATTTAACCCATGTCGTAACATCACTGACTTAATTTTTTGGTAATTGTTTTTAGTAAAATTATTTTTATTACCATCATTAGCATCCCACTAATTGAACTATTGACAATACATGCATATAGGTTTTGACATTACACCGAAGTTAGCCATGAAATATACATTTGGAGATGAGATTATTCATTACCTTATCCTGACACTATACAAATGTGGAGATCGTTAAAGTTAAACTAAACTGTCAGTAAAGATTGGTCACTGCATTGTGTATGTGATTTATTCGACACAACAATGGTATAATCAAAGCAGTTTTTGGTTTAAAACAATATTTACTAGATAATCACCAAAAGAGACTATTTATGTGGTGGAAACAATAAATAAATATCGTATAAGGTTATTTGAATTTCAACAAAAATTTTGCAAAAAATATGTAAATATCTTGATAGAACTTTATTAAACGTAAATCCAAAACTGAATAATGCGAACCTAACTGGAATATGAAGTTCCTGAACCCCAATTTCACTTTGAGTTCGCGAACCTACTTTTGTGAGTTCGTACACTGAAATGAATGTCAAAGTTCCTGAATCGGAAAATTAACTTGATCTCGCAAACCTATCTTGGTGAATTCAAGAACATCAATTTATCTTATTGGGTACATGTATTTTTTTTAATTATTTCCAAGGCAAGCTTTTTACATTCTTACGAATTGGTATTCACAGGTGATTCCTTTATGAGGAAAGTTTAAATCTTTCCAATAATTGATCTAACTTGTGAACCAAGTTTTTAGATCTTGTTGTAGGTGTTGCCACATTGTGCACACATTGTCCATTCTTAGAAGTTTGAGGATACCTTTGGAAGTATTTCTCTTATGAAATTCGCTTAACATTAAACATGTCTAATATTCTCAAACTACGAAAAGAACCTCAAACGCAAGTCAAGTTATAAATAAACAGGTTCACTAAAATCTCAATCATATTGGATTACTACATGTTGAAGAAATCATCATTACATAAATCTCAATCATCTTCACGAAATGCATCTTGTTGCAAGTGTTTCCTCCAATACCTAAGGTACTTCGAGAACTAAGATATAAAGACTTTGAAAGACTTCATTAGGGAATTTATGAAGGAAAAGTTCACACATCTTCTCTAAGATAATTTCGTAATATGTATCTCGATTTAATCCACTTATAATTCTTATCTGTTTCAAGATCATTCTCTTCTGCTATAAGGCCATTCAAGAATTATAGATAAAGTTCAGATTTGATTCAACACTTTAAACTCGAAGTGTAACACTTATCTATTGAAATGTTTCCACAAGAAATCATCAGACAAAAGGTCTAGTTTGATATTTTTCTGAGATATATATTTTTTTAACATGATAAATTTTATGCATCTAGACTAGTAGCTAATCAAATTCATCCCACCTTTTAGGATAAGTTGGCTAAATCTATATACATTGACTAGTAACTAACCATGTTCATTTTTATCTTTAAGTTTGGTCCATTTGTCAACCAGGTTCATTTTATCCCAAAAGACGGTGTATCTAGTTTTTTTTTTGGGATGATATTAACACACTGGGCTACTAATGCTTTTCAGATAAGCTAAATTTTGCTGGCTAGCTAGGTCGATCTCAACACACAAAGCTCCTAGATTGTTTAAAAGCCGCTCATGCATTCAAATGGTTAGTTGCGGTGTAACTAGATCAAAAATGCTTGACCCGCCAGCAAAAAAAATTCCTTCAAATTTAGGGGTGTGTGTTGTGAGTCTTGTGACATATAAATGCGCCTCAAGAATGTAATCTTTTCAGACCCAAGGCCCATTAAGTATCTAATTTGGATCACTTGAACCGTATCCTCAACTTCTCAGGTGCCAGCAGGGTTCATTTCACATCGTAACCAGCCGATCAGGCGACAAAGGAAAAATCGTTATCATAGTCTCTGGATTAGAAAACGTGTTTAGATACTATTCGCGGACTAACTAACGGTCCATTTTCCAACGAGAAATAAAACGTTAAGGGCAGGCTATACGGTAACGAACAAAATACGTGGGAAAATAGAAAAAGAGTGGATAAAGTAATATTCTCTTCTCAAGATAAGATTTTGAACCTCTTACTCCATTCCGCCAAAACCCTAATTCACTTCGAAAAATTTATCATCCATAAGCTGTTATTACATTCAGATTACAAAGAATTATGAATTCAAAGTAAATTTTACAAATTTTATCTACAAAGAAATCATGAATTTTCCAGCGACATTAAGAGAGAATTTTTCTTGCATTTTGAAGTGTAGTTCTTGTTCTAATCTTCCGTTACATCCTTTTACTGCTTCTTCAATTGTTGCGAGAGGGAAATGTGTACCGAGGAGTAATCTGCAGATAGCTTCAGGTTCTAGGTATGATTTGTTGGTGACTTTGGAGAGTTTTCTTCTTCACTTTAAGTTTTGATTTTTGGTTGATTGAATTGGAATTTGTTTTAGGTTTTTGCTGCAGCATAAACGAAGAGTTGTTGTTTGCCGAGCGACGGAGACAGAATCTGATCCGGAAAGCAATGATGATAAGGTGATTCTTTATTCACTTTGTAAGTGGTGGATTATTTCTTGCACTATTGGATTAGTAGAGTAGAAGACACTGAGTTAGAAATTTGGATTTTAAGGGTTAAAATTGGAATCAAATGCTGTGAAACGGACATTGCGGTTTTTGGGATTGTGTATTTGTGTAGGAGAATTAGTCTAAGAAGTTTGTGAGTAGAAGAATAGGAAAATAAAAATTTGCACTCAGTGCAAGAACGTGGATATTGTCTTACCCTACAGGACTTCATTAGTCATGGGACTTAGAATTTATGACCTCTTTGAATCACTTTGACTTAGATGTTATAATGTATATCAGTAGATCATGCTAAATCTAATAAGTGGTGTTTTCCACGTCTGTTTAACATGTTATGTGTGTAATGTTGTAAAGGAAAAGGAGATACTTGAAGATGGAAATGTAGCACCTTCCCCCGAACTTGGTGCGCAGAATAATGGACAGCTCGATTATCAGCCTACCGTCATTGATCAAGTAAACTTCGGAGTATATATGTCGATGTCACACTCAATTCTGCTAGAAGACTAAGTTTGTTCTTTTATGGATTTTGCATGGACTTTATTCATGGGTAGAACAAAGAGGATTCAACCATGGCGACTATGCTCGCGTTAGAAAAATTAGCTGGAAGTAATGATGGCAAACTTAAGTCTCCAGGTAGCACTCAGGTAATTCTTCTTAACTGGTTCCTATTTCCTAATGGTGCAACTAAATTCATACTGGCTACATATCGATATCCCAGTTCATCCTGGTGGAAGACTAAGTTTGTTCCTTTATGGGATTTTGCTTGGACTTTATGCATGGGTAGATTAAAAAGGATTCGACGATGGCGACTATGGACGCGTTAAAAAAATTAGCTGGAAATAATGATGTTGAACTCAAGTCTCCAGTTAGTACCGTGGTAATTCTTCTTAATTAATTCCTAATGCCTAATGGTCCAACTATATTCATTCAGGCTAAAACCAATCCATTTGTTGGTAAATGATGCCTATCCTTGCTTCCCACAGTATATAATTTTGAAATTCTTTGTTATACCTGACTTGATATCCTCACAGTGCTTGTATGTTATTGGCACAGCAGGGTGACAGTTCAGAAGTTGCTAGTGGATCTCCTCTGCCAGGTCTTAAGGTGACTAAGATTTGCCAATTCCTGCAACTATATTCATTCTGGCGAGAACCATTTCACTTGATTAATGATGCATGTATATTGGCATATTACATTGTATAATTGCTGAACCTGTTTTAGTTCTTTATTATACTTGACTTGATATCCTTAAGAGTACTTGTCTGTTATTGGCTCAGGAGGGTGATAATTTAGAAGTTGTTAGTGGATCTCCTCTGCCAGGTCTGAAGGTGATTAAGATTTGCCTAATCCTGTCATGTTGATTAGCTCAAATTATATCGGGTATAAAATTATATCTTCTTTCTTATTTTGTACATGCCAGCAACTGAGTGAGTCGTACAGGATCCCTAAGGAAACCATTGACATTCTAAAAGATCAAGTTTTTGGTTTTGACACCTTCTTCGTTACAAGCTATGAACCATATGAGGTGAGTACTTGACTTAGATATGTTTTGTTTTCATGTTTGATAAGGATGGCAGTTTGCAATGAAAATCAAATTGGAGTTGGAGATGAGCTGTAAGTCCTTAACTGGAAAATTGCTTTCTTTAGCGCAAGTCTACTTATACATACGGCTCACTTTAATAGAAAGAATTCTTTTTCCTCCATGATGCGTTAGGAAGTTACTTAATGTGTGATCTACTAAAGAGTTCAGGTGTATTTATTGGTTATATTTATTATGATCCTAAAATAGTTTTGTTTAATCCGATTCTATTAATATATTATTTTAATTATATCTCAAGCTTCCTTTTGGCATCTTCTTTGACTAGACTGGAATTTTGTTCAAAGGAAACCTGCGTGGCACTGCAGCCAAAAGTTTCGAAAGGATAAAAACAAGGATGGAGGTAAGTGTAGATTCCACAGAGATTTCCTTGAGCAGTTTTAGTATTAGCCTCAGTTTTCAGAAAATTATTTGTCCTCAATTTGCAGGATAAGTTTGGGGATGAATATAAGCTCTTCCTTCTTATCAATCCAGAGGATGATGTCCCAGTGGCTGTTGTGGTTCCTAAGATGACATTGCAACCTGAGAGTACTGGTAAACCCTTTGCTTTTTGGGTCAATCACTTAAATTTCTAGGTCGATATTTTCATAACTGAACACCTCTTGGTGTTATCCCTTCATTACAATTACATCATTTAGAGCATTAGTCCCAAAGTGAGACTTTTACGATATGAGAAGTCAGATGCGTAAGGAATATACCATGGTTGCCGTTTTCTACTGTTTGTATTGCATTGTGCAAATCAGAACCTGTTTTTGTTTTTTTTACAGCTGTTCCAGAATGGGTGGCAGCTGGTGCATTTGGATTGGTCACTGTTTTTACCCTACTTCTCCGAAACGTCCCTGAACTACAGACAAATTTACTGTATGGAATTCCTGTGTTTTGTCACTTTGTTTTTTCCCACGTCATTATTTATATATATAAAAACAAAAACATTCTTAGTTACTACTCAAAGTTGGGATAATATGGAGAATTGTGTTGCCCACATATCCTTGTTGTCAACTGGAGCATGTACATATATGGGACCCTTTCACATCACTGTACCAAAATGCGGTACCGTCAAGACGAATAACCCCATAACCTATTGCCAGTAAGGAGAAAAAGAAGCTGGATTAGCGAACTACTGTTAGTTTTAAACAAAGCTGTTTGTATACTGATTATATGATGTAGTATCTTACCATATTTCAAGCAGAGAAAATTACTAAGAGTTAGACTTTGGTTCCTAAGTAAGTAACTAGACATCGTCTTGATTTTTAAATCAAGACAACAAATCAGCAAATTTGATAGCAATGTTGAAAATATGCAATCATCACCTTATGCTAGCTATATTCAGTGTTATTTTCTATCTGAAATGGGTAGATAGTTTATCACAACTCTCAATTTATTTTTCTCTCCTCTGGTCTTTATTCATTGATCTAACTTGTTTGGTTAATAATTTGCTTATGCCTTTGCGTGTTTTTACTATTTTTAGCATATCGTCAAACAATAGAATCTTCTTTGTTCATAACTTGCAAGCAGTTTTTGTCATTTACTCCTTTAGATTGTTATTATGCAAGTGCATAATGGTTATCAAGTGCTTTTTAGCGCATCATCAAACAAGATAATCTTCATTTTTGTAACATACAAGCACGTAATGTCTCAGATCCGTTTTTGACAATGTCGACTTGTTGAGGGGTGGCCTCTCAGGAGCTTTTGTAACTGCATGTATTTTGGGAGTGCATGAACTTGGCCACATCTTAGTTGCAAGAAGCGCAGGAATTAAACTTGGGGTGCCGTACTTTATTCCTAGTTGGCAGGTGAGATATTGTTGTCCGCCTTTCAGATCTCTCAGTCTGGCAGAATAGAGGGAATATTTCTCTATTGCATACTACGAATTGTCCCTTATAATGGGAATGATTATTCCATATTTATTTTGGGTCTGCATGTTCTTTCATATATATGTCCTGTCTCGTCAGTAGGTAAATGCTAGGAACACTCTGTAAATGAAAACAGACCTCTTACAGGGTTCTCTTTGTTTTTTGGCGCCAAGCTTATCCACATAGAAAATGTCTGATGGGATTATTTTGGTGGCAGATAGGCTCATTTGGTGGCATTACCAGAATTATAAATATTGTTCCCAACCGCGAGGACCTCCTTAAGTTTGCAGCCGCTGGACCTGTGGCTGGATTCTCTCTGGGTTTTGCTCTTCTTCTCTTGGGGTTTTTCTTACCACCTAGTGATGGTATTGGTGTCGTAGTGGACGGGAATGTCTTCCATGAATCATTCCTTGTTGGAGGCATTGGTTAGCACTTGTTCTTACACTTTCTAAGTCTAGTTGTTTTTTCACTTGAAGCCTTGGATTTTTTACCGATTCTTAGTAGTAAGTATCAATTTCAATCATAGTACTCGTAGATCAAATTATGTCCACTAATTGCTGCTGTTTTTCAAAGGGGTCTTTTAACGCACCTACACAACCTTTTAGTTTTCCTTTTCCTTCAAGACTCGAGCCAAGTTAAAAGCTTTAGTAGTTTTTAACTTTGAAATAGATTGAACTGAATTGTATACTATTTTGCAGCAAAGCTTCTTCTTGGTGATGTTTTAAGAGAAGGAACTCCTATCTCTATAAATCCACTAGTAATATGGGCATGGGCAGGACTTCTTATTAATGCAATCAACAGCATTCCTGCTGGGGAGCTTGATGGAGGTCGTGTCTCTTTGGCTCTTTGGGGCCGAAAGGTACAATGCTAAAACTCATTGAAGCATTAAAATCGGGAGTGGTTCAATGATATATAACATGCATATTTCTTAGATTAGCTAAGCCGAAGAATTCACTATATGAACTCTTTTACTTTTGCTTTCTTTTCACCAAGCATGTTCATTTGGTTTCGACTTGCGCATATCACTGAAGTTTCATAAGTGAAGTTTTTCAAGACATATTCTACGATGGTAACAAGTACGTATGCATATTCGCAGGCTTCAAATCGATTAACAGGCGTATCAATAGCCCTGCTTGGACTGTCATCGCTATTCAACGACGTGTCATTCTATTGGGTCGTCCTGATATTCTTCTTGCAGAGAGGGCCTATTGCTCCACTGTCAGAGGAAATCAGCGATCCTGACAACAAGTTCATCGGTCTCGGCATCACAGTTTTGACCTTAGGGTTGCTAGTATGTCTACCTTACCCTTTCCCTTTTACCACTGAAGACGCCGTAATGGGTTTAAGGAGTACAATTGAATCCCTTGGGGGATAATAAAAGTGTGAGCGAGTGTACATTATGATAAGTCTAAATGTTTTTGATCGAAATTACGATACTTTCACAAGTTATACGCATACATACGAATAAACAGTAAATTGTTTTGCTTCAGGTGATTGAAGGCTCCTATGTGTTGTTTAAGTTGATGATGCATATTCAGATTACGATTCCCTGATACACATTAATCATAGCCGTGCGGCCCGTGCCTTGAAACTGCAGGTGCCAGTGCCCTCCCAAAACTTCTAAAAGTAAATTAAAATATAGTATGAAATAAATGACATTGCCAAGTGCGTTTTTAGTAAACATGGGCCCACCAGGTCTGAGTAAATAACAAAATACCCAAAACCCTCAACCCCTGGCGGTCTCTCTACTTTCCTCATTATCATTCATCGGTCCGAAACCAGAAGATACAAACAAAATCTATTCTCCGAAACCTGAAATCCCTTTGTTCTTTGGTTTCCTTTTTATATTACAGAAAGAATACCACGGGAACAGAAATCAAACCCTAATTTCTCTTCCTCTGCCTGAAGATGGAATCTCTAGCGGTTTCATCATGTTTTTCTCCGTCAAATCTCCGTTTATCCTCATCATCATTTCCTATTAAATCCAGAAATTCAAGCTCTCACCGTTTCTTTACCACTTCACGCTCATGCAATCCTTCACTGAAATGCTCATTAGGTTTGTCTCCAACTGACTCTCTATCTCTATTTGAACTTTCTAATTTGAGAACTCACATTTCTGGTTTTCGATTTGTGTAGTGAATGATAAAGAAAGAGTGAAATTCGACGAAGCTACAAAAAATGGAAACAATTTAGTGCCGTTGTATCGGTGTATATTTTCGGATCAGTTGACACCAGTTTTGGCTTACAGATGTTTAGTTAAAGAAGATGATAGAGATGCACCGAGCTTTCTTTTTGAATCGGTTGAACAAGGTTTCGGAAGTGCTAACGTTGTAAGCCCTAGTTTTCTCTGATTTTTTTTTTTTTTTTAAATTAATTTGTCATTTTTTTGTTGTTTTGAAAGGTTCTCAGTTAATGTTGTTGTCAGGGGCGATATAGTGTTATTGGAGCTCAGCCTACAATGGAAATTGTTGCTAAGGAGAATTTGGTTACTATTATGGATCACGAGGAAAGGAGTAAGACAGAAGAATCTGTTGCTGATCCCATGGATGTTCCAAGGCGAATTATGGAGGGATGGAAACCGCTGCTTATCAATGAACTTCCTGATGCATTTTGTGGTAATTGGTTGCACACTTCACACTAGATTATAGTTATTGTCTATGTAGTGCATAAATATGGCTGTTAATTCATGTTTCATTTTCATGGCCAAGTTAAGAATTTTAAGACCCAATTATAAGTTATTCTAATATATCAGGTACTTAAACTGGTTAGGTGCGCTTGAATTGAACTATAACTGTTACCAATTCAGATTCTTATCATGATTACTATTTCACTTTGCTGAACAATATGTAATACCTAGGGGTCAGGATTAACATGTACCACAACTAAGATTGTTAATATAATATACACAGCTCCTAACTATAGTTTGATGGTTTGGTAGAAAGGGATAGATTTTTTTTTCTTCTTTTCTTTCTAACTACTAGGCTTAAGACCTCAAGTTTTACTTCTATCTACACGTGCTTAGTTGATGGAAGGGATTATTTTTATGCAGGAGGCTAGAAGCGAGCCCTTATCAAGCATGACATGGACTCTCTTCTAGCCTTTTGTATAAAAGGTAGTTTCTCCAATCAACTACTCATGAGGAGGTTGAAGTAGAAGTTGAAGTCCATTCCTAGTAGTAATAATATTTCTATTTTACCACACAATTCTCTATCTAAGTATATTACCTGTCATATAATATGCTGCTTAGTTTAATCAAGGTTGTAAAATATGTTTAGTTCAAGGTGTTAACTTCAATCCGGCATAAACCAAGTCACAATCATGATTAAGTTTATTCTGAGTTATATGATAAGGAGCCGAATTGCTAACGGCATTATCAAAATATAAGCTTAAGGAACATGATTAAAAACTCTAATCACACTTAAATTTGGATTACCACTAATTATGTTTTACTTGACTATTCACAATTTGTTGTATTTCTTGTTCTCAAGCCATAAAGGAATCTGTGTTAGAATATTTGTTGTGTCGACTAGTTTAGGTTCTGAAAAATTAAGCACCAGTTTAGTGAATAATTATGTTATTTTCTTCTTTTCTTTTCATTTTCCCTTCTGCATGATCTGAATACCAGAAACGATGTTCAATGACTTGCAGTTGATGAGAACGACTGTTGTATTTCAGTCCCTTGTAATCCAAATCAATGAAGGGATGTTAGTAAGTACAACCTATATCTCTATATAGTAAGAGTCCAACACAACACCACATGTCGTCACCACAATCATTCTGATTTGTGGTGAAACCAACTCATTGCATCTTTACATGTACACCAACATTTTTCGTAGCAGTTGTCTCTAATGTTGCAATGAGGTGGCTGGTGAGGAATCGGCAATGACATGTAAAAATGTGATGATGTGGCTTCACCAAAAATTAGAACGAATGTGGTGAGGATTGACGACACGTGACATTCTGGGGTTCTCTTATTATATAGAGAAATCTGCACTGGTACTAACCCATATATGATTTTATTAGTTTACCTTACTCGCTGAAAGAAAAGTTGATGCTTTTGAATCCTTAAAGTCTGTGAATGAACCATTACTCTAAAATTTTCAACAATCTTGTTAGAAATTCAGGCCACCTGGTATTCTGAGATAAATTATAGCTGGTGATCCTAGTGCTGTGATGAAACAGGTGGATGGGTGGGATATTTCTCCTACGATACTATGCGTTACGTAGAGCATAAAAAAGTGCCATTTTCAAGTGCTCCTGTGGATGATAGAAACCTCCCAGACATCCATCTTGGCCTCTATGACGATGTTATAGTTTTTGATCACGTGGAGAAGGTAAACTGATCGACTCATAGTTTTCATTGAAAGGATGAATACGGTACTTGTTCCCTTAGGAAAATAAGAAATATCAGCTTCACCAATACTAATATGGCTAGGGGTGTTCATGGTTACTGGTTAACCGAGAAACCGAACCAAACCAAACCGATTAGGGGGAAACCGAACCGAACCATTAACTAATGGTTGGTTTTGGTTTAGAAAAGATGATGGCGAGATTAATGGTTTGGTTTTGGTATGATAGAGAAACCGAACCAATAACCAATGGTTAACCGAATATTGATAAAAAAAATAATCATTGACTAAATTTTCATTAGAGATGTCACTGCCATTAGTTAAATCTTCTTTTGATCTCTAGATTTAGAGTAAGCTTTAACTACTCTTGATATTCTTTTTATTTATTTTTTGTCTGTAAATTTTTGTAAACCAATACTATTTTTTTTCTGTAAATTATTGTAATTTTTTTTTTTTGGGTTGACATAATTATTGGTTAACCAAAAACCACTGGGAAAAACCGAAACCGGCTGGAACCATTTGGAAACCTAACCAATGGTTAATGGATTGGTTTGGTTTCAATTTTAGAAACCGATAGTATTGGTTTCGGTTTTGGTTTTGGCTTGAAACCGAACCAAAACCGACCATGAACACCCCTAAATATGGCACTGGATATTATTGTGTCAACCTGTTTTTGTGGATATGCTTCTACACCAATTTCAGCAGTATTGTTCCTTCAAATATCTAGTAGACGATTTATAAAGATTTGATACTTCATGCCACGTCAAACCTTTTCATATGTTTTTTCTCTTCAAATTTTAATACCTACAGATTTCATTTTGAAAATGAAGGATGGTTCTCAATTGATCTGATTCAGTCTTGTCGTCTGCTTTGATTGACTAGAAAGCATATGTCATCCATTGGGTGCGTATGGATCGGTACTCTTCAGTTGAGGATGCGTACAATGACGGGATCAAACGATTAGAACGTCTACTATCTGCAATACAAACAACTGACCCGTGAGTGGATTTATTCGTTTCATACATATATTATTGTACATTCGAGCCCAGCTAGCTATATTTGATGCAATTTTCAATTGGTAGGCCAAAGCTAGCTCCAGGCTCTGTGAACTTACAGACACGTCGTTTTGGTTCTTCATTGAAGATGTCAAGCATGACAAGTGAAGCTTATAAGAAGGCTGTACTTCAGGCGAAAGAACATATCTTGGCAGGCGACATTTTCCAGATAGTATTAAGTCAACGTTTTGAACGCCGAACATTTGCAGACCCATTTGAAGTATATCGAGCATTGAGAGTTGTCAACCCCAGTCAGTATATGACTTATTTACAAGTGAGTTTGCCCATCTCTGCATTTTATTCATAATGTATCTTCACCTTTTGTACTTCAGTTTCATAGCAAGTGTTTAATTTGATAATACGACTCTTAATCAGGCTAGAGGAAGTATTTTGGTAGCTTCAAGCCCGGAAATTCTTACTCGTTTGAAGAAGGTAAGTTACTTCTTCTTAGTTTGCTCCAGGTATGAAATTCTAATCAATTTGTTTGTCAGCTTGCATTTTGATGGCCTAGTTTTTGTGGACTTCGCTGTGAGGAATTTTAGCAGTCATACTCAGATTAAAGCTGACGCATAACAATGTTCTTTGAAATTAGACACATTTTTTTAACAGAAAAAGGAAGTTACACTATGAATCTGCAAGCGCATCTTCACATCTTTTTGATCAGTGTAGTTTCTAGAATTACCGTAGTTAAATCACTATAGTTTCTAGAATTACCATAGTTCAGTAGTTGACAGCTTGACCTGGGCACTTCTGTTTCTTTGACAGGGGAAGATTGTAAATCGACCCCTTGCTGGGACGATCAGAAGAGGAGAGACTGAGAAAGAAGATGAAATTTTGGAAAAGCTGTTGTTGGGCGACGAAAAACAATGTGCCGAGCATGTTATGCTCGTGGATTTGGGGCGTAACGATGTTGGAAAGGTTTCAATCTCACTCTTTCTTCCCCTTCATCCGATTGGTAGCTCAATTACAATTTGGTATCGTAATTTCTGACATTATAATTCTGTGTATGTCTTTCTATTTTCAAAGAAAGGGCATGCTGCCATCGTGAATATTTGTAATCCTGAGACAGACTCAAACTGCTCAGTAATTTAATTTCCTTTAATTCCCTTATCATAAGACAGTCTTATAATAGGACAACTGATTTAGGTTTCTAAACCACATACCTGCAAATGGGTTTTTCTTTTGTGTTTAATGCAATAACTAGTTCACATATCTTTGTGTGAACTGTCCTGTTTGATATCTATCAGCGTGTTTTAATGATGGATGCGTTCATTTTTTGTTGATGTATTTTATATTGAGATATAGGTTGTATGCCTCTCTTATGTGAAGCTAAGGCGAAATTAGAGATGTCTTTTTGCTTTTATGGACTTGGGGAATCAATAATGGACCCAAAAGGAATGGTGAACTTAAAATCGTTTGTGCAAAGCTCCTTATCATTCACAAACTTAGTTCACATACTGGAGTTGTAGAAATTATTGAATAGATCCGGCAGTTATGAATTCAGGATATTAGAAGATCATTTGTTTATGAGTTTGAATTTGTTCTCACTTAGTTGTTTCCTAATCCTTAGGGAATTGTTGATGTTCAGACTCAGCAATCCTTGCTGTCTATTCTTGTACAAGCTTGTTCAGCTGGTTAAGATAGTTTTTAATGAAAAGAAATGTTTGTTTTCAAAAGCCTAGAGGAACTCATAAGAAGGGTATACACCATGTCACTGACTCAGTGTACATGCACATGGCTGACTTTGTTTTACTCCAAGTAATTATATTGACCTTCGAATCAACATATGGTGTAAGCTATTCCATAGTGTCATTGTCATGATAATGTTTGTATTTGTATTTAGTTTCTCACAACGGGGATGTATCTTGCTCGGCAATAGATTTTTGCAGTCCCATATTTAACATGGACTATTGCTGTAGGTCTCGAAGCCTGGATCAGTAAAGGTGGATAAGCTTATGTCCGTGGAGCGGTATTCTCATGTAATGCACATCAGCTCCGAGGTAAGACTTCTGCATGCAATCTGAACAGAAGCTGATTTTTTTAAAGATAGGAATCGTACCAGTATCTTTCAAGTAATGAATTACATATAAAAACTGCGATGCATGCTATTAGTCTCCGCATTATGATAATAGTAGCAAATGTTGATTTACAATTGCAGGTTACAGGGGAGCTACTTGATAATCTCAGTTGCTGGGATGTGTTACGAAATGCATTGCCTGTTGGAACTGTGAGCGGAGCACCAAAGGTTCATATTTTACTTGTCTTATTTGTATTTATCTTTTAAACAAACAAGTAGAAGCTTTCAAATTGATCATCAACAAGTGTACTGTCCTCACCAACTTCTGATAATCAAACTCCGGTTAGTAAATTTGAATAGTGGAAGGTGGCTAATTTAAGCATGAGCCATGTATGTGGCTATATCCAAGGATACCACATCATTTCCAGAGTCCAAATCAACATATCACTATGAGCATAAATGTTCCTATTGGGATGACCGATCTAAATTTTAAAGTTTTGTGTATCATTTTGAAAGGATCAACTTGACAGGATTCAATGTTTTGTGCTACTTATCCGTCTCATGTAAACCAGGTGAAAGCGATGGAACTAATAGATAGATTTGAAGTAACAAAACGAGGACCTTATAGTGGGGGTTTTGGATATATCTCATTTACGGGGGATATGGACATTGCCTTAGCTTTAAGGACGATTGTTTTTCCAACTGCATCGCGTTATGATACAATGTACTCTTACAAGGAAGCACAAAAGCGTCAAGAATGGATAGCCCATCTCCAAGCAGGGGCCGGGATTGTAGCAGATAGTGATCCAGATGATGAGCAGAGAGAGTGTGAGAACAAAGCTGCTGGTACTTCACGTGCAATTGATCTTGCAGAGTCTGCATTTGTTGAGTAATATTCTCCTCTTTCTTGCAAACTAAACTTACAATCACATTTTGGTAAGTGCCATTTCCATCATTTGGGGTTATTAGTTTACTTAAGTTGCTGTTAGATAGGAGGGGTGGGGGGAGTACATAATATGAAGTTTTGGCAGTTTATACTTTGTACAACTCTGTTTTTGGTACTTCGGTTCATTTATGAAAGGGAAATGCTTAAAGGAAACAACCATGTTAGAAGTGTGCTAGTACTAAAAGCTTTAATAGGTTCCCACTGATTATGTTGCTAATCACAGCCGCGTAGGATTCTGTCTAATTTTAAAGTTATAGACTTATTTTAATCCAAAACGATAGAATGGTAAGGATAACATGATTGAGTCTACTTTTGCCATAAGATATCAGGATGAAAAACCCCATCCCAAAGTCCCCATTGAGATCCGTAGCCACCACCACAGCAGGCAGGAAAAGTCATTACAGGTTCTGTTGTTTTTTGCCATTTAATAATAATGAGAACTTATTTATTAGATACTCCCTTCGTTCCTGATTAATAGGCTGGTTTTGTTTTAGAAAAAATTAAGAAAATTAAGAGAACTAATCATTCAAAGTGGTCCTCATGACACTTTTCAATAAAAGAAGTGAAGTGAAATGGTCCCCATGACACTTGTTAGTAAAAAGAAGTAAAGTGAAATGGTAAGTAAAACTAAAGTAATATTTGGCTTTCCCAATTAGGAAACCAGTCTATTTTTTTGAAACATCTATTTATACAAACCAGCCTATTATTTAGGAATGGAGGGAGTACTTTTTTAGATTGTTTTTTTTTTATTCTCTTTGAAGACATTTTTCAGTCTTCATATTTGGTCTTATCTTATGTTGCAATCTAAAGCCTTCACAGTTATTATTTTTGGAGAAACATTTATTTCCGAATTTGTCTCTTCTGGACAATGAGACAATAAATTTCCGTAGAAAACAAAACCAAATATGAAAAATATTCTATACTGCCGGTGCCGGCCATTTGAATTCTGCCTGTCATACTATATTGAATTTTGTCTGTCATACCATTCTTGCTTCATTAATGTATCACTTTCTGATTCTGAATTGTGTATCCACCACAGTTTTGATTATGGGGAATGCAAGTAATGAAAATTTGGAGATAACCCAAGAAGAAGAAGAAATTGGGAGTACCCACGAAATCATGAATTCAGATATACAAAAACAAAGAATCATGCATATTATTGAGTACCAAAAATCTTTAATATTTTCTGCGTCTTCCTTGTCTCACAGAAACTCTACTCCATCGTCTTCGTTTTCTTCTTCTTCAAGTAGAAGTTTATTAGACTTGATGAAAGTTGGAAATACTTCATTAAGAAGACTATTTGATATGGAACATATTAGTTTATCAAATCATTTCAAAGGTTATAGTGGTTCACCATTAATCAAACCAATATATTTATGGGGAAGTGATAAAGAATATGAAGAAAATGATGTGTTCCATAGTTCTTATTCATGGAAATCCATTAATCCACCACCATCAAAGATGTTAAATAGTGATTTAAGTGGATTAGCTTCTGAAGGCAGCTGCATAGATGGTGGTCTGTTCAACTGGAGAAAAAGAAGAGGCAAAGAGAAGAGAAGATTGACAAGAAAAAAGTCTTTTAAGAGATTACCAAGGCTCAGTTTTTGGAGAAGATTCAAATGGTTTAGGCTGAGAAGATTAAAAATCTTAATTTTTGGTACGAAGTATTAATTTATTTTCTTCTTTTTCTCAAATTTCTTCTGTCCATTTCTAATTCGTGCAGTGTGTCGTACTCGGGTGCAAATGGGTTCAATACACATACACCTTCGAGTTTGGCTCATCTCCTTGAACAGGTCACGAGTCAATGGATACTTTATATTTACACATTGTTTATTGCTATGGGCACCTCTCAGTCTCCGCTGAACACCAATAAATTTTGGATCCCACTTATTTTCCTGGCACTTTTAGGGGCGACCCCGAAAGAATTAGGGGCGACACTAAAAGACAAAAAAGGTCACCCAAACGTAAATCTAAGCTACCCTTATCTTCGATTTTTCGAAATGGCCAATATGCCCTTATATAATCGGTAGCCAACACCATAATCGGTAGGTAAACATACAATCGGTAGGTTAAAATGAAACTATACCTAACGATTATTGTGTAGATACTTCGGCTAATAATCCCTTTTATAATCGGTAGGTTATCCAACTTGTAAGACTACCGATTGTAAGGAGCCCCATATTCAACCCTGGCCAAATTCCATAGGTTTTGAGGGGTGCATAGCCAACCATAACCACTTGGCTTGAGCTGTGGATGTAGCCATAATCGGAGGCCTAATAGGTTACATACACTACCGATTATAAGTTGCCCCAAAATGAGTTTTTTCTAAAATCCTTCACGTAATGAATTTTGAAATCTACCATAATCGGTAGGGTATATAATTATATAACCCACCGATTATAACGAGCCCCGATCCAACCTTTGCCAAATTCCATAGGTTTTGAGTGTACACAAATCCCCATAACCACTTGGTTCGTGTTTTGGATGCAGCGTTAATCGGGAGTTAAATATATTACCAAACCATCCGATTATGGGTTGCCCCAAAATGAGTTTTTTCTAAAATCCTTCATGTGATGAATTTTGAAATCTACCATAATCGGTAGTTTATCCAACTTACCAACCTACCGATTGTAAGGAGCCCCAGATCGAACCCTTGCCAAATTCCATAGGTTTTGAGTGTACAAAGCCAGGCATAACCACGTGGTTCGTGATTTGGATGTAGCCATAATCGTAAACCAAATAGGTTCCACAACCTACCGATTATAGGTTGCCCCAAATTTAGTTTTTTCTAAAATCCTTCGTGTGATTAATTTTGAAATCTACCATAATCGGTAGAGTTTATTACTTCTTACCGTCCGATTATACGAAGCCCCAAATCCAACGTGTGCCTAAATCCATAGGTTTAGAGGGTACAGAGTCAGGCATAACCATGTGGTTCGTGATTTGGATGTAGCCATAATCGGGCGTCAAATTGGTTCCAAACCCTACCGATTATAGGTTGCCCCAAAATGAGTTTTTTCTAAAATCCTTCATGCGATGAATTTTGAAATCTACCATAATCGGTAGAGTTAACAACTTAAAACCTACCGATTATAAGTAGCCCCGGATTGAACCCTTGCCAAATTCCATAGGTTTTGAGTGCACAGAGCCAGGCATGACCATGTGGTTCGTGATTTGGATGCAGCCATAATCGGAAGTATAATAGGTTCCACAACCTACCGATTATAGGTTTTCCAAGATATCAGCTACGTCAAATTAGCCGTTGCAGTTTAAACCAACTTTAAGAAATAGCCGTTGTAGTTTTTGGGAAAAAAGAAAAAGAGTCGTTGGACCCTAAACCTATATAAAGAAACTCATATCTATCAACCCAAATGCACCAAACTCTTTCCTCTCTTGAGTTCTAATTTTGAAAACCAAAAACATGGATATTGCTTTTGCGAAGAAGAAGATTGTGCTACTTATAGAGCGTGGGTTGTGGTAATCGCTCATGATCGTGTTCACAAGCTCCACAAACGGAATCCCAAGAGCGGTTATGGAACCGTATTCTAATGGTATTTGAGGCGTTAGATGGTAATCGAATTCGAAGATCGTCCAATGACATTAAGATGAGAAAGGATGCGGTCGACAAGGAGATTGACAAACTTGAAGATGAAGAACGATTTGTTAGGAACGCTTTTTCTTGGTGGACGTATGAAAAACGAGTAAGTATCTTTATAACTCCGACTCACATTAACATAAGTTAGTACTAACTTGTTACTCATTCGTAATTTCGAGAGAAATCTTGCCGATTATCGGTATATAGACCTCTACGGGAAACGATTTGAACATGAAGGGTGTTACAAGATCAAGAGGGACAATTTACGTGGTGTTTGGACGTTATGATCTTTTTTAATACTTTTATGGTCAATTAGGAGTATGGATTTAGGTGCTTTTGACGAATTTGTAAGGTTAAGGTCGTTTGAAATTTATGTAATGGATGTAATCGGGGGATTATTAATACAACAACTTTCCGATTATAAATAAACGGAAGCTTATTTTGTTAAACAAACTACCGATTAACTTATTCGGTTATATTATGTGTCAACTTTAGTTCCGATTATGGTGTTATTTGGTTCCAGGAAACATTGGTTATTTCACACAGAATAATCGAAAACCAACAAAAACTAAACCTACCGATTAAGGATATTCAGAAGACAAGGTGAAAAGTTACCGTTCGATTATGGTGTTGTTTGGTTACGAAACCATAGTTGTTTTTAGTATAATAATCGGACATTAACAAAACCACAAACCTCCGATTACAAATATTCGGAAGTCAATGTGCTCAATTATATTCCGATAATGGTGTTGTTTGGTTACAGAGAACAAATTTTTTTACATATAACAAGTCGGAAGGAACATTACAAATAAACCTACCGATTATTGTTATTCTGGAAGTGAAGGTGCACATTTACCTTCCGATTGTGGTGTTGTTTGGATCTGAAGACAAGTTTTCTTTACACATGATAATCGGAGAGAAAAGTATATTAGCAATCCTCCGATTTCGACCAAATATTTTGCACAATCCCCCTTTAATCGGTAGGTTAATAACGTATAACCCTACCGATTCTGACTAAAAATTGGAACATCCCCATAATCGGTAGGTTAATATATAAACTTATCTTCCGATTGTGTTCCAAAATTCAACACTTTCATGTCTCTTCATGTGATTCGCTTGCGAGTCATCGTTAAATGCATAAAATGTGTAAAATAACTATTCTTAATCCATAAACATAACGAAACAACTAATATTCCGACACAAACTTTGAAAACGACATAATCCGACATAATCCAACATAAACAAAGTTATCCATAAAGTTAACGAAAAACATCGAGAGTTTACAACATCGAAAGTTTATTTGTTCCTTTTTGCTTTGATTTTGCGACCTTTACCACCTCTACGACTTGGACCAGCATCATCATTGGTTTCATCAACTTGAGTGCTCGATGACGCCCGAGTTCTTTTGTTCACCTTGGTTGTAGGTTTCTTTTGCAATTTTTCCCCGAACTGAGATGCATACTCCTCATTGTCAACGTTGTCAATCAATTGTTGGTGCTTTTTTATCTTCTCAATTGAAACAGGCTCTCCGGACTTTATACAATCAGTGCACCATTTCGACAAACGCTTGAACCTGTTCATCTGTTTTAAAACATAACATACCATCAAACGGTTATTACTCTATTTTGACCCATAATATTAAACTAAATTAACAAAACAATACGTACCAATCTATCAAAACCCGCAGGCTTCTCTTTGAGGATACTCTTGTACGAAGCTGGCTTTGCTTTAAGATCACGGATTACACGAACATGAGAAACATTGCGGTACCAATCCATGTAGTTGGGAGCATTTTCAAAACCTTGGTTGGCTGCCCTTCCTTGGTTGATCAAGTAATGCGCCCTTTTATCCCAATGGAATTGATAGGATGGTGAACCCTTGTGAACCACCGTGATAGAATCTTTATCGACTCGTAGTGCTCGCATCCAAAGTGAAATTGCCATGGATTTCCTCCTTTGGTATACCTTGTACAAAACCGTGTTGTCGCATCACCCTTGAGGCATTGTACATCACATATCCCGTGGGGTGCCACAACGGTCCAAAATAAAGTGCCAAATCGGACCGACCCGCGATATGTCCAAAAGAGCTCGGTCTTCCTTGTATGGATCAAAGTATACGTCTTGGGCATTAAGTGAGTCCAAAATCTCCCTCAAACGAATCAACTGATGCTCCTTCGTCCTAGAATGGTTGTCATCGAAGACGTACTTTCTTCCTATAGGGTCACCTTTCTCCCACGCCGGGTTTTCAATGGCCAATCCCAAGATAGGGAAGTGGACGTAGATCCTGATAGGTGTAGAATACACCTAATTTACTATCTAGTAGTTTATGCTTTCTTTGCTATTTTTCTTGTAAATTATGTATTTTACTCTTGTTTTGAGTTTTATAGCTGCTTTGGAGTCGCACGGAGGAAAAGAAGGAGAAACTACTCATTTAGGGCGAAAAGGTCATTTTACAAGAGATTGATATATGGAGCCCAGCCAAGGTTAAGGGGCAACCCTATTTGAAGGAGTACTAAATACAGATCAGCTAAGGATAAGGGGCTGGAAACTGGTTAGCCCTTATCGTAACTAACCACTTATTAAGGCACCCAATTGGGGTGGTCACTATCCCCTGGGGTGTAACCATCCAAGTCATACAAACCTAGATCGAGGTTATCTTCTCCCAAATCATTTTCACTTTGCCAAAAATCGAGAGTCGAAACAACGCCGTGCTGCTCGTAACCGAAATCGAGAAGAGAATTAAATCGCAGAGACTTGGGAGGAATTTGAGTTTGAGTTTAAAATCGAGAAGTTTGTAATTGTTGGTGATTAATTAGGGTTCGATTGAGACGTTCTTTGTTAATTCTAGATCGAAGGAGATGGTATGGTTCCAATTTGAAGACACGGAGAATGGGTGTCATTTCTTTGAAGACGAAAGAGAAGGTTTTGTGGTTAATTGAGTTTCGCCGATGGAGTTGAAGATGGAAGATGGAAGAAATCAGGGGCTGAAATTGTGAAGAGGGAATCGAAATGAGGGTTCCAAAGAAGACATCAGGGAAGGAACTGCTGTGAGTTCAAACTACAGGGGAAGGTTGTCCTGGGTTGTTTCTCCAGTGGTGCAGTGAGTCCGAGAAGAATGGATTCGTGTTGGTGGATTATGAAGAAGATGATGGTTGTGATGGTGGTATACTTGGGGCTGTTGGTAGAGTTAGAATGGCGGGTGAGAATGAAGTGAACTCGGGGATGTGGTGGTACCGAAATTGTGAGGAACATAATGATGAAATTGCAGTGTCCGAGACTATAGATAATGCATTACGGTGGCAATGGAGTTTCAGCGAGGGGAAGATTGGATTGTATTAAAGGTGGTTGAATGGATGTTTCAATTGGAACTGGTCGGTTCGTTGTGGAATTCTGTGTTGGTGGTGGTTTTGCGGTGGTGTGTCAATGTTGATGTTGCTATTGATGAGGGGAATGACATTGAAATGTGAGTCTTGGTCTTTGGGTTCGAGCATGGAGGATGGTGGTGATGTCAAGGCTAGGCGGATGGATGTCTTGATATGGAGTGGTCGCAGATGGCTCGAGCAAATGTTATTGCGGTGCCGGGAGCCGAAAGGAAGAAGTCTGCGATTCAAGTGGTGGTCATGGTTCGAAATCACGGGTGATCTTGGCTTTGGGATTGTGGGTGGAGCTAATCAGATTAGGCGGAGAAGTGATGAGTCCGGTGGAGTGCGGGAGATGGTGCCGGATTTGTGATATGTTGGGCAGAGTGAGGTTCTTGAAAGGCTGCGCAATAGGAGGCCGACAGTTCTACATTGTTGTGAATTTGGATGCAAGTGCAGGAATTGAATGTATGATCACTGGCTGGGTTATGAGCAGAATGGTATCTAATGATGAATTTGGTGGCCTGAGTTGATATTGCAGGTTGAGTCAGGTGATTACAAAAGAGCAGAAGCAATGGTGAAGGGCTGAGCTAAGGAAGAAGATTAAGCTAGGACTGAAGCTAGTGGTGACTGCAATGACGTTGAAATAAATGGAAGTGATGAACATGATGGCTTGGAACAGTTTGAAGGAATTATAAATGTGGAATGAATTGGGAATTGATGTTGCAAATGCTATGCAGTGAGATGAAGGGAAGAGCCAGAATGGCTGGCAATGCAGCTATGATGCACAAGGATGGTGCTTCACAGTTTTTTGGCCTGTGCAATGGCTTGGCCTGGCCTGGCTAAGTTGAATCGCCAAGGCGGTAACCCGATTCCATCTAACTCGTGTCGACTCACTGAATCTTGATCCGGTTTGAATCAGTGAGTTGACCGAGCTGACCCGGCCGTTCTGACCCGTTGACCGGTGACCGGTTTGACTTTTCCGGTCACCTGAGATATTTTCCGGCGACAATTCCGGCAGGATTCCGGTCACAATCCCAGTTTTCCGGCGAGCAAAAATTCCAAAATTTTCTATGGACTTCTCTCATATGTGTGAAGACTTGGGCTAGGAATTGGATGGAGAATTGGACTCAAATTTGGAAAGAGAAGGTGGAAGAAGAGAAAAGCTTGGATTTGGAAATTGAATTGCAAAAGGAAAAGGATTCTATTCCTTGGAAGATTTGGAGAATATTGAAGCCTATAAATAGAGAAGTTTTCTACAACTTCTAGACATCTTTTACACACATCTCTACACACACAATTCTTTTCTTTTCTTATTCTTTGTGTGAACTCTTTAACATGAGTAGTTAATTTATTGATTGAGGATGAATTCCTAGTTTTTAAACATATGATTTGAGTTTTTGTTTCAATTCTATCTTGAAGTTTTTCACATGATTATCGTTTGTTTTTACTAATAGGAATGATCTTAAAGACATTCATGATTGATTGATAGATTGTTTAGGTGGCCAACTAAATTGATTTGTTAATTTGATCTAAAGCTAGTGAAAGTTAGGAGATAAGTAATCGTTTCTTGACTCTTTACATAAGTAGCAAACACGAGACCTTGCGGAGGGATTCCGTGGAGCAATTGTGTGTAGAAACAACGCTAGAAAGTGAACCAAGCGAATCAAGAGTTTAACTACTAGTACTAAACCTAAATTCATAAATCTTAATGCATTCTGGGAATTACATCTTGTAAGCGAACCTCAAGGTGGTTCTTTTGAATAGAATATGATAACTAAGCGGACACATTACTCGGTGAAATTAGGGATTTTGGGGCTAGCTAAGCGGACCTGCTATCCTACGGTTGGTGATAATCTGTGACTAATAACAAGTAGAAAAGAACATAACTTTAATCATTGTTTCGCAACGAAGAAGGATTCCTTGATCTCGTCTCTCTTATTGCTTTCAACTTTATCTTTTAATTGCTTTGTTTATTTTCTTTTGCTTTTTACACCCCCCTTTTCGTGACAATTTTTACAACTAGAATCTCGTGCTCCTCGTGGGATCGACCTTGACTACCCTATATTACTTGTTAATTAGGTAGTAAAGTATTAATTAATTTGATTGCACCTACGACACGCATCAGATCCAAGTCTATAATGTCATTTTTGCAAATATTAGGAAATTGATTCTTTAATAGTATAAAAAAAAATAAAAAAAATAACCAAGTATGTGGAGTTAATAAACAATAACTGTAGCAGACTCACGTTCCCGGCCACTTGGCTAATTCCAACCCTCGACGCCTTTCTCAACTCTTCCATCAACCACGCATGGCATGCCGTGCCCCAAGAGTACTCATGCACTTTATCGAGAGGATCCAGAAGTTGTAAAAGGTTGGCGTCGACCCGATTGCCACCGGTGCTGGGAAAATGACACATCCCATTACACATAGGAGATATGCGGTGGTCGCGTGGTTGACTTGCTCGCCGTTAAAGTTCCTTTCTCTTCTTTTTCCTTGGTGCCCTTGAACATATCCATCGTAAGTACCCATGTTGAACTGTCAGTTCTATACTTCATGCATCTTTTGAACTCAGTTGTTGATGTTTCTTCATCCCAACCCAAACACTTCTTAGTCATATCATAAAGATTCCTCCATTCCAAATGCTTAGTGAACTCGGCCCTAACACCCTTGCCATGGACAGGGAGTTTAAGAATCTGCTCAACATCATCTGGGGTTATCGTCATCTCCCCCAAACGGCATATGGAAGGTGTCGGTCTCGTGGATAAAGTCTCTCCACAAACGCCGATATAGCCACCCGGTCATGTTCCAACATTGAGTTCCCGCAAAGATCGACCAACCCTGAATTCGCAATAATGGTCTTGAACCTTTCACATTCATCCTCCAAAGGCCAATCTAGCATTTTTGTTGGTGCGGCGGCCGCTTTGAGTAAACGAACCGCATCGGAATGATACTATTAAACACATGACAAGTTAAAAAATAAAATTAGAATAACCTAAAACTACAACCCTTAAAAGTATTACTGAGAAAAACACAATAAGTTGATAAAATGGATACGATCATTACCTCGTTTCATATATTTCTCTCGGCCCGGGATTCTTTGTATCCAAATAACAATTGTCCTCCATCCTCCGGCAGCCCAAGGATTACATCTTCGGAATATCCTTCACCTTCGTTCATCTCCGACAAGGTGTTTCGCTTTCTTTCGAGGAGGATTTTTCTTTTCGGCTTGTCCTACTTCTTCTACTTGTTCAATTTGGTTGTGATGGTGGAGCACTTGGTTGAACACCTTCTTGGATTGGTTGTGATAGAGAGGCACTTGGTTGAACACCTTCTTGGATTGGTTGTGATAGAGAGGCACTTAGTTGAACACCTTCTTGGATTGGTTGTGATTGAGAGGCACTTGGTTGAACACCTTCTTGGATTGGTTGTGATTGAGAGGCACTTGGTTGAACACCTGATTGAACCGGTTCTGATTGAGGGGCACTAGGTTGAACGGCTTCTTGGCTTGCTTGTTGAGTTCCAACTTGACCACTTGAAGCGGCGTTAGCAGTCCTAGCTCTCCTTGCACTAGTTTGTCGAGGTTCGACGCCTATCCTTCCTTGCACTAGCCGAGACAATTGCATCTTGGATGTTTTTACCTCGCCTATCCCTAAACAACAAAAAAAGTACAACAAGGTTATGAAACTAAATATTCGGTTGGTTGATTTAACAAATTGCCTCCGATTACTCTCAATCGTAAGTATCAGTTCACCTAAAGCTACCGAATACGTATAATCGGAGACAAAATAAAATTTTTGGTGTTCGAATATGTTTATCTACACACAATAATCGGAATCTAAAGTTCAACATAACCCTCCGAATACAAATAGTCGAAAGGCATAAAAAGTCCACCTACCGAATGCCAAACAATGGAAGCCTCACAAAACTAATGTCTACCGAATATGCGTCTCTTTGTGTCCGTAAACAAATCAAGTTGTTAGCCTAAACAATCGGAAAGATATTACGTAATATATCACCCGATTATTGCGTCTCTAATACTTGTTCTTCCCTAGTATATTCGGAAGGCAAAATCACAATTAGCTTCCGATTATGATCGATTTAGGCCTCGGTAATGAAAAAGTTATATAATCGGTAGGATACCTAAATTTTTACCACCCGAATATGACAAATTTTCTCGTGAAATGAAGAGTTCGACCACAATCGGAAGTTTATAACAATACCTAACCTACCGAGGTCTAAGGTAATAACCGAAAACCCTAAAAAAATAAACATGGATTCGTCCAATTGAAGCAATATAAACCAAATTAATGGTAGAATCTTACCTAATCGGCGCCATTTGAAGTTGCCCGAGAGTTTGGCTATCCGTATCGCCTACTTCATCGTCTTCGTGTTCTTCGGGTTCGTGAGTTAAAACCTCTTTATTACGGGCATGCAATCCAATATTCGGATCCTCACCGCGCACTACGTTTTTGGTTCGAGCTTTCTTACGTTCCGTTTCTTTCATCTTTATAGAGAATAATCGACGATGATTCGATTCGACGATGAACGATGTATAGCGAGGAGAGGGGGAGAGTTTTCCTCTCTCGCAATCGGAAGGAAAGAGGAGAAGAGGAGTTGAAGTTGAAGTTGAAAAGAAAATGAAATGAATTTGAATTTAGGTCGACTTTGGTTTTATCTCACAACGGTTATTAATCGGTAGGTAATACCACATAATTATCTACCGATTGTTGAGTAGCCCAAAATCGTAAAGTGGGTTACTTATAACCCACCGATTATTGGAAGCCCCAAATTGAGCATTGGCCAAATTCCCTAGGTTTTGAGGGGTGCAGAGCCGACCTTAACCATGTGGTTCGTGATTTGGATGTAGCCATAATCGTAAGCCAAATAGGTTACCCAACCTCCCGATTATAGGTTGCCCAGAATGAGTTTTTTTCGAAAATCCTTCATTGCAGGGAAATTTGAAATCTACCATAATCGGTAGTCATTGTTACTTTTACCATCCGATTATGGGAAGCCCTAAATCGGTAGCTTAGACATTTTTTTATTTGTCCGATTATATAGGATCCCCAAATTTCACCAATGCAAAATTCAAAAGATTTCTTATTTCTATACTTTAACAATCGGTAGTCTAGTGAGGTTATTTTTCCTTCCGATTGATGTATAATAATCGGGCACTAAATATCTTCCGATTGTGTAAGGGCATTAACGTATTCTCCGCGTTTTTGAACATCCCTTAACGGTGTATATGGGTTGGGAATAAAAAAGTCGCCCCTAATTCTTTCGGGGTCGCCCCTAAAAATGCCAGGCTTATTTTCTTTGTTGGATTTCTCTTCTTCTAGTCTATTTCTCATTTCGGAGTTGTCGTTGTTATTATTATATTTATGCTAAGCTAATTTAACGATGTTATTATAAACAATTATTCCGTTTTTTGTACGATTTCTTATGTTTTGCTTTGTTTAGTTGATATTAATTTTGATGAGAACAGAAAGAAGTTGTTTGTTTTCTAACATTGGTATAGTTGTCTAGGGCCAGACAGGCCCAAGCCTTTAGTTCCATTTTGCTTAGCTGTTGTTGATGTACAGCATAGCTTTATTCTCTCTTTTTTGTTTGCACTCATTCAACTAATTGAAGGTTTTGTAATTTTGTAGAATTGGGTAAAGCTTATAAGATGCGTCACCCACTTGGTATGATCCGGTTGGTAAAGAGATTGCATTAAGTTCTATTTATCAACCACTGCTGTACCTGTACTAGTCCTCAACAAAGCGTGAACACCTAAAACTCTCTCACTTTCTCTGCTTTCCTCTTCATAACAATCTAAAACATTTTTTTCTCATCTATTCTGTAGTACCACTGAAATATACAGTGAAGGGTGGTTAGTATAATTGAATTGCTTACACTGACTGAGATTATTTCTTATCTTAATTCATCTTCTGAAACTATTTTCTCACCAAATTATTGTAAATTGATTCTAAGTGGCTGATTAAATCTCTACAAAATTCAAGATGCAGTGTTGATTTGGTTTCATTCCATGTTAATTTGAATTTTGTTTGCTCACTATTGTTCAGCTTCTCATTAAATTTCTGTATTTAAATCCAGACTGTATTAATGTCCAGCACCAAAATTTACATAGTGTAAGTAACTCTTCTGCAAGTAAAGTTTTTGTGATTTTTTCCTTTCTTGAATGAAGTTTAATAATTTGCAAATCTTTGTGTTTAGCTACTACTCCTTGTATGGGCACGTTGTCACGATGGCGCGGGAAGTGCACCGGGGAGCCAGTAGTGTTGAAGGTGTGGAAGCAACCCTTTGGCAGGTAACTTGCCACTAAATTTATAACAAGTGTGTAGTTGAGAATTATTCTTTTCTTATAGAAAGATGCTAGTGAAAGATTATAGTGCAATCTAATCTCTAGTTTGTTATAATGATCATGAGTAGTTCTGTTGATTGGATCGACACAAATTGGTATAAATGGGTGGAATAAAACAGGTACCTGAGACACTTCCTGAGAAGATACTAGAGAAAATGAAAGCACCTGCTAAAGAGGACGACATTCCAGTGATTAGTCCGGAACAACTTAAGGAAGCTGACGGATTTTTATTTGGATTCCCTTCACGTTTCGGCATGATGCCAGCCCAATGTAAGGCTTTCTTTGACTCAACGTACGAACTTTGGGAAACTCAATCACTCGCTGGAAAACCTGCCGGTATCTTTTGGAGCACAGGTTTTCACGGTGGAGGCCAGGAGAATACTGCGTGAGATATCTTTCCCTTGCATTGTTTCATTTGCTCCATAAGACTTATTTCTTGCAATCTATTCTTCATTGGGCGTGGGAATTTGTCTCACATCTCGAGTCTCGACTGAGTATTGGCTGGACGCTTTGCTTGCTATTGTATTTGCAATTTGGACATCATTACATTTGTTAAAGAGTGCAAATTATGAGACTTTGCTCAAGTATTATAGTGTTGTTATTGCAGATTCACAGCCATAACACAACTGGCACATCATGGGATGTTATTTGTTCCGCTAGGGTACACTTTTGGAGACGGTATGTATGAAATGAATGAAGTGAAAGGTGGATCTTCGTATGGATCCGGAACTTATGCAGGAGATGGTACTCGTATTCCCTCGGAATTAGAGATGAAGCAGGCATTTTACCACGGTCAGTATCTTGCCGGAATTGCAAAGAAGCTCAAGGACCATGTATAGAGCTTCTCCCACTATTGAATATTGTTGATAAACACAATGGGTCACTCTGGAAAGTTATATAAGCGTCTAAACTAATCTTCTGAAAATAAACTCAGCAAATTTGATAACTTTTACGAATGGTGAACATGAATCAGTACTGAACAAATGACACAAGAGAGGATGTTTCATTACACATTACAACCCAAAAGTTGAACACTACGTTTCATTATTTACACATTCAGAGCACTACTAATAAGTAACTAGATCATTTTTTTATTTTACTTCTTAGGAGATTTAGAAGCAACAGATTTTCCTGGAAATTTTTGAGTAGAGGGTTTCTCTGCCTCAGCCTTTGCGCTCTTCTTTGGTAACAAGATGGGGTTAATGTTAGGAAGAACACCACCACTAGCAATTGTGACACCAGCAAGTAATTTCCCCAATTCTTCATCATTCCTTATTGCTAAGCACAAATGTCTTGGTATGATTCGTGCTTTCTTATTGTCTCTTGCAGCGTTTCCGGCTAATTCCAATACCTAAAAACCCAAATCAAATAATACACAAATCAGAATCGAAATGAAGAAAACTGCTAAAAAAATTAGGGATTCTCTTACCTCAGCAGCGAGATACTCAAGAACAGCAGCCATGTAAACGGGAGCACCAGAACTAAGACGTCTAGAATAACGACCTTTCTTCAAGAAACGAGTGATTCTTCCGACTGGGAATTGTAATTCTGCTTTGGATGATTTTGTTACTGCTTTCTTTCTTCCTCCCTTGCCAACAATATTTGCACTTGCAGTTCCTTCCATTGATAACCTAAAATGAGTCTGAAACTAGAGTTTTGAAAGTGAGAGAATTTCTGTGAATCGCTCAGAGATGGAATCGAATTCGTGGATCAAAATGGCCTGGTTCGCTGGTTATTTATACTGAACTCTCAGTTCTCTTTTGATTATAATCAACGGTTGTTAGTATATAGTCTGCGATCCGTGTGCTTCATTATAGCCAATAAGATTAGTTCGATAATCGATGAAAACAGGCGGTTGAAAAACTGTCCAGAAAAACCGCCCTCTCCGAATAAGTAGGGGTGGTTTGGGGTCCCTTTGTACGAGGGGGCGGTTTTTTTTTCACGGATTCTTAACTGTCTGTTGAAGATTTTTGACTGCGTTTTTATGCGTCCATCGCAGTAGGAGGTTGCAGTTTCAAGCCCCATTGTTTTTAACTGCGCCTAGCCATCTGCAGGTGTTTTAAACTGCTTCTAGCATTTCCAAATTCAAAGCTTTAAAAAATGAAAAAACATTTCAAAGTTCAAAGACTTCTCATTGTTCTCAATGTTTAAAACAACATTATAACTTCTGTTGCAGTCTAAAACACCATGCCGAGTTTTATATTCCGTCAACTGTTTTTCGGTATCACTACCAGTACCAGACTTTGAGTATCATAGACATTAGACATGTCTTTCTAACAACATGGCTCATGAGCTAACAAAGTATTATCAGATATGTATTGCAATGCCAATCTGAAAGGCTCTATCCTTCAATTTTTCTTGTTATCTTGAGGTGTTGCTTATTTGACATAGCATTTCAGTCATTCAAGCTCAACATTAAGACCTGCTCAGCTGAAGAAATATATATACAGTATATCGACTTCTGAAAGTTTTAATTGATTTCCAAAACATTTTTTCTTGTAAGGTTTTGAACATTATTGCATTTGTCGACAGTGAAAAGTTTAACTGATTTCCACTATGAAATATTGTCAACAACACAATGAGAGCCAGCGACTGAAAAAAACAAAAGAAAAGATATAACAGAAAAAACTCTTAAGGAGCTTGATCAGCCACCATCAATAATGACAAGACGTGATTAGGGGTGCTGAGAAGCATAGTGAGATTATGAGCAGCATCATTTGCTCTTCTCTCCACCGAGTTAAAATTGAGCACTTCAAGATGTTTTGCCAAGTCCTTAACATCTTCAACAATTTTGCTGATTCTCCAGGGGAGTTTGACCCTTCAATTATAATATTCTGGTAACCCCTACCAGCTGTCTGATCAATAGCCATTTAGAGACCCATGGCCTCAGCCACCACAAATAGAGCATAACCCGCATTATCAGTTCCACAGCAAATAACCTGTCCATTATACAGTAATTCCTAACAACAGTTGCAATCCAAGCCTGACTGCCTCTTACTGCAGCATCAACATTGACCTTAAGAGTGAATTATGGAGGAGGATCCCACAATGGAAAAGAGCGAGCAAGATTGGAGCTAGGAGAGACAACCTGTTGGTTGTTACTAGGATTGAAATCAACTTGCCAGTAGAACTTAGAGCACCAGCAAAGACCAATGCAAATAATAGCTTGAATGTCAGGCTTAATATTATCGAATATGAGATTGTTTCTAGCCATCCAAATCGCTCATGCCATGCTAGCGCCTAAAGAGAACTAGTGGTCATTATCTGATCTCGAAACCCAGGAATTTATACAATCTTTAAGAGTGTAATCAACAGTACTGTGAATTCTGAGGCTAAGAGGAGATCCAAACCAGACAACTTGGGTGAAGGGACAATGTAAAAAATATATATATATATGATCACTGGTCTCAGGGGCATTATCACAGAATCGACAATCATTTGCAACCCCATTAATATACCTGCCAATTGTCTCAAGAACACCCACTCCATTATGTAATAGCGTCCACATAAACATATGGATTTTCAGAGCTAATGTCATTAAGAGAAGGAGCTCACCCGAAATTTGACCATTCGTTTTTGACAGGACTGAGATGTGAATTCACCATGTGGAGTGTTACACCATACTAATTTGTCAGGTTCTGGCTCCTTTTGTGATGTGCAATGTCAGGATTTGCTCAGCTTCATAGGAATCGAAAAGCTCATGGATTAAGGGGATATTCCAAGTGCCTTCATTCACTAACTTTGCTGTAACCGTAGCAGGATGTGCAAGTAGCAGTTGGCTTAAAATTTTGCAGAGCAGGGATCCATGGATCACCCCATGTCTATGGAATTTATATCACCAACAAGCCATTAGCATCCCCCTTTGAGTATACTTCTAAAGCTCAACAATACATACCATGTGGAGGAGCACTTCTGAGGGATCTTTGCAGCCCAAGTATTTGCACTCTTGAAATATTTTGCTCGAAGAAGTTTGCACCACAGCGTTGAAGGGTCGGCAAAAAATCTCCATGTCAGTTTTGCAACAAGAGCCTTGTTGAGCTGTTCCAGGGACCTAAGTCCAAGACCACCTTTATTTTTGCTGTTGGAGAACCAATCCCTGTGAATAAAGTGCACTTTTCCTTGTCAGAAGTACTACTAATGAACTTTGTGCTGCGCAAGTTGCTGCTGTCCTACTAAACAGAATATAAATGTCAGAAAAGTTTTAATTGAATTCTAGTACATATTTCTTGTCAGGTTGAATTTGTTAAGAGTACAAACCATGAGACTTTTCTAAAGCATTAGAGTGTTATTATTGCAGACTCAAAGCCATTACCCAATTGGCACTTCACAGGATTTTATTCATTACCCAGGGTATGAACTATGAAATGAATGAAGTACTCTTCTGAAAATAAAAACTACAAATTTGATTAAAGAACGGTAAACATGTATTGAATTTCAGTACACATTACAACCCAAAAAGTTGAACCCAACATTTTATTTTCTTTACACATTCAGTAACTAGATCCTACTACTAAGTAACTAGATCCTATTTTTACTTCTTTGGAGATTTTGAAGCAACAGACTTTCCTGGAAATTTAGGGGTCTCTGCCTCAGCTTTTCCGCTCTTCTTTGGTAACAAGATGGGGTTAATGTTAGGAAGAACACCACCACTAGCAATTGTGACACCAGCAAGTAATTTCCCCAATTCTTCATCATTCCTAATTGCTAAACATAAATGTCTTGGGATAATTCTCGATTTCTTGTTGTCTCTTGCAGCATTTCCAGCCAATTCCAATACCTAAAACCCAATTAAAAAAATACCCAAATCAGAATCAAAATTAATTACAAAACCCAGATTCAAAACGAAGAAAACTAGTGAAATTAGGGGTTTTTTTTGTTTGTTTGTTACCTCAGCAGCGAGATATTCAAGAACCGCAGCCATGTAAACAGGAGCACCAGAACCAAGACGCTGAGAGTAACGACCTTTCTTCAAGAAACGAGTGATTCTTCCGACTGGGAATTGTAATCCGGCTTTAGCAGATTTTGTTACTGCTTTTTTTCTATCACCGCCTTTTCTTCCTCCCTTGCTAACAACATTTGCACTTGCAGTTCCTTCCATTGCTAACCTAAACTGATGATTCTGAAACTAGGGTTTTGAAATGAGAGAATTTCTGGGAATCGTTGAGAGATGGAATCGAATTTGTGAATCAATATGGTCTGGTTCGCTGGACATTTATACTGAACTCCAGAAATGGATTTCTATCTAGACTTTTGGTATTCTAGATTATAATCAACGGTTAGCTCATAAAGCAGGGATCCGTGTGCTTCATTATTAACCAATAAGATTTTTTCAATATGCTTCTATTGACTTTTGGTATTTCGATTCTCTATAGATTATAATCTAACGGTTGTAAGCTTGTACTTCACACAAAAATAGCGATCCGTGTGCTTTATTGTGAACCAATAAGATTTGTTCAATATTTAACATAGGGAAGCAAAATTTGGTCCTTGTAAAGCATCCACGTGGATAAGTATAAAACGTGGTGGGAGATTGCAGTTTCAATCCCCAATTGGTTACAAAAACTGGATGTGTTTTAAACTGCACCTAGCAGTCTAGCACACAGGTCAATTTGTCTAACTTATGCAGCCAGAAGTTTTGTTTTGGAATACCAACTATATGAGTGAAGAACTTCTAACCATAGTAATGAAATTGGAGTGCACAATATCCCAATGGTTGATTTGAGCAAGGATACGGCCATGTGATAGTTTGAAATCCATAGGCTACTCTGATGCATCACATTTCATTGCATTGCGATGCCAATCTGAAAGACTGAAAGGCTCTATTCTTCAATTTTTTTCTTGTGATTTTGATGTGCTGCTTATTTGACATAGCATTTTAGTCATTCAAGCTCAACAGTAAGACCTGCTCAACTATGTCAGTTTCTGAAAGTTTTTATTGATTTCCAGACCATTTTATCTTGCCAGGTTTTGGACATTATATATTGCAGTCGTTGACAGTGTAAACTATGAGACTTTTCTCAAGCATTGTAGTGTTGTATTACTGCATATTCACAGCCATAACACAGTCGGCACATCATGGGATGTTTATTCACAATTTTAACAGTGTTTCGGGTGAGAAATTCACATGCTAATAAATTCACTGCTGGCATTGGTAATTGCAATTGTCTCATGTTTTCTACACAGTCCACTTCATTTCATAATTGTGGTTGTGAGGCATATTTAGGTTGCAATGACTGACACTGGTGCATGCTGGTGATCCTTACTATATGGTAAAGGGTGCCTATCAGAACCTTGTACTGCTACTACCACTACTCCGACACAAGTCTAATCAAAATTTGTTCCTTAGGCTGGCTCTAATCGTCACCCAAGATTCAAGCTGAATGTTGGATCCACATCACCAAAATGCATCGACCGGGCGCAGTGGGGATCCAAGATTCTATCTCGATACGCAGTTTGAAGCTTCGTAACACGCAGATTGGAACTGCGTATTATGGGAAAACTCAAAAGACCGTCTTGAGGCGGGGTCCACGCGTGAGATTGAAACTGCGTGTGCTAGAAAACCCTAAAACCAACAGAAGCCGCATCTCTTCTTCTTCTTTCTTTCTTTCACTCTTCTTCCTCAAACTAAACTCATAGAACTTGGATGCAATTAACTGATTCGAGATGTTTTTGTGTTGAATGAGCTACAATCTTCGAAGGGTTTGTTACATCAAACGTGGGGAATCTATTGATGTTATTTTTTGGAGATTTCATCAACAAAGCAACCCAAGGTATGAAATGTTAGTTTTGATTGATTGAGATGAAATTTTTGATTTCGTTTTTAGTTATGTTGGTTTGATTTCGTCCATATTTTATCAATCATCTTGATTAGTTTGATTAAGCGAAAGAAATTATTTTATTTTCTTTAAAAAATTGAAATGTGATTGCTTAGGGTTTATGGTATTTGGGGTTAATGTGGGTGAAACATAAATTCATGTTGTGGGAGATTATTGATTTATTGATTTAATTGTGTTTATGGTTTGTAGAATGTATTTTAAGTTTGTAAAACTACAAAGCATGTCAACAAATTTATATTGAGCATTTTTGCAATGAGTTTTTAGCATTAAGTAACTCATATGTTGTTTTCAGTTGATGTTGAGATGATATGGTTGAAATTTATGTTGCCAATATGCTTTTTTTGGAGGTTTTTATTAGAGAATTTTGCAATGAGTATGAGGATTAGCTCAATTATAAATTTGAGTTTATGTTTAGATGATTGTAGAGGTGGAATTGATGTTGTTAATATCATTGTGATTGAGAGACACAAGATGAGCAATGTGCATACCTCAATGTGATGTGAATGTGAATGTGGGAATTCATATGTTGATTGTGCATAGATTAATATATGCGTTTGATTTTTGTTATTCACATGTTGATTGTGCTTCTCTTGCTCTTTGCATTTTTAGATAACGGTGGATGTTGATTGGTCTAGGTATGAGAAGTTATCCCAACTATCTCCAGGTGTCGGACAGTTACAACATAAGGTCGATAACTTAGTTGATAAGCGAGACGGAACATTTAAGAGTAGTTGGACCAACTTAAATAAATTTTACAAGATAGTGGTCAGAAACAACCCCGTGCAATTTTAATTCTTCAATCTGTGGCTTAGAGTCCATATTCCAATTTAATTTTAAGTATGGGGATAAGGGATTAACCGAAGCTTTATGTGAGAGGTGGTGGAAGAAGACTATAACTTTTCACTTCAAAGAGTTTGAGATAGGTTTGACCCCTCTAGATTTCTATCGGTTGATTTGGTATTCCAATTGGAGGAGGTAAGCCAATCGGAGAATTACCAAAGGAAACAATGACGGCGCAAGAACTAGAAGCTATGGATGCTAGGTATTTCGGGGTGTGTTAGATGTTATGGCACATAGAAGACTACGAGAATCGGCGGAGATTATAATTCCAATGCATGCACGATGCGAGTTTCTCACTTGGCTCATTTAATTTTAAGTAGGGAAAATGTTGACAATCGGCATTCTTAGAAGAATTGACTAGAATGTTCTTGCTTTTGTGTATTGGTTCTTTTTGTTTTGCAGGTTGTAGTGTTAGAGTAGATAAACGGTGGTATATAGTGTTGGATAATTTGGATGATGTTGGGTCTTATGATTGGGGTACTCCAACTTTGGGTGTTTTGTATAAACACCTGGATGACTAGAGTTCGTGCAAATAGAAGGATATGGGTGGCATGTCGATGATCTTAGAATTCTGGTATTATTTTTATTTCCATAATTGTCAACCGGTTTTGAAGGAAACCCTGAGAGATGATCAAATTGATTCACACCCGGCTATTAGTCTATTTAATGCGTTGAACCTTAGGAACATGGGACATAAAGATCTTCACAAACACTCTCTGTCAGATGCACGCGCTCAGATAGATATTTGGATGGGTGATGCGGTTATTTGGACCCCTGGTTCGGGGACAGTGAACACCAACACAATGATGCATTCCAAACAGCACTTGAGATGTCTAAGAGGAGATGTGTCTTTAAGGACAAGGACGGTGCAAGAGCTTCAGTTTATCTGGCTGAGAGGTGTATGAGGCAGGTGTTAGGTGCGATAGTTATCCCATGCAACCCACCTAGATTGGAGGAAGTATTAGATGGTATGGAGCTTGAGGTTAGTGATCACTTCCTTCATGTCCCTGATGAAGTGTATTCCTATTTTTGGAAAACTCATAGCGTGGGAGCTCTTAGGACAGAAACAACTCACATAGACACACATGATGATATCGGAGTTGGTCACGCCGGTATACCCCGTAGTTTGATGCCCCAACGCCCACCCCCTACCATGTCATCCCGGACATACGAGATATGACCAAGCGGGACGAGTCCATGATGCAACTCCCAAACCTACAATGGGACATGCCTTTCTACAAAGATTCGTTTGAAGATCTAGTTCCGGTCCCCATGGAAGGAGAGAACCCATACAATTTTTCGAAATCAACGTCTCTTGAGTTAGTCATTTTATATCTCATTATCATTTTCATTTGGAGTTTCTTTATTGTTAAACATAAATGTTTAAAAAACTTTTATTTTGTTTTTGGGAAGAGTTACTCAAGTTTGCGGGGAGGCATCTTTGGCTGATTGAGTAGCAGAGCAGTTGGTATATGATGAGACTCGTCGTCGAGCGGTGTATAACACCCCCACAACCCATCGTAGTTCGGAACATACGAAGGACTATTCAATTCTAGTCGGGAAGAACAAAAATTTCCCAAACACATATTGCGATGGAGTATCCTTCTTAGGAAACCCAACACCGTCGCAAGCGTCCTATTGTAGACCCTTCCGCATAGAATGATTATTATGTCCCTCAGCCTGTTGATAGTAACCTCCCTGTAGAGCATCACCCGTTATTGGAGCATGCCTCCAGGTGATTAGTGACTTACCAACCTCTAGTGATTTTTAGGGCTTAGCTTGGGTGGTAGTTGGCATGGTAGTGTGCAGGGTAGTGGTCCGAGAGGTGATGATGGAGCTGATATGGATGTTATGCCAGATAGTCAGTCTTTTGGGTAACTCCAGTAAAACTGGTTAAAATTGTGTTGATTAGCTAGGGCGTAGTAGATGTTTGCTATTTAGTTCTTGTATGATATATTTAGTTTTTCCTCATGTATGTTGGACCTCGTATTATCCCTATTTTATGTTCTTCATATTCCAAGTTTAAGTGTGTTATATTTTATTTTCTTATTTCCGTTTACAAAACAATACATCGTTTTAATCCATTGCGATGATGATATAATTTTATTTTAGCTGAAAAATGGAGTCGGCTATCGTTAGATATATGCGACGACGGAGAGAGGCGACATACCCCAAACGGTACCACGATGGTAGCCATGGAGATTTCGTCATCATGTATCAGCAAATTTTGCAGGAGGCGCATGATTTGCACCAACCCGAACCGGTCCAGTCTTGACTATAAGAACCAGTTAACGAGATGTCGTGTGGAGGCGGATGCCGGGATGATGCGGGACTACTTTAACCCCGGTTGCATATTCGGACCTCAGCGTTTTAAGGGACGTCACGGTTTGCCCCGAGAAGTTTTTCTTAGAATATTGCCTCAAATTTGCGCTAGAGATCCCGATTTTTTGCAGCGAAGAGATGCGTGTAACATCCCGGGTCACTCTCCTCATATGAAAATGCTCGCCGTCATGAAACACCTGGCAAAGGGGGTGGCCGCGGATAGCTTAGACGATTACACCGGGATGGCTGCGTCAACAATATACATGTATGCTAAGAAGTTTATGGATGCACTACTTTGGGAATTTAACGACCGTTACATGAGGCTGCCAACAACCGAAGATACTAAACACAGCTCGTGGTTTTCCTGGAATGCTAGGAAGCCTCGATTTCACCTATCTGGAGTGGAGGTTATGTCCTACTGAAGAAGCAGGGCGACACGTGGGACACCATAAGAAACCAAACCTTATTCTACAGGCAGTGGCATCGTACGATAGATGGTTAAGCCTGTTTTTTTTGGCGAGCCCGGGTCTAACAACGATTTGAATGTGTTGGCGCAGTCGGGATTATTTGATAGAGACAATGACGCGTTAGCCCCTACTTGTAATTTCCGTATCATGGGCAACGAGTACAAACATGGATATTATTTGGTGGACGACATCTACAACGAAATGTCTGGGGTGGTCCATAGCTATAAGAAACGAGATGTTATGCCGACGATGCAGAAGAAATTTAATGAATACCACCACGCAAAGAGGAAGGACGTGGAGCTTGTTTTTGGTGGTCTAAAGTCCAAATGGGGTATAATTAGGAATCCTTGTCGTTACTGGTCTCATCGTGACATACACACAATTATGAGAGCGTGTTTAATTATGCATAACATGTGTGTGGAACATGAACACCGTGATACGGAAAGGGCGATTTTCGATGAAAGAGAAGATACACCTCTGGTACAAGGTAACGTGGCAGAAGCCCGCGCGTATTATCTGAGCCATGCCCGCTGGAGATTCTTGCAAACATATATCACAGAGCATATTTGGCAGCGTCACCTCCAAGGATTGACGGTGGTGAGGAGGATGATGGAATCCTCAGTTCCGATGCGGGTACTAACGATGTGGATGAAAACGCTTATGTTTACCCATTGGGTGATGATAACTTTTATGAGAACGAGAGTAGGATGCATGGGCTTTTACTTTCGTAAGTGAGGATGCCACAATTGTTTCCTTTTATAAGACTACTACTGCACTTGTTTCTTAAGACTTGTTGTGTTTTTTTAATTTTAATTATTAATTATGACATTTTAAGATTTTATTTTTCGTAAGAAAATTCGCTTTCATATTTCTCCTAGTCATATTCATTTTAGATTACGTTAGTATTTTTCCGATAAATGCTGGGTATCATTCGCCTAATCCTACTACGATGATTGAGCCTATGTACAGCTAGTAATCGACATACACTTAAACAGCAAACGACCTAAACTTTTTGGAAAGAGCATTTTCACTATTTACAAATGACCCATTTCTTTCGCACTTATAAACATCCTTTGTTGTTCACAAGATTACCTTTTCCATCAGACTACCACTATAAAACCGTCGATAAGGATGCCTTTAAATATCACTCCACCAAAGTATCTTTAACCTCGTTAAAAAAATATATAGTTTGAAACACGATCCTCTGGAATGAGTTATATTCGCAAGTGAAATTTTTTTGTGTCCAATGTTTAATATCTTGCAGATAAACGAGTCCACCAACCTAACGTGTCAGATATAGTGTTACATAATTTTAATTACTTATGCGATGCGCTTCACCGGTGATGAAGATTTAGGAGTAGTGGGAGCATGGATTGCGGTAACTAATCATGGAACAGCGCGGGGGGTTGACGAAGATCCGAAAGTTTTCTGGAACCGTGTTTTTCAAAACTTTGAAGATCTTACCGGAAACGACAACAACAGAACTAAAGCCTCGGTAAAAAAAAATATTTGGTGTGATAACCACGGATGTTGATGCTTTTGTTGCATGTCTGCTTCATGTAAACATAAGCCATCCTACGCTATCATACGAAGCTCGGGTTAGTAAGCATATCCTTCAATAAATACCGAGTGTAACCACTATTATTATAAATACGAACGCATAATTAAATTATTATTATTTTTACTAACTTTTTACTGAAAACAAGAGCCAGGATCGATTTCCGTGCGGATTCAGATAAGCCTTTCATGTATGATCATCTATACGAGCTACTAAAGGACGTTATGCCCGCATACAATGTGGAATGATTACATACTTCAGATGTATTCCTAATAATAGTATGTAGTAATGTTTCAACTAAGTTTAAGGTGGTTTCATTCGAATCGAAAAGTCTAAATAACATTAAGAGGTACAACATATAAAGTAACTGCTACATTGGAAATTAAATACCACAACGATGGGGCAATTAAAAACTAAAAGGATGTAAAAAAAAAAACAAATTACATAATGCGACACGATTAAGTAAATACTTAAATTCCTGACAATACTTAAATGCAACCAACTGCTCCATATTAGGCGTAACGACGACTTGACCCCTGGCGAATCATAATCTCATTTTTGAGATTGGCGAAATACTCCCTTTCACTCTCGTCGGTTATTTGACGCAGATCAATTCTTATTATCCCCATGTCCGTCTCACGCTGTTTGTTCCTTGCTAACAACTCGGTGCTCGCCGCCAAATTTCTAATAGACGGACCACCGTCGCCCATTCGTAGAAAATTCATCCTATCCTCGGCCTCTTTTTGGTCCGATTCAAACCTTTGTCCATCCCTTTGTTGGAAATATGCTAATGTCTGGTTTAGTCCTTCAGTTACTCTTCTCTCTTCCGCTCTAGCTCGTTTAGACTGATCCCTACCAGGTACACGTTGGGGACCTTGATCCCGATAAAATGCATTTCTTCGTCCTTGGTCTGATGATTCACCGTTTGTGGTTTGTGAATCGTTAAACGTTTCATCATTGGTCTCCGTACCGCTCATAGGTTTGCTCTGTTGGGAGGCTTGGCTGCAAGTTTGAGGAACTAAGATAGACGGATCATATTCCCTGGGAAAGTGCATCTTCAAAATTTCGAAAACCTTTTGATGTCTCCAACGTTTTGGATCTTTCGGATCTTCCTCGTAGAGTACCTCTCCATCCCGGTACTGCAATTAAATTTCACAAAAGGGTATTAGTGATAAGTCCTTTTAAAATTAATAAATACTGCATAAATTAATGTTTTCAAACTCACCATAGATTGCGGGTCGTTTCCGCTTGGGTTAGCCCTGAAAACCTCTCTAACATGACCAACATATCTTTTGACTTCATTTTTCAATGTGGCTACTCTCGGTTGGAGCGACTTGAGAAATCTAGTTGTTTCTCTCCGCCATCGTGCGTTGTATTCCTCAACAATACGAGACCGAGAACTCTCTAGACTCTTGTTCCCTATCTCATGTCGGGTCACTAGTTATCGCACACCAGGCACCTATTACTGCTACATCTTCCATTCTAGTGAATTTTGTCATGACTGCTAATGTTGAAGGATGGGTGAAGCGCGAGATGGAGATATGGTAGTTCTGATGGAAAATACAAATGTATTTGGTGTGTTTGGTTTGGGTGCAACCAAACTTAATTTATAGGCCATGCAGAATCCAAACGTTGGGTTTAATTAACGGGACGCTGCTAGCAACCATCGGATCAATCGATCCGTTGGTGATCCAACGTCTAAGAAATGGTACGTGTTTTCAAACTGCGCGGCACGCAGGTTAAAATGGCGCCGCACGCAGTTAGAAACTGCGTAGCACGCAATTTAAAATTGCATGCTATAATTGACCGTTAGATCACCAACGGTTGGAAGAATCCGATGGTTGGTGTCGGTAGATGGTATTTAAATTCTGGTGTGTGACTTCAACGGTTATATGAAGAGATGAAGCAATTTATACAAACTCTATAAATTGAGTATGACACCGTAGTACTGGAGACATAAAATTATATTTCCCAGTTGTGGTTTCGTGATGGAATGGCCGCATTCCAAAAATTTTGAAAGGCGTTAGGATGTCTATCTTATGAGGGCTTACTGGTCGGTTATGAGTGATCCTCTCATGCCCAGGTATGAGGAGTTGGGGATATTGTGGGAGAGAATACTTGCGGAACATACTGCGGCAATGAGAGATTATCCGAGATGGCGTTCGAAAAGATCTGCGACGTCGTTGAAGAACAGAGTTACTTTTTTTGAAAAAAAAGAGGTTAAAAAATATGTTTCACATATTATGCCATACTGCAGGGGTATGTTAGAGGGAGGATACATCTTGGAAACAGCGGTTAGTATTTTTACGATCATAAATGTTTTCAATTTAATTAATAATAACAAACCGGTAACAAATTTTTTTTTTTAAATGAAGAAGACGGAGTTTTTAGGAAGTGTGGAGACATGAAGAGGTCAATCATGTTTTGAAGATGCATTTTCCGAAGGAATTTGATCCGGTGTTCATGGAACAGCCAAATGTTAATCCCCCAGGGAATGACTCCGAACCTTAGTGTGGTTGTATGTTTTATTTCAAACGAAATATTGTTTAGAGTGATTGTATGTTTAATTTGGGTAATATCGCATTAATATGAATTTCTAGTACAACTAATTAAAATGATGCTTAAATAAGTCCATTTTATTCAGATACTTAAACAACGTAGTACAATCATAACACCAAACTTGAAATTAAAACGGATTTGGTTTCTATCAACGTTATCTCAAACTTGTCGACGACGCATCTCACCAACTGTGGATTCCGAAGGGATGACCTGTAGTACATAAATGAAGTTAATAATTTTATTTCAAAAAGGTTCATGAAATAACACCTGATAGGAGTATTTTTTTTGAACATACCTCTTCTATATTGGGGAGGGTTATGTTAATCCAATGGTTTTTCTTCGTTGGAGTTACCACTTTCTTCAAAACTAATACCGCTCCCACCCTAATATGCTTCCCATAGTCTGGATGTTCCACAACCTTGCGGTGGACATTTGCTGGCATCTTACCACTTGGATCCTGCAATATTATTAGAAACCCAACAATGAGTAATTGATTCCAACAATTAATCACGAAATTAAAAAAGATTAAATAAATGGACAAATCACCTTCACTTTCAAAGCAAAGTCACCAAGAAGTTGGCGTAGCTCCTCGACCAGTACAACCAACCTTTCGATTCTTTGGTTTATTGGTTTAATAGATCCCAGCGCGGTTCTCCCCTCTGAGTAATATTGTTGTGCAAAGAACCAAGGTTTAGTCTGAAAATGAAGATCGTTAACACCTTGATTTCATCCCTAACTAATCGTTGGAAGACTTGTGTAGATACATCAGCCTCTCCCGTTACTATCCTTCGATGTCTGTGATCTTGTAACTTTTGAAGCTCTCCCGCTGGTCCCGGGATGATTTTTCTACTACTAGATGCACCACGAGAGTTATGGATTAAACTGTCAGATTTTTTCACTACTGGACATGGGGTGAGATCAACGACAACCGATTTATTGCGGTTATCATATGGGTTTGATATGTTAGGCACATCTGGTGTGTTTGTTGAGTTCTCCATGGAACTGTGTTGTGTGGCATCCGAGTAACTATCTAACACCGCTGCAAGCTCGTCTTCATCAAAACCTTCCCATGGGTCGGCGTCGGCCATTTGTGGATGATTAGTATGTTTGGAAAGATGGATACTAATTTAGTTGGCTATTGGTTGTCTGAAGCAATTTTGAAGGACATTATGTCAACTAGTGTTGGTTTATATAAGCAAATAAAAACAACAATCCACTTGCGTGTGGTGATATTTTAACATCCACTTGTGTTGGACAATGACATCCGAGAGATAATTTAAAGCTTCCAAAGTACATCATTAGGCGTCCCCTACGCTTCTGACATGTTCCCCAATATTTTTATTACTTTTGGGAATCCTCTTTATCCCTTTTTCAACGAATCAATTTTATTATCATGTAATTATAACATATTTAAACTTGGTCCCAGTTACCGACATATCAAATAAACAATTATTATATATACCAGACCACCATATGCAAATCTCAAAGAAAAAACAAAACTTTCTTTTTTACAAATTTTTCCTACCTTAATAAACAGGGAGGATGGCTGGATTTTCAATGGAAGAAGATAATGCCATGGTAATAAGTTATTGTAGGGTATATGATTTGAATCAAATTCTAGAAAACCACGAAATGGGAAGACATTTTTGGTCTCAGATTGTTGCCGATTTTAGTATCCAAATAAGCAGTTGTAACAAGGTGTATTCAAGTAAGAGTATCCAACAACGCATAACCACCATTAAGAGGTATTGTATTCGTTTTAGGCAGTACCTTATTCTCGCAAACGGTAATCATGCAACGGCAATTGCAATGTATAAAGCGGAACAACAACATCCTTTTTGACATTTAGTTGAGGACGGATTATTCGGTCCTCGCATATAATATCCAAGATCCATGTTGTATTATTGTTTATTTTCTTAACTTTTCCAGTGTGTTAATATAATAAAAGGTTTTGTGGTTGTACCTCTATGTAAGCTCTCACGAGACTAAACTCGTCCGTTAGGGTCACCTAAGGGTTTAAAGGCTTGTTTCACGTGCTAAGTGTAACCGTGATTCCTACGAAAGTGAGTTAGGTTATTAATTTAATATGTATGATGTCCTAAGATGTTAATAATGAATCGGGTGATTATTAAAATTCTGGTTACCATCAAAAGGGACGTTTATGAACAGGGATGGCCTTTGAGAATAAGTTTTGGATTTTTTGCCCTAGTGGGGGTCATTTGGAAACAACGATAATAATCTCTCATAAAAGTAAAAGTCACTTACTTTTGTCTCTTTTTTTTTTCATTATTAGCTGTAAGTATGGTACATCGTCACCAGTGGGGACTATCAACTATTGAATACATTAATAGGGGTTTTGACAGTTACTGGATGTGTCAAATTTAGCCTATAAATACACTCCCTTTGAACCAGTGTAAACAATTGCCACTACAAACTATATATTTTCTTTGGGGTTTAACGTTTATACTAGTATCAACCAAGAAATGGCAACCAAATACACACCACAGGAAGATGAAGCTCTAACTAGGGCTTACTGCAATGTTTCTAATGATCCAGGCGTATTAACCGACGAGAAATCAAACGAGTTTTGGATGTCTGTTGCGCATGAGTTTACCGATATAATTGGAAATCACAACCTTCGTACTTGGAAATCCTTACAATCACGTCTCTTCACAATAAAGAACGAGGTGAATTTTTTTGTTGCAATCCAGATACCACTAGTATCGCAGTGTTCCCAAAGGGTGGTCCGCAGATAAGATTTTAGGTTTCCCTGTGTTATTGCAAACATATGTTTGAATTTATTGGTTTCCTTAAATAACACTTATCATAACTATATATTCTAATGAACTGCAGGAGACTGATGCGCGACAGTTATACCTACAAAGGAAGGGAAAGAGATTTATGTATTTCAATTGCTACCTCAGCATGAGCCATCACTTTTCCTATATGAACCCCCAAGTTTTAGCCCGTCGTGAAGTGTGACGACATCATACAATCGGGTTTTGTGGGTAAACCAGTATGTAAACCCTCACGAGACTAAACTCGTCCAGTAGGGACGCCTAGTGGTTGAAAGGCTTGTTACACGGGCCAAGTGTAATCGCGTGTCACACGACAATGACATCTATTTTTAATGTTTTAGTATTTTCCTCCATTTTTTTGGTCCCGGGCTTTGTTTTTAATTTAAGAATGCGTGTGGTAATAATGACTAACCTTTTTGGTTGGTTAATAAATGTTGATGTGTCATGTAAGAAGGACATATTATAATTGTATTTTTCCATGCATTATTAACAATTTTTGGATTTGTCTTTTCTTTTTTTGTTCAAAGATGGTTATTTTAATATTGAACCCACACATCTTCATACGAATCTTCATACTTTTGGAGATATATTTTTTTTCTTTTTTGCATATCCCTACCCACGTGATTCAATCAACCACCTTATTTGAGTATTGTCCCTATATATATTGTGTGCAAAACATTAATCCTCCCTTGAGAAACGTTGGGTTTTTTTTTTGACCAGTGCTTGTCCTTTGTATTAATGAAGGATTTCTTTGGCCCCAGTGCTTGAGATAAATGATAATCACCAAACACATATTACAACTTATATAAGTAGTTTGTGTGTTATGTCTATCAGAAACACCCTCAACTACTCTTACTTTCGTTATATCCTTTTCTATTATAACATACCAAGTTTTTTCATACAAAATTATGGCCGGATATTCAAGCGAAGAGGATGTCTCGTTAATTCGCGTTTATTGTCGCGTTTCCAGTGATCCTATTATTGGGGGAGACATGGATACTAGGAGTTTTTGGGAGCCAATCCTTGGAGAATATAGATCGGTGATTCACAACGACAATGCAAGATCCACAAAGTCAATACAATGTCGAGTCTCAATGTTGAAAAAACATGTTAAGAGATACGTCGGTTTTGTGAGAGAGCGTGTACGGAGAATGGCTGATGGGGGTTATGACGTAGGAACGACTGTAAGTTTTATTAAAAAAATTTCATTTACGTTATTTTTGGACACATTATCCGTAAACTAACACCATAAATGAATTTCACGCAGTACCGACATGGACAAACTGCATATGAGGCGGAGGGAAGATTATGGACACACGGAACGGTTTTTCAAATACTTAAGGATACATTTGGTGAGGTCTTTGATCCTGCGTTCTTTCCTCCTCCGTTTCAAGGAAATCAATACGGAGAAAAAGCTTAAGACACGACAAAAAACGTCTAAAGGTTTTGTGGGTTAAACCTGTATGTGAACCCTCACGAGACTAAACTCGTCCAGTAGGCCTCCTAGTGGTTTAAAGTCTTGTTACACGGGCTAAGTGTAATCGCGTGTCACACGACAATGACATCCGTTTAGATTTTATCATGTACCTCATATAATTATTTAATAATAAATTGGTGGTGACCTGTCATAATTATTATCACTTTATTTTTTTTAATACTTTCTAAAAGGAATACGTATGTGGACTATTTTAGTTTTAAAAATAATTGAATATAGGCGTCTCCTAAGTGACCACCTAGGCGTCCCCTACGTTACCCTCATTTCCCACCCAGGCCATATATTGAGAACTCTATAAATATAGTTTCATTCATCTAAAATAAAACACAGAAACAAACCTTCTTCTTTATCTCATCCTTCTGTATATCGTGTTCCTATTATCAATTCTTCAAGAGTTTTAAAATAATGGCTAGATTTTTTCGCAACGAGGACGTCGCTATAATTGGTGCATGGTGTTCTGTTAGATTAGATCCAGAAATTGGCCACGACCAAGAAAGCGTTGTATTCTGGTCACGGGTTATAGTGAGATACTTAACCTCATGGGATAGTGGGACGGTAATAAGGACCAACCACATGTTGCGGAACAGGGTTAGGGTCCTGGTTAAGGAAGTTAGAAGATATGTTATTTGTGTTCGGCGTTATTTGATGAACGTACCTTATGGATGGAACAATGCACGATGTGTGAGTAAAATTTAAAATCATTTTAATTTTTTTCCTTTTAATGAATCCCTGGTATTAACATATCTTATAATTTTATATCCAGTATGAGGAAGGTACAAGGGATTACGAAGAAGATGGACCATTCGCCCGGACATGGAGTCTACACGCTAGATCTATGAAGTGATGAAATTACACTTTCCGTTGGTGTATGATCCCGAGATCTATGTACAACTGGGATTGCATTCCTCCTCCTCAGGATGGAGCCGATGATTAAGATAATAACACATTATCTAAAGGTTTTATGGGTAAACCTGTATGTAATACCCAATTTTAACAAACATAATATAACATATGATTATTTGTATGCTTCATACAGGAAACGATGACCAAAGCATATTTCCTTGAAAGAAACCGACGTCCTTTTAAATATTACGAATGCTACTTACTTATGAAGGACGCCTTCTACGAGTACAATCCGACGAGGTTATATAGGCTTGCACCATAATAGATCTCGTAATCGCAATGCTGGTTAAACGAAGTCGAAGTTGCAGATGTCCCGTTGGGTTTACGCGTTTTATCGTTTGTTTTAGTTTGGTTAACAGATGTTTATGATGTTAACCATGGTCTTACTTATTGTGTGTTTCATCTTTCTTGCAATGAGGTCATGAACCCCATTAAGAATAACGAGTTTTATTATAAATATCCTTATTGCCAAATATTTTGTGAAATCAAATTCAGTCATTGTAGCTTAGGATCTGGTAGGGTAAAGGAAACCAATCCATTATTAGGCTCCACCATATTGCAGGGCCCGCGAAAAAATTCTAAACCCGTCCCTTATTGTTCATAAACACCCTATACTGTTTGTAACATGCCTTGGATGATGGGGAAATACATGTCACCGACAAACCCTAGTAGAGAGCCTTATCACGTAAATTTCGGAAATTTTGAAACCTGTGTCTATGACAGTGTCATACTGTGCGCTTAACACGCATTTTTTTAGAGTGTGTCGAAGGGAGGACTCATCCATTAATATCCTATAAAAGAAGTCCTTTGTATATTACTTGTAGGATCATAATATCGCCACAGCAATAATTCGCGAAGACAACGAATAATAACACCGCGAGTCAGTCGCAGAGGATTGAATGTAAATGACGCACTGGATGACGATAGGAAGATATGATATCTGGCGAGAGTTAAGAAGTGTCGCGAGTATGAGTATTTGTACGCCTGCGACACTTCGCAAGACATTTCCGAAAATAAGGGGACGGCTTAGCTGTCATTCACTATGTACTACCCTATATAAAGGGATGGATGGATCCGCTGAGAGAGAGGTCTTTTTGGATTGGAGAGTAAGTCATTAGGAGAGAGAAAGAGAGAAACATTTGTAAGTTCTTAAGTGTAATCCCATTTTCCTGTGTAAAGATTCAAGAAAGTTATTAATAAACATTCATAATTGTTCTTCTATTATCTTTTGAATGGATTAGTTTAACAAAATATAGTGAGGGGTGTATTGTGGGATTTCCTGCAACTACATATTGGCGCTAGAAACAGGGATGAATATAAGGAATGATGAAGAGAATCATGTCCAAGCTTTAATTCCACCGGTAGCAAATGAAACTGTGGATTACGATAGAGTAAGTGTGCACACTTGGAGGACGGATTCCCTAGGATGAAAGGGAAGAAGAGCAACAATTGGTAAACAATGGACAAGGAGAAGAAGATCAAAGAATGAATGGAGAAATGAATCCAGGAAATGAAGAACTCACAGCATTGGAAACATTGAGACAAACGATACATGAAGAGAGGCGACTAGAGGCAGAGGAACGAGCAAACTTGACAAGACAAAATCATGAATTAAGAATGGAAAACATAAGATTGCAAAATAGAAGATCGAGAAGCACGCGAGATCGAGCTCAAGATCGACTAGGGAAGAAAGAAGGAGAGCTTTACCAATGAAATTACAGAGGTAGAAAACCAACGGAAGCACAAAATCCCAGCTCGTAACATCATGAAAGAAGAGAGGACGAGAAGATCGTTATATTCCCCATCCCGAGAATTTCCAAGATGAGCAGAATGAAGAAAATCGGGAACTAGGCGATTTCGGGGGCCAAATGATCCAGTGGCTGAAGGAAGAGCAATACTACATGGAAGAGAAGCATTGAGAAGGCAAAAGAGATCGTGGACGACATTGAGAAACATTATGTTGAACAAGCACGCTTAGCCCGCGAGAGAGAGAGAATAAGAGCGAAGTGGAAAACCAAGAATTGGAAGAAGCAATTCGGCAAAATAATCACGACAACCGAGAGAGAGGAGGCGAGCACAAGATCGTATCAATAGAAATACCAATGGAGAATACGAAAGGATGCGAGAGGAGAGTTGATAGAGAACCCAGACAGAGAACAATAGATATAATGGTGTGCGAATTGATGAAAGAGACGAAGGAGAAACTCGCAGAGAAAGGAGAGAAGAAAATAGTGAACAAGAAGGTCAAAACGGTATGAACGAAGGCGGCGAGAGACGAGCTAAAAAGACCAGCGAGAATCAAATCCCGAGGAAAATGAGCAAATCTTGAAAGAACTAGCGAGAAATGAGAAAACTGTTAAACAATAAGAAGGAAGGAGGAAGAAGACGGTTGGATGAAGCCATCGCAGAATCTGCAAGACTCCTTTCACAATAGAAGTACAAATGGGAGGAATACCACCTAAGTGCAATCACGCATTAACCAAAGATTTTCGATGGAACAACTCTGTGCGGTACAACACATCAAGGCTTATATGAGATGTATGTTACAATGGGAGAATCATGATGCCATATTGTGCAAATACTTCGCATCAAGCTTAATTGGAGAAGCGCTGAAATGGTTTGAAGGATTACCAAGAAACACAATCTCATCATTTAACCATTTACAAACTATTTTCTTGGGAGCTTATATAAGTAACAATTCCATGCGACCGTGAATTGAAGATGTATTCGGATTGAAACAAAGAGTTGGCGAGAGTTTAAGACATCCGACAATGAGATGGAGAACAATGTGCGGTGAAATGGTAGGAAGGGTAGAGGAAAGATATCTCATTTTATCATTTGTAAATGCTCTATTCGCAACAAGTTTGTTATACATTCAAATATTCAGAATTAAAAATACGATTACAATGGCAGAGCTGCGAGAACTTCAAGAAGAATACATTGCTTTGGAAGAAAGACAAAATGAAATGGAATCATACCCGATTGCGAATACAAGTTCAAACGCTGCGAATGCAAGTTTATTACCAAAATTTTTAAACTCAAGTGGCGACCACTTCGCAAGGGCAACCGGAAAACGGAGTTGATGATGGATGACAGAAAATAGTAGCTATGGGAAGCCGAGATCGGGAGGAGTTTGATAGAGAAAGGAACTACTACAACCGCGGCAACAATAATAAAATTCAGAGATTAGATCATATTCAAGAAACTTATGGAGGACAAAGGCGAGAATAACTATGGAAGGCCAAGAAATCGTAGAGTGGTATGGGAAGAGATAAGAATGCCACCACTAAATGCTAGTGTTGAGAAAATTTGGGAAGTTGTACTTGTAATGGAGGACGTACCACCACCATGGAATGCGGCAAGTGAACCACCACCAAGCGACGAAGTCATGAATATTGTTCTTACCATCGCTTTCATGGACATTTAACAAATGATTGCAGAAACATAAAGAGAATCATCCTCCGAATGATTGATCAGGGGAAGTTGGCTCATTTTCTAAAAAATGAAGAGAAAGGGAAGCGTGTACTAACAACATCACCGTCAAGTGCAAAGAACAGTTTCAAAGAAGGGAAAAGAAGCACTTGTAATAGAAGTGGGAACAAAGGCCAAAAATCTATTTTGCAATTCTATCGTTCATTCATATCGTACAATCGAAGACTTTCACGATAACGTGCTTAGTAGAGTATATGCAAGAGATTTTCATAACAAAGAGGTGATGAACCCGGCGAGAAAGTCGCAATTGCAAGATTGGCAGTTAAAAACTATTTCTTTTTCTGCAGACGAAGTACCAAAAGGAAGAGAAGCACATGATAGCCCGTTGGTGGTGCGACTGGACATTAATCCAAGACCAGTTGATGGAGAAGATGACGAAGCAGAAAATTGTTGGGCAATCAATAGAATCCTAATCGATCTTTGGAAGTTCGGTGAATATTCTGTTTTACCATACTTATAAGACTATGGGTGGAGAGGATGAAAATTTGATTCCTTCAACATACAAAATTTATGGTTTTAACGGAACAAATGAACAAACCGAAAGGAGAGATTCACATGAGGATACCTTTACAAGGATTATCGCCTAACATTTTATTCTCGCGTGGTTGACGTGGAATCTCCTTATAATGCATTAATTGGGCGACCGTGGCTACACGAAATCTTGGGAGTAGCATCAACATACCATCAATGTATAAAATTTCCCCATCCAAATGGCATTGGTATTATAAAGGGAGATTGGAAGGAAGGTCGAAATGTTATGAGGTTGACGTGAGAGATTTGTGAAGAAAGAAATGCTAAAAGGAAAGACTGAAACAAAATATCAAAGATGAACAGAGAAAAGAGAAGCGAGATGGTGGATACTATCGAAATAAGAAATGAAGAAGCATCGCGAAGTGTCGCGGTAATAGGCGAATGTTACGATCTTTGCAAAGATAATTGGTTGTAGTTCATCACGAAGTCTTTGAGAAACATCGCGAAGTGCCGCAGAGGAATGCACGGAAGCGGCGAACGTTACGATGGAAATGAGTCCTTCAAGGGTGGGGATAACACTAAGGCAAAGAGTGCAATGAACAAAAGGCATAAAAAGTAAGTGAATGATGCGATAAGTAATCGACAAAGAAATATCAAAGGCAAAACTAAGAAGAAATGATATATGAGAATTTCGACAAAGAGAAGAATCCGAGGCAAAAATGAATGAACAACATTGTGCGATGTCTTCGCAAATAAAATATCACACAAAGAATTAAATATGAATGATTGAATGATTTAACAACAATGAATGAATAAATGAATGGGACGAACCTTTATGGCGTACACCCTAGTTCGCGAATCAAAATTTCGTAAGAGGCAAATGTAAGACCTAAAGTGCGTCATATAAGGGGGTATCTCTTAACATGGCTCAGGGAAAAGGTTACACCGCCCCTGGAACCTGAGTCATGCGATTTGGGGCCCATGAAAGCCTATCCGGAGGAGGTACCTTGGATTCCCAACTATATATGTAGGTTATACTGGTTGGGCGACCGAGGGTCTCTTTCAAGGAGTCAACGTATGATCAAGGCGCCGAGGTACCCGGTTGAGTCAAGAGTGCGGGAGCATGGAACTTCCTTACCACTCTTGACAAGTCTTGGCGCACGCTGCACTCGGCCCGAAGAAAACTCCACTTAGGGTGCAGCCTTGTAACCATAAACTCTATAGGTATAAGGGATAAGAGGCTGCGAAAACAACTGGTTGTTGTTAAGACCGGATGGGAGGAGCTAGCCTTGTATGGCCGATGTACGCCTCCTTGAAGGGGCAACCGGGGAGGTGATAAGGGCGGCACCCTCCATTAGGGAGCTGATAAGTGCCAAAGACGCAAATGTCACGAGGCTTTGTTTTCGCAAGGAAACTTAGGCTTGTCGCATTTGTGCAATGATCCTGCAGAGGCAATAATACTAACGCGAGGGTAAGACGAGATCAATGGGTCCTTGCATGAAAGGGTACGGACGTCCTGCGATTTCGTCGCAAGACGACAATGTCATGGGGCTTTACTTTCGCAAGAGAATTTAGGCCTGTCATATTGTCGCAAGCCAAATATCCTGCAGAGGCAAAAATACTTGAATAATGATAAGACAAGGTCAATGGGTTTTTACATGCAAGTGTAAAGACGTCCTGCGATCTTGTCGCAATAAAGGGTGGCAGAGTAAGACCTTTACTTAGGAAGGTCAAGCTTAGAAGTCCACCACAAATGATAAGGCGAGACCAAAAATCTCTTCTTTAATGAAAAGTTATTGCGACTTCATCGCAATTATAAATTTAAATATCATGCCTGATCAGAAGAAGAAAGCACGAATCTCAGAAATTTCTTTCTTTCATCTGAAGATGCCTAACAGAGGCAAATATGGGGATGAAAAAGATGAAATATTGTTATCCATCTTCCAATGAAAGAGTTATACACTAATAATGATAGCAAATTACAAGGGAATGAAGATTGAATTTATGGGCAATAAACTCAAGGAGTTTACAAAAAAGAGATACAGAAATGTACAAGATATTACAGGCAGCGAAAGAAACAAAAAGAATTATTTCTTTGGCGATCCTTCTCCTTTATCTGATTCTTCAATTTTATTATTCTCGCCGTCAGAATCTTCTTCTTCGCTGGCTTCACTATCAGAAATGTCTGAGACAGGCAAATTCTCAGGAACTTCTTCGGAAAGACAAGGATATGAAGAAAGAGGGATTTTATGATCTTTACAAACATACTCCATGGCTTCATTGCGAAAACGAACGGCATCATTATTAAAATTCGCCACTGTAGTTTGAAATTGATTCTTCAATTTGGAATATTTATTCTCGCGAAGGTTGAGATTCTTTCGAAAATGTGCTTTCTCGCATTCAAGTTCTTCAATTCTTGCTTGAAATCTTTTTCGGACTCGCAAATGGACAACGATAAGTTAATAACTCAACAAAGCAATATTACTGAGAGGCAAGAAACAAAGAAGGTATAATAAGTAACCTTCTCTCGTCGGATATTATATCTTTAACCAAGGAAGTATGCTTGTGATGAAGACTAACATCAACACCTAAATTATTTCGGCATTATCTAAGATTTTCGCGCCCAAGCGAATTCATCATCATTATTTATAATAAGAAGTGAACGAATTTGATTTTATCGCTCAAGAATAAGGAGTTCTCGCGAAGCAATTCATCTCGCTCCATTTGCACTTCGAGAAGGGACTTTTGAAATGTTGCTAATGCCTGGGCACCATTATTAGCAATGCGATCTTTGTCATCTATATGATCACTAATTTTCTTCCTTAAAATTTTGGTTTTCTCATGAGATTCGAGATACATTTGTTTAAACTGGTTGGATGTACTTAGACTAGATCTGTGCTCAATTTCTAAGAGGCGGTACTTGGTTTGAAGTTCACTTAATGAAAGAGTATTAATTCTGCTCGACGAACTACTTTAAAGAATTGTTGAGATGAGCGAGAAGAGTATCATTATCCATAGGCTCAGGAAATGAATGGAGAAGAATAGCTTCTTCGGAGAGGTTATATACATCTGCGAAAGCGGGAAGTTAGGTAGCAACAGGAAATTGATAAGATAAAATAATAAGAGGGAAAATTTTTTTTATACCATAAAGTTGTTGATTAGCATTCTGGAGAGTGGTAACTTTGTCTTTCTGGGCAGAAAACTCAGTCTCCAATTGTTGGATCTTTTCGCGATATCCCGCAGACTCAACTTCTAATTCTTTGATCCTTGTGCAAGATTGGGTACTCTTCTTCAATTGAATGTTATACCTCCTCTCAAGATCTGAGGCAACCACAAAAGAAGTTTTTCCAGCCTGCGAAGAAAGATTGAAAGGACATTAGGATATAGATTAAAAAATGAAGTTGGAAGGGAAACATGAGGTCGAGCATACCAGCGAATTAAGTGCATTTAAGAAGTTAGGGATACGGATCTAGAAACTCATTTGAAGGAGTCATTGCCCTCCAAAGAGTGTAGCATTGCATACAAAGTGGCGAGGGTCTCGCATATAGAAGTCGGCGAGTATCTCCAATTCCTTGAAAAGAATGAGAAGATGCTAAACAACCGATCCATAGGAGAATTGGATGTTGAGCTTCATTTTGGAAAGTTGAATCCAAAACATTATCATTATCATCTTCATCGGAAGACTTAACTTGAGCTAAGATGAGAGGAAGGTTGAGCTTTTCGCTTCTTAGATGGTGGAGCGAGAAGACTTATCCTTGCGTGCATTGGCTTTAGCTTTGCCTTTAACCTTCGCAGCCTATCATTTCTTGAGCGTCAACCTTCGCATACAAATGAAGATAAGAAATAGAGGCAACAATATTGTTAAGTAATACAAAAGGATATTTCTTACTTCATCCGTAAGCGATCGAAGTATTGCCAAGGTACTTGCCGGTGGATTTGCCTTATAACTTTTCCTCGGTTTGGCAATCTGGAAAATTTACAAATTCAATGAATACAAGAGGAAAGAGGGATTGCAAAAGCAAACTATGGAGACATACCTCTTTCGCCTTCTTGGGCCACTTAAATTCCCAAGGATGATAGCCTCGCGAGATTTGCGGGGAGTACATGCGAACCTGCTATGTAAGGTCCATTTAAGAGCAAAGGAACAACCCACCACCTCTCATCTTTAGAGTGGCGAGGAGTAGTATTCTTACCCGAATGCCAGTCGATATCTTGCATAAGTAATTTATCCTCGAGGATATTATCTTTCTCTTCAACCGAGCGCCCCAAATGAGATTTCTTATTTCTCATGCCTATTACTTCATAATTCTCAAAGAAGTTTTCCACAAGTGTATTTCTCGGGGATTATTTCTAAATTTACATATTCGGGATCTCGACACTCGTTAGGTATAGAGATCCTTTGCCAAAGACCACGACCGGCAAACTCGAGCATTAGGCGAATACAATCGCCGCATAGTTGATGGACACTCGCGAGAAGTTCGGATGGGAAAGGATTTCATAAAAGAGTGGCATCTCAGGATCATACAAAGGAATGGGAAGTCTGCGAGAAGTTGACCTAGCGAAACAATAATCTTGTGATCATCACACTTATGATCGTGAGAAAAGCTTGGCGGTGAGTATAGATGAACCTCCTTGATTAGGAATAGTAGAAAGAGTGAAACCTTCATCTTGCAACTTTTTCTGGATCTCAATAAAGCGAGGTTTGTACATACGACTAAGTGAAGCCATTATCAAATATGGGAATGGATAAAGAGTCGAAGATTAAGATATGACAAGGGATCAAAGATTTGCAGTAATAGAAGCGCAATTTGCGGAAGAAGAAGATAAAAGAAAAATTGCAGAGAGAAAACGAAAGAGAGAGAAGAGAAAGATATGAAAAATATATATAGAGAGAAACATCCTCGGGGAAACGAGAACATTTAATGAGAAGGGACGTGAATGGTCGTGGAATAAACGAATGAAAGAAACGTGTCGGGAATAGAATGGAGGAATAGACATCCGTAATAAAGTCCGTATGGAAAGATGAAATCAAATAAGTACAAATAAACAAGTTGCGGCGGTTTAAAAATATCGATTCTCATGACATTCTCTCCTTCGCAGAGAAGACATGAGAAGAGGCAAGATGTAGGATCATAATATCGCCACAACAATAATTCGCGAAGACAACGAATAATAACACCGCGAGTCAGTCGCAGAGGATTGAATATAAATGACGACTTTGGATGACGATAGGAAGATATGATATCAAGCGAGAGTTAAGAAGTGTCGCGAGTATGAGTATTTGTACGCCTGCGACACTTCGCAAGACATTTCCGAAAATAAGGGGACGGCTTAGCTGTCATTCACTATGTACTACCCTATATAAAGGGATGGATGGATCTGTCGTAGAGAGAGGTCTTTTTGGATTGGAGAGTAAGTCATTAGGAGAGAGAAAGAGAGAAACATTTGTAAGTTCTTAAGTGTAATCCCATTTTCCTATGTAAAGATTCAAGAAAGTTATTAATAAACATTCATAATTGTTCTTCTATTATCTTTTGAATGGATTAGTTTAACAAAATATAGTGAGGGGTGTATTGTGGGATTTCCTGCAACTACATTACTCACCACAACTCCCAACATCTTATTTAATCTCTACATCCAATCTTTAAATTCTATTCAACAATATGGATTATACATCAACCATCGAGGAGAGAAATTCATTCATAGCGTCATGGATCGCAAAGAAGGTCTGCTTCGGTTGTAGAAGGAGTTGAAAAGGATGAACATAACTTTTGGCCACGGGTACATGCCTATTTTTTTGCAAACTTTTTGAATCCAAAGCAAAGAACAATTTTTGATGTAAGATATCATGTCAAAAAAATACTGAGGCATGTTAGGATGTATGCTATCATCCAAGCCAAGCTGCTTAGAAGGATGACACGGTTCCAAAGACAAATAATATCATAAGTTGTATTCTGATTTCGTTCCATATTTGTAAAACATTAATTTTGAGGAGGTAATTAATGGTTTTATTGTTGACCGCATGTAGGAATGGATGACGAAAGTACGCTTCCGAAAAGAAAACGATATTAAATTTGAGTATTATGAATGCTACCTTATTTTGAAGGACGCCGTGGAGGAATTCAACCCGTCGTGGATATCAAGGCGCATGGGTTAATATAAAATCATTATACTTCATGGTTTTGTGGGTATACCTCTTGCAAACCCTCCCGGGAGACTACTCGTCCTTTAGGGTCACCGACCAGTTTGAATGCTCGTAGGGCGTTTATTATCGTTGTATTTTTTTTATCATTTCTCCGTTCGTGTACTAATTTTAAATTAATGAGGAAAATTAAATTATGTTTCGAAGAGATTTAATTCTTACCAGTCATTGTATCCAAAATATATGTTTTGGGAATACACAGAAGTTTCATCATTTTAAATATTCCTATTATTTTACTATGAATTAAGGGCAAATAACTAAAGTGTCTGACAGTTGGGTGTCTTTTTCATCGCTACATGAAAGGACTGTTACACAAGGTCCTCTATAAAATCACTTTTTCGGCAACCAAAATTAGGGTGCAAAACATTAGATATTCAAATCCATCCAGTTGCATCTTCTCCTGTAATATTGTTTCATCTCGTCACTTTTATCCAAAACCTACAACAATCTTATAATGTCTAGGTATACCATCGAAGAGGATGTTGCAATCACAAATGCGTGGGCAAGTGTTGTTACCCTTCCCGAGGTGGACCATCACAGGGTTCCGGCTAATACGGTTTGGAACAACGTATTTGAAAATTACACACAACTCTTCCCAAATATTCATCAAAGAACAGCAGTTGCTGTAAAGGCTAGGCTCGGAGTAATAAAAAAGGGGGTGAGGGTTTACGTTCGATACCAGAAATAAATTTATACTGAACATAACCAATCTCCTCTATGGACATTCTCGAGGCTGGTAAGTAGTTTATCTTTTTACTCGTGCCACTTTGTTTTATTCTTCAACAAGAACACTAAATGAGTTATGAACCATTTATCTATAGGAGCGATATGCAAATTGGAAATACGCTCGGGATACGAGCAAAGATTTCATGTTTTACCAATGCTACTTAATCATGAAGGATAACATCCCCAACTGAACACGATACAACCGCCACCGAATCCTCCGCAACATGGGGACGAAGATTAACAAAACCGCATCAACATCATGATATTAATTTAATGGTTTTGTGGGCATACCTCTTTGTAAACCCTCACGAGACAAAACTCGTCTGTTATGGCCACATAACGGTTTAAATGCTTGACGCAGGCACTAGGTGTTGCCTTGCCTTTGGTGAAAGTTATCTAAGTTTAGTTTTGAAAAATCGTTTAGCGATCTGTAATCATTCCATCAATGTATCCCTAAGGTTAACATCAATTTATTCATAATGGTATATGTTTAACCAACGCTCACTCTCGGTTTAATTTTAATTGTCAGATTATTTACGTTAAATAAGCGAGTTTTATTAAAAATTAATAACATCATAGAACTATTTACTACTATCGATATCTTTGGTAATAAATATTATCATGGGTCCCCTTGTGTTTAGTTTCACTACACAAAAAGCTTTTGGGTCAGATATTTGATATTTTGGGAAGACACGAAATTGTGTCGATGCAATGTAGGGGTTATCGATAAATAGTAAGGGTCGTTATATAAACAGTAAGTGTCCCTTGTTAACAGTAAATGACTTTTGGATAAAGATTCGTGGGTAGTTAATAATTTGAGTACTGTCTGGAAATAAATCCCTGGATTTATTTCCACCATGAATTGTCATAGCTTTTGATGCATTATTTTGAGTGATCAAATCATCATTCAGAGTTTTCTTCTGTTTCCAACCCTGATTTCTGACAACATATATACAAGTTGATTTAACCCAAACAAGGGTCGTTCTACCATCTCTTCTTGCCCGAGATAGGTATTTCCTTGTCATCCAAGAGGTGTTTTAAACAGTAAAGGGCGTTTATGAACATGATAAGTGTTTTTTTAAATTGGGAAGGGTTGTCGGCGAAAAGTCACAAGGGTGTGTAAATAGTATTTCTTTTACAAGTGAATTGGATGTGTTTTAACAATTTCCACGCAGATTATTAATTTGGATCCTATAAATATCCAGGTTTACCCAAAGGTACTTCTCACACACCGAGTACTTGGAAATCGTATTATCTACCTCCAAACAACATATACCTTGCAAAACTTGTTACGGATTTGTACCCCTCAATTAACTCTTTGTACGAACACAACAATGGGATCATTTGATTCGATTGAAGATTTGCAAATCACAAAAACATGGTACAAAGAATCTCGAGTAGCAGACCGCTCTCTGGTAATGTCGGAGCCCGAAACCTTTTGGGCGAAAATATACAACCAATATATACGAGATTATGGGAATCCAAATAGAAGAAGTCTTCAACAAATTCATGATAGGTACCAGATTATACAAAAAGCCATTTGCGATTTTATAGCTATTCAACAACGACTCACGGTGCACGGCCAGTATTAGAATGTCATCCCGACAATTTGTAAGTATTGTATAATTTATTTGGTCCATTGGTTAACCGATTGATTCTAAATTTATTGAGTATATTTTACTGTGTTTTTGTAGCACGAACTGATTAAAGCGGGATATTTAGAGGAAAAAGGTGAGGCATTCACATTCGATGAAAGCTATAATTTCATGGTATCCAAAATCCCAGAGTATGGATCACCGGGCAATTCATCGACTTCATCGAGTGAAGTCTGAAACTCGAATCTATGTTTGTGTACATTTTGTGGGTTAGTCTGTTATCAACCCTCACAAGACTAAACTCGTCCGTTAGGGTCACCTAAGGTTTTAAAGGCTTGTTTCACATGCTAAGTGTAACCGTGATTCCTACGAAAGTGAGTTAGGTTATTAATTACGTTGTTCTAATGTACTACGATGTTAAACATGAAAGTCGTTATTTTAAAAGTTGTCTGTTACGTCATTGCAATAAGTAAGAAAACACATTACATCATAAACATCCAACGATTTCGAACTAACAATATTAACCACTCATAAACATCACGAGAATAAGATTCAATTTTATATGCGAGTACCAAAAAAATAATTGGCCACGAAATGTTTGAAAGGCTTCCCGAGTTCCGCTTCATACATTGCCATCGCCTGAGCACGATTACAATTCGCAAGAACGCGATACTGCCTAAAACGACCACAAATCCTTTTCAGCATGCTAACGCGGTGTTGGATACGTATGGAGGAATACCATACGCTTCCATTCCAAATTTGAATCAAAAAGTATTCCCTCACTCGAAACCAAAACGCCATACCCGCTTGAGGATTTTCTGTATCATGATCCATATCCGCAACCTTGCAATAACTTATCACTAGAGCGATATCTTCATGCATCGAAAAACGTGGCATCGTGATTGATTATTGTGGTGGAAATAAAATATGTAACTTTGATAATTTGGGATTGAAAAACTTTATCTTTTGGTTGAGTTTACAGAGCATTACACCTTCTGAGATAATTGAATTGTGAGGCGTTTTTCACAAATTTATACTAAAATTCTCAGATGGGTTTAAATGTAATTTTGAAATTCTACAAAGGAATAAATTATAAATATTGGCAACTTGGCAGCATGAGTGGTCATCATTTGTCGGGCATTATTTTGCATGTCATCTTCCGTAGCGTGATATATTTTTGTAACTGAGTAATGGTTAAATAGAAAATGACCTTTGAAAGAGGAGGCAGCAAAAGACTTTTGTACAGTACTATCAATTAGATGTGTAATAGTAGTCTCTGATATCTACAATTATCACCCGTCACAATGTGTTTTGAGAACACGCCCCATTGAGTTGTCCACCACTTGTATGTCAGACAAAAGTGTATAGATAAGCATTGAATTATGCAATTTTCCCTTTTGATTTATTATCATACACGTGGACTGGAATAATGGGGTTTGGGATCTGGTGGTTGGAGAGTTTACCGACTTAAGTGGAAATATTCACGAATGGGAGTTTACCAACACGTTTGTCCCTAACTTAGAAGGAGGTCCTAAAGTACACAAACATAAACAAACCCAAATAAACGTTAACATACATAAACAACATAAAAAGTACACAATACATAAAACATAAACATTACATCAGACCGGGCGTCATTGACCAGAATAAAACACAGGATTAAACATTACATCATAAACACATAACATAACACTAGATATTAAAGAGCAACATAAAATATAATTACTCGGCCCATTCCACCAACTTACACCCAGGGACATCATGTAAATGTGCACCATAGGTGTTCTTATCTTTAGAACGATGCAGTTTCATAAAAAACCTACATCCAGGGACCGGACATGACACCCCCTTTTCATGTTCAACCTTAATCATACCTTTCTCTTTGAAGTTTTTGCAGAGTTCGTTAATGTTTTTTATCATCTTTGGACTTGATTGCATCTTCTAACCACTGAGCTTCTTCACGACAATTATCGAACTGGCGGTTCCGCTTCTAATAACAATTTGATTCCCGTACAACCTCTATGCGGGCACTTGGTATACATCCAAGGGCATTGCATGGCTGAATGGTCATCAAGAAAACAAAGCGGACAAATTTGGTTTGCTTCTACACACACAATTTGTTTTCCCTTGTGATTAGAATTCATTTTTGACCGGCTAAATTCGAAGGATCGTTTTATGTTTGATGGTGTGTTTCTTTGAGTTGATGGAGTGTATTTATAGGAAAAAAATTATTATTATTTATAAATGAAATCCCCCTTAAAAAATCTTGGCGTTACAGTGTGTTGATAAGGATAACGAGATTTCTATCAGAAGTTGTTGTGAAAAAAAGTGTCTAGATGACTTAGTGGTAACTGCCTAAGTTGAGTCGTATGAGTGTTTGCAACTACGTAACCGGGCTATGTTTAACCGTGAGCTCGGTTTGAGAAAGTATACAAAAAATACTCGGCGTTTAACATTACAGTGTAAACCGGGTGTAGGAAAAAAAGGTCAAACAAATATAAAACATCGACGCAGTTTGTAACCGCGTATAAAGAATATGCATTGAATCTGCGTGCAACGCAATTTCTAGATACGTGCAGAAGAATATTTCGTGGATTATTCTTTGATACGCGGTTAGAAACGGCATGTTATGCTTTTTCCATACGCAGTTTGAAACTGCGTACCTTGGGTACTTCCAACTTGGATCCAAGCTAAACGCAACACTCATTCTGGATCATGCTCACTATTTACCAATAAACGACGGTTCTACAGGGACCCATCTTCGATGCTGGACTCCATAAGAGCCAGTCTTATTCCTGTCAAAACACTACTAGACCCACTAAACAGAGTGATTAAGCTAAGCCATCTCTATTCACTATTATAAAAACAAGAACTTGGCATTGTTTTGGGACCCATTTTAACTTTATTTCATCATTTTGCAATAATACTCCCCAGTTGATGTTATTGGACTTTAATTAGTAGGGTACTCACTTTAATTTCTTTCTTCTTCTCCCTTCCATGGATAGGGCTTCAAAAATGACATAGTTTCCTCACCCTTCTCTCCTCTAGTACACACATTTTCTCCAACTAGCTAAGTTTAAATAGTGAGACTGCTTAAAAATGGGTACAAAAAATGTTATGGTTTTCATTTGGCTGGCTCTTATTGTTGCCGTTCTAACATCTTCTTTTGTTTTTTGTTTTTCATTTTGTTAGTGGTACAATCTTACAATTTTCTTTTGATTTATTTCCTAATGGTTTAATATCTTGATTATTTTCTTATACTATAAATTTTGTATATGCGTTTCATTCTGCAAGACTGAAAGACTTTATTCTTCAATTTATTCTTGTGATTTTTGATGTGTTGCTTATTTGACCTAGTATTTGAGTCATTGGAGCTCAGCAGTAAGACCTGCTCAACTATGTCGGCTTCTGAAACCAAAGCCTCAAATTGTTTGCCAATCCAAAATTTTTGCTGAAACTACTCCAACTGGTTCCAGACACAATCCTAAGCCTTTAAACTGGTTAATGAATACGTACTATTGTGATTCATGCCGATTTTTGAAGAAAATCAGTTGCCCATGATCAAATAGCATTATCTACAAGTACGTATCTGTTTTATGCATTAGAGGAACAGGTTATTAGTCTAAATTTGCATAAGATTTTATCTTAAACTATTTTCTTATGAAATTATTGTATATTGATTCCAAGTGGATGAAATTCATGATGCAGTATTGATTTGAGTATCATTTCATATTAATTTGGATTTTGTTCCTAAGTAATGCTCCTTTTACCATGAATTTTATGTTACTGTATTTATATCCAGACTATAATAATGTCCACCACCAAGATCTACATGATGTAAGCTAGTATTATCTTCTGCAAGTAAAGTTTATAATTATCTTTTTCCTTTCTTGGATGAAGTTTAATAATTTGCAAATCTGTATTTGTGCTTTGCTACTACTCCTTGTATAAGCACATTGTAACAATGGCGCCGCAAGTGCACTGGGGAGCCAGTAGTGTGTTGAAGGTGTGGAAGCAACCCTTTAACAGGAAATTTTTCCATCAAAACCTTAGCAAGTGTAGTAGTAATCTTTTCTTATGGAAATATGCTAGTGAAAATATGACCCTACATTGATACTGGAGTTATATGTCAGTAGTTTTGTCAACTGCAATAAACACAAATTGGGTATGAATGGGTGGAACTTATAAACCAGGTGCCATAAGACACTTCCTGAGAAGATACTAGAGAAAATGAAAGCACCTTCTACAGAGGATGACACTCTGACGGAATTTTATTTGGATTCCCTTCACATTCCGGTATTATGCCAGCCCAAATGCTCAATGCAAGGCTTTCTTTGACAGCAGGAACTTTGGGAAACTGAACCACTCGCTGGAAAACCTGCTATCTTTGGAGCAAAGGTTTTCATGGAAGAGGCCAAGAATACTGCTTAAGATCTCTTTCCCTCACATTGTTTCATTTGCCCTGTAAGACTTATTCTTTGCAATATGTATATTTTCCATTGGGCATGGGAAGTTGTCTTAGCATTTTATTGCTTGCTATCAGAGAAAAAAAATTTATACATCACATTTCACTGCATTGCCAAGCCAATTCAAAAGATTATTAACCTGTTCCACTAGCCAATTCATTGCACTAAACAGGCATTTTACTAGGGTCAGTACCTTTTGGGTATTACAGTGAAGCTCAAAGTCAATGAAAAGCCTCTTCCACCATGAAACATTGTCATAGCATAATGAGACTCTGTAAAATTAAAAGTGTCTGCTGTATTCTGAAGATAAGATCCGTGTGCTTCATTCTTAACCAATAAAATTTCTTCAGTAGTTTCTACTCAGGCATTCGGTTTTCTGATCTCTTTAGATTATAAACTAACGGTTGTTAAATTACAATACCAGCGATCCGTGTGCTTCGATCGAACCAATATGATATATGCAGGGGAGGGATATATGCTTCTAGAAACCACGACGGTAAAGTGTATTTCCAGGCTTGATTGGGGTATACCCAGATTAATTGGGGTATACCTAGTGAGACAAAAGTTAGGTCATTTTTAAGTAAAAGAAGCCATCCCTTAACCATGTATTTTCTAAATGGCTAATATACCCTTGTTTAATTAACACTAAAAATTTTGATTAGCTTAATTAGTTGAGTTTAGATGGATTAATTGAGTAGATTAAAACTTTTATCCCATGAATTCAATCAACACCGGTTGAATTTTGTGAAAAGTCACTGCAACAAGGTCTACGGATGAAGAACATGCCGACTATATCCGGCCGGCAAGGTCTACGGATGAATAACATGCCGGTTATATCTGGCCGGCAAGGTCGGTGAATGAAGAAGATGCCGACTTTATTATTTTTGACACACATGAGACGTTGTAAATGTTTCACTAGTCGGCATCTTATTGATTTTTTACCTTGCCCGGCTACCTTATAGTCGGCAAGGTCGTCAAAAATACCTTGCCGACTATAGGATTTTTGACCTCTGAGAGAAAGGTGTTACAAATGCATGATTAGCTCAAGCAATGTATTAATTTCATAACCCGCCGACTAAACTATACTCGGCAAGGTATAAGGATGAATACCGTGTCGACCCTGTAAATACATATTTCAGAAATTAAAAGTCGGCACAATATTCAACCTAGGAAGATGCCGACTAATACAAGTCGGCAAGGTCAGCAAAAAGAAACCATGCCGACTGTTGATAAAAATTTGGGTCATACAGGATTTGAGATTGGGTACAAAATCATACCCAATCTCAAAACCCATATAATCCAAATTTGATTTTTTTTTTTTTGATTTGGTTTCATAGTTAGAGTTTTGGAAAAAGATTTTGAAATTTTTTTGGATGGATTTTTGGTCAGCAAGGTTTTTTGGGGGCAATTTGGTCTTTTAACACCTTTTAGACACCCTTAGCACACTAGTTTGGATGGGAATAAAATGGGTATACCCCAATTTATCCGGGTATACCCCAGTCTCGCCAGGAATTATTCGAGGGGTTTATATAACACGAAGAGTTTAAAACTGCACGCTCAGTTTCAACACTGTTTTTTTTAGTTGTGATATACGGTGGAACACACCTAGGATCTAAGCGGTTTTTCTAAAAGGCTCGTACTGATCAATTCAACAAGTGCTGCTAAAAAAGAGTTTTAATAAAATTTCTCTTGTGGTGATATGGTTAGTGGGTTTTTTTTTTTTTTTTTTTTGATGCAAACATCTTCTTGTATTAATAAGCAGAATTACAAGTTAGTTAGACTGGCATTACTATTATCACTCCTGATTTCATGCATGAAAATTTCAGGAATGTTACAGAGATAACCAAAAGATGTTTTGCCAGTTCTAGCTTTGTTGGCTACTACATGTGCCACTTTGTTTGCTTGTCTTTTAACATACTTTACTTCAAACCAAGAAAAACAAGATAGAAGTTGCCTTAATTCATATACACTGCCTTTGTTCATCCAATGAACAGAAGATTTGGCATGCTTCACAGAGTTGATTATATTTACACAATCACCTTCGAATATAACCTTAGTGAGATTCTTTTGTCTGGCCCAGTTGATAGCTTCTTTGAAGGCTAGACATTCCGCCTGCTCTGGATCTATTCCTCCATGGATGAACCTCCCTCTGATGCCTTCACAGTTTCCTGCAGAATTACGAATGATTAAACCAATGCATATGTAAGAGTTATCTGTATCAAACGATGCATCCATATTAATTTTGAGTACATCAGCTTGTGGGGGTGACCAGTGAGCGACATGCAATTCTTTATTATGACTCTTCTCAACTGAACATTGGTTGATCATGTGTTTTATAGAATAAACTGTGGAGTGAATATTTTGATTTTTATTTTCAAACTCCTTCAAGCATCTGTTTTTTCCAAATGAACCAAGCAGTTATCATAGTTGTTGAAGCCCAAACAGAAGAATCATCATCTACTTTGGAAAACCAAGAAACTAACCAGTCTTTAACCTGAGTGTGATGTTGTTGCAAATAAGAAATGTTCATATTCATACTTAACCACACTGATCTTGAGTAATCACGATCTATTAATAGATGTTCTAGAGTTTCCTCAAGCATCTTGCAAGCATCTTGAACATAATTTTTCCTTTGTAGGAACAATGTCTCTAATACATTTCCAAATGAACAGTTTAACCTTATGTGGTACTTTTATTTTCCACATGTATTTCCAGACTGTGCTAGGAATATTACTGTGACTATGCCCATTAGAATTTCTTGATTGTCTAACTAGTTCATTATAAGTAGACTTGATAGTAAATTCTCATGTTCTATTTAATTCCCAAAACAGCTTGTTTGTACCACATTGAACTAAAGGCATTTTAAGAATGAGGTCTGCAGTTTCTTTTGGGAAACACTCGTTTTACCAAGTTTGTATTCCATCTTCTTGGATTCTGGAGCATTAAATCAGAGACATTAACTATTCTAATTGATTCAGATTAGTTTTCTTTAGGAAGAGGTGGCGTGTTTAGTCCTCTTACCCATTTATCGTACCAAACCAAAAAATTTGTACCATACCTTACATCCCATTTATGAAATTGTCTTACGTAATGTACCCCTAGTTCTAATCCTTTCCAGATCCAATAGTTGTTATTATGTGTTCCCTGAAGATGAAGGAAATGACAGTTCGGGGAATACTTTGCTTTCATAATCTGAGTCCAAGGCTTATCCTCCTTTGTACACAGTCTCCATGCTAATTTGATCATTAGTGCCTTGTTATACAATTCAAGATTTCTAAAAGCTAGACCTCCTTCTTCTTTAGGGATGCATAGAGAATTCCAAGAAACAGGATTGAAACCCTTGTTTTTACGGCCCCACCGTAATTTCTCTCGAATCAACTCTAGTTTAGTGATGATGGTCTTGGGAAGTTTGAAATTGCTCATAAAATGTGTTGGCATTGCATTGAGAACTTACTTTATTAAAGTAGATCTAGCCGCCAAGTTAAGAGTTTTAGAACACCAGTCTTGAAGTCTGTGTTCATAAGAATCTTTAACATAAGCAAAATAGTTAGTTTTTGACTTTCCCAAAAGTATTGGAAGTCCTAAATATTTATCAGAAGTTACTAACTGCTTAACTTCAAGACTATTTTGAATAAACTTTTTTTGATTAGGAGAAATGTCACCTGCAATAAATGCTGATGATTTGTTGAAATTAATAATTTCACCTGACAGAAGACTGAAATTATGGAAAATGTCTTTTATGTGGTTGATACTCTTTTCTGTTGCTTGGAAAAACAACATACAATCATCTGCAAACAACAGATGATTGATAGTTATGGATTTACTGCTTACTTGAATTCCTTTTATTAAACCGGTTGCTTCAGCATGTGATAGACACATTTTTGTGTCTAACTTGATCTCAATATTATATATTGTTGACACTCGATTTTGTACTAATTTTGGTGTTTTATGTGTTTGTAGGTATTTTTGCAATAAACATTTTTGGAAAAAATCGGCTCGAAAAGTTGTCTAAAGCTCCCGGAGGACACGTGTTATTCGGACTTTCACTTTTGGATAAGGGGCACCCACCTGCTATTCGCACTCCCGGTTCGGTTAAGGGGCACCTTTCTTCTCAAATTCAAATTTTCAAAATTGGCGGGAAAATAATGTTTATCACTGTCAAATTTCAATCAAGAATTCGGAGGTGTTATAGGGAGACTAAATGGCTGAAAATTTATGGGGTTGTTCCTGGGACATATACAAAGCTATTACAAGTGTTTTGGTAGATCAAATTTGGCTGAAAAATCCGTGAGAAGAAAACAGGGCAGCACGTGCATGAGAGGAACAGTTCACGGGATTGCATGAGTTTTGGAGAATTTAAACGTGTTCTGCTCATGTCTGATGACTCGAGCAACACTTTGGACCTTGACAAAGATAAATAAGGAGATTTTGCAGCTGTAGAAACGCGTGAGAAGCTGAATCAGGGAAGAAAATATTCCCAGAATATTTTCTTTACTGCCCGAGTTCAATGAAGAATATTGAGAATTATGGCGTGATTAAATGAGGCTGAGGAGTATAAATATGCTGCTGGGATCACAGAAGGAGGGTACGGGGAGTTTGGGAGAGTTTAGAGCATTACAGAGCTTAGAAAGTCGAGTTGCAGAATCACCATTTCTGCTGATGCTGAAGAACACGAAGAACATAAGACGCACGGAAGACATTCGTTCATGCGACAGTAGAAACGACTGCCAAGCGTGGGTCGCAGAGCTACAACAACAAGCAACAATTCTTTATTATCGTTCTCTGTAACAGCTGGTTTGTAACAAATATAAGTGTTACAAACCCGGTTTTTATTGTTTTTCTCTCATTTCATCATTTGTGAACCATTTTTGAGCAATGAAATCAACTTTTGAGCGTGTTTCCAACATGATGAGCTAAACCCATCCTCTGGGGCGACGTAGGAAGCCATTCTCTCAAGAATTATGTGGTAATATTTACTTTATTAATTTATGCAATATTTTTATATGATTAATTGCATTGATAAAAAAATGAATTAAATGATTTTTATTAATCAAATGTGTTTTATCTTGATGATGCATGCTTAGTTTTAGACTCTTGATGGGTTATGCTTGTGACTAACATTTGATATTTTGGAAATCTGATTTTGGCAATACTTTAGAATCAAATCAATTGTTTAAATTGCATGATATAAATTAATTTATAGCCACTTAAGTATTGATGAATGGTGAAATCCTAGCGCTAGCCTCTCCATATTTTTCACAACATTTTGTATTTTGAGTTTGTTATAATTTTTCTTTAAAAATTAAGTCTAAAAATCTGCTTTCACAAGTCTCAACGAACCTCTACTACTACAACATCATTGAAAAATACCATCAATTTTTGGCGTCGCCGTCGCGGACTTGTCTTTAGGCTAGAGTTTTTAGATTTTTTTTCTTTTTTATTTTTTAGGTTGTTATTTTTTTTTGTTCTTGTTTACGTTTTTGGGTTTTTATCTTTTCCTTAAAAAATTTGGAATTTGGAGCGAAAGAAAATTTTGCCAAAGCTTTTGGTGAATACTTAAAGACTTGGAGTAAAAGGCAAAGCGAAAGGAGCAAAAGAAGAAGATTTTTTTTATTTTATAAAAAAAAAAGAGAGAAAAAAAAGAGAGAGACATTTTAATTTTTTTTAGATATTATTTTTATTATTTTTAGACTTTCCTTTTCTTTTGCATTTTATTTTTGGACTTTGGACTTTAAACTTTGGGACATTATTTTTAAACCCTACGGAAGGGTAGTTTAAATATAAGGCGTGTGCGAGAGAAGGGACGGCGATTACGATATCGCCTCGGCCCCTTGGGTTCGTACACGACATTGGAGTCGTGGCCCGAGTCGACTACAACGTTTCATCCCCGCCTGGGAACGGGAGGTAAGTTTGTCGAAACACTCGCGAATCCCCGTCGCCGGGTTACTTGTATTCCTTCGTTTGCATATATGTCGAGGAACTGAATCCGGCTGCTTTAATTTCCTAGTAAAGGGCAAGGCCTGGCCATACAAGATAAGGGTTAGGATTTCATCACCGTTCTCTTCTTGCCCGCCTTAGGAAAACGATACTTAACGTGAACCTAAGCTTTAAAATTTGGAATAGAACGAGACCTATAGGGTAACGAGCTTAATAGGAAAGTCGTTCGAAAAATATTGGTTACTCTTTTAAGCATACTTCGAAGTTCATGATGGTTTCTGTGAGTTGAATGCGTGACTGCACCGCCTTGTAATGCGGTGAGGCCTTGGGTATCAAAGCTTCACACAGCTTCCCTCGCCTCTATTCAACTTACTTTAACTCGGATTGATTCCAGAGAGGTTTGCTCAGATTGTAATGAGTTCCTTTTCGAAAGATTGAAGTTTGGTCTAGAAACAATCTAAGTGGAGCCATCATGCTTTTTGTTTGCTAGAAATCATTAGGTTTGTTGTGGTGGAGTCAGCCTTGTTTGTGTTTGCATAGAGCTTCCTTTCCTTTTAGGATTTTTCTTTTTCTTTTTATTTTGTTTTTTCTGGTGTATGCCCGAGGTTATTAGAGAGCGGGCTTGGATAAGAGACAATCTAGGTCGATTGATTAGTGAAAAACCTAGTAATTCTTCTTGTGGAAGCGGGGAGCTCGAAGACTCTTCTTTTAAGAGCCCCGTTTTTGGAAACTTCAGTTTTGAGAATCTGTCTCTTCGTGAGGAAAGTACCCCTAGTACTTGACCGGTTGTCAGCCGAGCAAAAATAATTTCACTTTCTCACTCTACTAAATATAAAAATGAAGTACGTGATAAGAAAGAGTTCGTATCCACAGAGAGGCAATTGTTGTTATGCGATTTCAGTTTCTTAGTAACCAAGGGGGGGGGGGGATTTTTGTTTTATCTAAACAATAAAAATAATTGAAAGTAATAAAATAATTTGAATAATCAATAAGGAGAAGATATTGGTCACGGGATAGTATCATTCACAAACATGTATTTTCATCAATGATTAGAATTGATAATTTAATCTCTCATTTACTAAAAGTCCTAGGATACCTTGATCGCAAGTATATCCCGCTAATTCCCTGATTTCATCACAACCACATTAAAAGATGCATATGTGAATTCTTCCTAGAAAGCAACCTAAAGTGTGAAAGCACAATTAAGTTTAACTCCCTAAAAGCAATAAGTTGTATGGAATAAGACTAATCAAGGCAATCAAACGTGTAAAAGCACTAATTTAATTTAACCAAGGTTATGATTCATATGCAATTATAAAGATGTATCACTACAAGTAATAACCACACTATGCTACTTAGAATCAGGGATAAACAACTATTGCGTATTGAAAACCCTAATCTAGCAATAGAGATGAATGTAAATCGGATTGATTCCGGACTCAACCAAACAAACAATCAAGTCATATGACAATATTAATAATGAATCATAAACAATAAATTATTGAGACAAAACTAATTCATAGATTCAAATAACATGTTGAGAAATCAACTTTATCCCATAACCAATAATATGTGTTTAGCTACTCATAGCTATGGACTTCATCATAAAAATATTAATTGAATAGAAGAAGATGAACAAAAGCAAACCCTAGAAGCGTAAACAAAAGCGGCTCTCTCCAAGTTCCAAGAATAATATGTCCTCCAAAGTTGTAGAAATCTTTCCTTTAAATAGCTTTGCTTTCCAAAATTAGGTCAAGTCTCAAAGGTCCAATAGATAGAAGTCCACCAAGCCCATATGTGAGAAAACCCATGTAGAAAATATGCCCCAAAAACTGTTGTCGGAAAACTGGTATTATGGCCGGAATCCGGCCGGAAAATATATCTCAGGTGACCGGCAAAGTCCACCCGGTCACCGGTCAATGAGTCAACTCGGTCGGGTCAACTCAGTCAAAGTCTCTGAGTCAAACCGAGTCAGATCATGAGTCAATTCCAATTCAGACGAGTCAGGTCTGGCTCAGTCTGATTCACTTTGGCCTAAGCCATTTGCACTGGCCAAATCTTGTGATGCACAATCCTTGTGCTTCCAGCCATGATGGCCCTGTATGTTACATCTTTACCAGCCTACACTTCAGCTGCAATACTTGTATCTTCTCATCTTCAAGCTCCACTCTCTCTTGCTAAAACCATTGAATCAAACACCAAACCAAACTGCAGCTGCAATACCACTGCCTGCTTCAACCCATAGCACCAGCCTCAGTCAGACAACACACATCATATTTAGCTTTTGACTACAATCCTTGCTCAGCTCCAAACCTGCAACCTAGCATGTCTCTCTATTACAGCCATACTTAAATTCCCTGCTTGCCAGTTCACAATGCCAACAACAAAGATCACAATCCCGAACTACACCTACATCTCCTTGTACCACCAACTTCACTGCCACTTCCTACAGCTCTATAATCTCAACACTTGCCTACATTCATTACCAGTAACACCATGTCATCTCAGACTTGCATCTCCATTGCACACATCACAACCAATCACTCTTTCTGAAATCAACAGCAGCCACTCGAACTCATTTCATCCACCACATTCAGCTCCAGCTCTTGAACTGCAACACTCTAGCAAGAATGAGCCCAATTGCTCACTGTTCACTATTGCCACAGGACCACCACCTTTGTAAACAATCCACCAGCACCTCATTTGAGCCTCCATTAATTCAACAGCATCAGAGCTGAGCTTCCTGTTGTTAGCATCACCAAAGCTTCCATCTAGTCCTATTTCGGCGCAACATGACCGCAATCAACTCGTGCCAGAACCCCTTTTCTTCAACTCAAACTCTTCAAATCTCTCTTTCAGTTCTTCATTGTAAACTCAGAACTCTAATTGCTTCACACAACCACACAATTACCACCAACCCAGAACTGACCATCACCTGTGACCTAATCATACATCTAACATTCATTAACTCAGGCCCTAAAGCAGATCCCTGCAACTAATTCATCTGAGTCTCAACATCCCCCAACATCCATGGCAAACCAACCATCACCATCTTTATTGAGTTCAAGACCCTTTCTTCTCTGGTTCACAAAACATCAAGACAACCAACACAGTAAATAGCTTAAACAGAAATTTCATGAATCATTCAAACCCTTAAATCATACAAACCCATTAGTTCCATTGCCATCTTCTTTGGTTTCTCATTGCAATTAAATAAAGTCTCGATTCAACATCGATGTGCGCAGCATCCATCGTAGTTTCTTATCCTATTTTCTCAACTTATAAACTTCAACCACGCCCACAAAATTGCCACAGATTCGAGACCCATCTTCAGAAACCCATAAATCATCCAAGAACACGACACCATATTCAAAACCCATTTGATTTCTTCTAATCAAACCCTAATTTCTAAAACTCTAGATTTCAAACTCATCTTCAATTTCTAATTCGACTGAGTACATCTCCATCACTTCCTTCTCTCGCGAATAAAGATCATCTTCTTAGGAAACCTTCACACCTACAGTTCTTCGATTCAAGTTCAACATCAACATCCATCTGAATCTTCATTTCTTCTTCCAGCCACTGTTAGTTTCAGGTAAGAGGAGTAAAAGCTAATGATAGAATTGATTTTTAGGTTCTCTGATTTTTAGGTAAACTGTAGGAAAATGAAAGTGGATACATCCACCCAAGGTGAATTCTATAAGGGGTACCCTGGATGATTCTAGGCACCCACTTCTTAGATAAGGACCACCAAAGATGTCCCCCTATCGCTTCTCTAGACTAAGCTGCAATGGTTGTGCTTGGTCCGGCTCTGCTCCTAATAGCAATTGCGCATGAAATGACGCTTTTCCCATTTTCGCTCCGAATCAATGAATTTTTCTTCTTTTGCTCCTAATGACTCCAAAGTACCTAATAAACTCAAAACCAAACATAAGATACATAATTCACAAGAAAACTAGCGAAGAAAGCATAAACTATAGATATAAATGAAGGTGTTTATGACACCTATCAAATTCCCCCACGCTTGGACTTTGCTAGTCCTCGAGCAAATCAAACAAAATAATTCTAAATCATACATACAACTCCGTGTCGTCGAGGCTACGGTCACATTTAGCACATATAACAAGCCTTTAAACCCCTAGGTGTCCCTAGTGGACGAGTTATAGTCTCGTGAGGGTTTACTAGAGATATACCCACAAAACCTATTTTTCCAACTTACTAGTTCTCCGAAATGATAGCATCCAACGCGCTAAGAAGACATAGAGATTCTGCACACTAGTCATAAGAAGTTAGACACATAAATGAACACAATCTCATCCTTAAAAGTTGAGAGAGAAATAACCATCCCTTATCGAAAGAAATTCGGGTTCGGAGTGATCGAAAGTCTCGACTCTGCCTCACAAGAAAAGGTTTTATGAAGTTGCTCTCAATAATAAACAGCTTTTTTATGGGTCACACATGTGTCCAGGTAGGAGTGAAGAGAGAATCCTGAGACACGTTGAATGGTAGGAAGGCAAAACCCTCCGAACTGTTTTGAAAACCCACATCTTTTGTTGTTTTGAAAACCCATTTTTTCTGACGATCTCTACGAAAGGAAATCAACCACTTAACGGAGGTGGGAATATGCTTACTTACCTCGTTATCTGCTCGGCGTGCAGCTAGCACCACTCTCACAGCGTCCATAGAAACGTCTTCGGTCTTCAATCGGTGTCTTCATCTTCGTCTGCGGTCTTCAACTCTTGATGATACTTCTTGAACTTCGTAGAATCTTGACAATGTAACTCTTTTCCTCTAAATCTTTATTGCTTGAAACTTCATTGTAGATATTCCTTCTTTCCATTGGTTTTATTGAAAGAATACAAAACTAAAAACGAACTATACAAACCCAAAATATGATACAATGAATTTTTCTTGTCTCTCTCTTTTTTTTTTTTTTTTAATTGAGACAAGAAAAATAAAATAAATACAAAATGAAAACAAAACAAAATAAAATAATAAAACTAATGATGAACCTAACAAAATTTTCTCTTGTCTTTTTTTTTTTTTTTTTTTTTTTTTTTTTTGAGACAAGAGAAAGTAAAATACAAATAAAATAAAAATGTAAGTACAAAGGCCATGGTGTAAGTACTTTACCGCTTGATTCTTCACAACTTGTATGTCTCGATATCATAAACTTCTCGAACTCTCATCTTTATAATCTTCGCTCTTGTACAATAGTCTTCAACTTGTAAAAATTCTGCTCCTTGTTTTGTTGCTATACTTGAATCTGACATCTGCTCATTTCTGTACTATTGCTTATAAACCTTGAACGTCTTCAACTTTCCTTCAAATTTGTGATGCTCCTCTTGTTGATGATGATAGTGTTTCTATGGACCTGTTGGTGTAGAGAGAGATAAAGTGGATGGTGCTAACTGCGAACAAGATTACAAGTGGTATGTAAGTTAGCAATTCGATGTCACCATCATGGTTGATAAAAATAGCACTCAAGAGATCAAAATAGTGCTTCTATGGTGGGAGGTTGGGCATCTCACCATTCTGCCCGGAATTTACGTACGGTGACACACACTCTAAAAGCACAAATTTAGACAGGTACAAAGAATTGAAGGTCGGTGCCTCGCATGATGTAACATAGGTAGTCTCCACTATAGGGGACCACTACTCTAATACCGAATTCAGTCTGCACCTTATTTGCCACTGGCATGGTTAAATCCAACTTTAACTCTCATACAAGTAAGAAACCCGATCATGTTCTCTGCCATCTCTAAGTTCAGTCACTCTTATGAGAATCTCGATGTAATCTTAGCGACATGTATACTATGTGACTCTAAACTAACTACAAGTTGGAGTTTTGTTTTTTTTTATTCACTAATTTACACAAAAGTTGAAAATTTTTAAAAATTTACAATGCAAATGCTTAACCACTCCCCCACACTTAAACTTTACATTGTCCTCAATGTAAATTGAATCGTCCAAAGTAAGTCAAGGTGGGAAATTATAACATGATAATATGACAAGAAATCGGAAAAAATAAAAACAAGAAAAACTAAAAACAAAAAAACAAGACAAGAAAAAAACTCATCCGATGGGTTGCCTCCCATTTAGCGCTTGGTTTAAAGTCGTCGGCCCGACTATCTCCTTGCTTTCTATGACTCCTCCGGAGGAGTACATCCACAAAGTTAACTCCTTCCACCACTTCGGAAGTGAAATTCTCATAATATGGTTTCAACCGGTGCCCATTAACTTTAAGTTCTTTGCCTGTAGCTATGCTACGAATTTCCACTGCACCATGAGAAAACACATTAGTAACGATAAAAGGTCATATCCATCGTGACCTTAATTTACCCGAAAATAAATGCAAGCGAGAATTAAACAAAAGCACTTTCTGCCCAATGCAAAATTGTTTCCTAGAAATCATGTTATCATGAAATGCTTTCGTCTTTTCCTTATAAATGCGTGAGCTTTCAAATGCATCATTGCGAAGCTCCTCTAGCTCTTGGAGTTGTAACTTCCTTTGCTTTCCAGCCCCATCCATCTCCATATTGCATTGCTTAATAGCCCAAAACGCCTTATGCTCAATTTCAACGGGTAAATGACAAGGTTTACCATACACAAGCCTAAAGGGAGACATCCCTATAGGTGTCTTGTATGCGGTTCTATATGCCCACAAAGCATCATTAAGTCGCATGCTCCAATCCTTCCTTGTTGGATTCACCGTCTTCTCTAGAATGGATTTCACCTCCCGGTTAGACACCTCGGCTTGTCCATTTGTTTGGGGATGATAAGGTGTTGCAATCTTGTGCGACACATTGTACTTCTTCAACAAGCTTTGTAAAATCCTGTTTTTGAAGTGAGAACCCCCATCGCTAATTATGGCTCTTGGAATTCCAAACCTTGCAAAAATATTAGCTTGCACAAAATCTGAAACCACTTTAGAATCATTAGTTGGGGTGGCCTTAGCTTCCACCCATTTCGAAACATAATCAACAGCAAGCAAGATATAAAAATTCCCATGGGAGTTGACAAAAGGACCCATAAAATCAATATCCCATACATCAAAAACTTCAATAAATTGAATAAAAGTTTGTGGCATTTGATTTCGAGCACTTAGATTGCATGTTCTTTGGCACCTATCACAAGTTATACAAAATATATGTGCATCCTTAAACAAGGTTGGCCAATAAAAACCACTTTCAAGTACCTTGTGAGCGGTTCTCTTACTCCCAAAATGACCTCCACAAGCATAGGAGTGACAAAAAGACAAGATAGAATTAAATTCAGATTCGGGAACGCACCTTCGTATTACTTGGTCACTACCATGTTTCCACAAGTATGGATCATCCCATATGTATTGGTTTCCCAACTTCTTAAGTTTGTCCCTCTCAGCACGAGACAAGTTCTTTGGGATTTGTTTAGATACCAAGTAATTGACAATATCGACATACCATGGTTCTCCAAAGGCAATTGAGAATAGTTGCTCATCCGGCAAACTTTCACGCAATGGGATAGCTTCCTTGTCCACAGCAAGACGGCTCAAGTGATCCGCAACGGTGTTCTCAATTCCTTTCTTGTCTTTGATTTCAATATCAAACTCTTGCAAGAGTAAAATCCATCGTATGAGCCTCGGTTTCGCTTCTTTCTTCATTAGCAAGTACCTAAGTGCTCCATGATCAGAAAAGACAACAACTTTTGTACCAATTAGATAAGAGCGAAACTTTTCCAAAGCAAAAACAATGGCTAACAACTCTTTTTCGGTGGTTGTGTAGTTTTGTTGGGCTTCATTTAACGTTCTAGAAGCATAATAAATGGCATGGGGTATCTTCCCTACACGCTGCCCAAGCACCGCACCAACCGCATAGTCACTTGCATCACACATGAGCTCAAAAGGCTTACTCAAATCCGGTGGTTTAATGATAGGGGCTGAAATCAAAAGTTCTTTCAAACGATTAAACGCCGCCATACACTTTTCATCAAAGTTAAAAACCACATCTTTTTGCAATAAGTTACAAAGTGGTGATGCTATCTTGGAAAAATCCTTGATGAATCTTCGATAGAAACCTGCATGACCAAGAAAAGAGCGTATCTCCCTCACCGTAGTGGGAGGGGTTAAAGCACGAATAAGGTCTATCTTAGATTTATCAACTTCCAAGCCTTTAGAAGATATTATATGGCCTAAAACTATGCCATGAGTTACCATGAAATGGCACTTCTCCCAATTTAGCACAAGGTTTGTTTCAACACATCGTTCAAGGATTAGAGACAAGTTGTTCAAGCAAAGGTCAAATGAATCACCAAAGACACTAAAGTCGTCCATGAACACTTCGATTATGTTTTCAACATACTCTGAAAGATATTTACCATACACCTTTGAAAGGTAGCTGGAGCATTGCACAAGCCAAAAGGCATCCTTCTATAAGCAAAAGTACCGAAAGGACAAGTGAAAGTGGTTTTCTCTTGATCCTCCCGGCGCTATCACAATCGATTATGCTTTGAATAGCCATCAAGGAAGCAATAGTAAGAGTGTCCGCTAAACGTTCAAGCATTTGATCAATAAAAGGTAAAGGGAAGTGATATTTTCTAGTGGTGGCATTCAATTTCCTGTAATCAATACAAACCCTCCAACCGGTTTGCACACGAGTTGGGACAAGTTCATTCTTATCATTCTCCACCACTGTCACACCTGATTTCTTTGGTACTACTTGTACAGGGCTCACCCACTTGCTATCGGATATGGGGTAGATAACACCCACTTCCAAAAGCTTGAGTATCTCCTTTTTCACAACTTCCATCATGGGAGGATTCAAACGACGTTGCGCTTCCCTTGTAGGCTTTGTATCGTCCTCCAAACGTATCTTGTGCATACAAACGGCAGGGCTTATACCCTTGATATCGGAAATTGTCCATCCTATGGCCGTCTTGTACTTCCTTAGCACCCTTAGAAGTTTTTGCTCTGTAAATCACTAAGCTCATTAGAAACAATCACAGGTAACTCTTCATTATCACCCAAGTACAAGTACTTTAGGTGATCGGGAAGAGGTTTCAATTCTAAAATTGGAGATTTAACAATTGAAGGTACAAGCTTTTCATCAATGCATGGTAAAGAAATAAAAGAGATATTATGAATTTCCGGGCATCCTTGTAGTGAATTAAGATCACCAAGGGCTTCCTTGACTTCATTACCATACTCTACACCATTATCCATGGATGTAGTTAACACGGTTTCCAAAGCATCATCACCATTTAATTCAAACATTTGTTGTGCCAATGTATCCATAACATCAATGGAGAAACAAGAGTGGACATCACTAGGATATCTCATCGTCTCGAAAATATTGAAACATATTGTTTCTCCATCAAACTCCATGGTCAACGTTCCCTTGTCCACATCAATTATGGTTTTTGCCGTTTTCATGAAGGGACGCCCAAGTAGCAATGGAAGAGACGAGTCCGGTGACACTTCATTCATCTCTAACACACAAAAGTCAGCTGGAAATACAAGTTCATTAACCTGCACAAGAACATCCTCAACAATACCCATTGGGTAGACATTAGAGCGATCGGCTAATTGCAATACAATTTCAGCCTTTTTAAGAGGACCAAGATCAAGTGAATTATACATTGATGCAGGCATAACATTAACGGATGCACCTAAATCCAACAAAGCTTTGTTAAATGTTGTGTTACCAATTGTGACGGGAATGTCAAAACTACCAGGATCCTTGCACTTAAGTGGGAGTTTGTGTTGTAAGATTGCCGAAGCATTCTCCCCCATACTTAGCACTTCATTACCTTTGAGCCTTTGATTATTGGTACACAAGTCCTTCAACACCTTTGCATACTTTGGAACTTGCTTAATAGCATCAATGAGTGGTATGTTCACATGGATCTTCTTCAGAACGTCTAAAATCTCCTTTTCTAGTTCCGCCTTCTTAGAACTTGCAAATCTGCGAGGAAAAGGTAAAGGAGGAACATAAGTAGAAATCGGAGTTTTAGAGTTAGGAATAGGTACCTCATAATTTTGGGGAGAATCCTCATTCTTCTCCTCCAAAACAAGTTCCTTTGATGTTTCCACCTTGCCCGAATCAGTAACCGGGTTGCACAAGTTGTGTACCACTTCTCAACGTAATAGCATTGACACCCTCTTTTGGGTTAATAGGTTGAGAAGGGAGTTTCCCACTATTTTGTGCCTTCAATTGGTTCAACTCAATAGCCATGGAGCCCATTTGTGTCTGCAACTCCTTGATAGCACTCTTAGTTTCCTGCTAACTTTCTTTAAACATGGTGGAAATGCCTTGCATCATTGTTTGAAGCTTTGAATCAATATCGGAACCTTGATTTTGCATTGATTGTTGTGCTTGTGGTTGCTAAAATTGTTGTTGTTGTGGTTGAAATCCACTCGGACGGTTGAAAGTAGGTTGTTGGACTACACCTTGCTTGTTGGCATAGCTAAAATTGGGGTGATCTCTCCATCCCGGATTGTAAGTGTTGGAGTAGGGATCATACGGTCTTTGTTAATTTGGAAAGACCGCATTAGCTTGCTCGTCCTCATAAGCTTGAGAGGAACTTGGTATCACCGTGGCTGCAACTTATTGCATCATTGCTGTCATGTTACCCATTTGTTGATGAAGTTCCTCGACCTCGCTCACTTCATTTACTTTCCTAAGAAGCACATCCGAACCACGGCTCAAAAATTGTTGGGAGTTTGCTGCCATGTTTTCAATCAACTCTCTAGCTTGTGCCACCGTCTTGCTCACTAGTGCACCACCACCCGCGGTGTCAAGAAGATTCCTATCACTTGATTGGAGTCCTTCATAGAAATATTGGATGATCATAGCGTCACTGAATTGGTGGTGAGGGCAGCTTGCCACCAATCTCTTGTATCGTTCCCAACATTCATATAAGGATTCTCCCACATTTTGCTTCATCCCACAAATCTCCTTGCGAATTTGAGTAGCCTTTGATGCAGGAAAATATCTCTCTAAAAAGAGTTTCTTCAGCCCATTCCATGTAGTGACACTTCCGGAAGGTAAATAGTACAACCAATCCTTAGCACTATTCATCAAAGAGAAACGAAAAACTTTCAACATTGCACCATCCGCCTCAACATCCGCTGGAAGCATGGCCATGACAATGGTGTGGAAGTCCATAAGATGCTTGTTTGGGTCTTCATTCACCGTGCCATGGAACTTTGGTAATTCTCTAAGCAACCCCGTCTTGATCTCAAAAGTAGAATTTGTTTGAATACATCCCTATTGTGTATCAAGCCTATGAGAAGCCAAGTCCTTGAATGTACGATTTGCATCACCCATTGCTTCTTCTTCTTCTTGTTCGTCTACGAATGGAACCTCTTGTTCTCCTTCTAGTTGTAACTCTTCTCCCACTTCTAACTCTTGATTTTCTATTGTGTCTTGACTTGGTTGGAGTATTATGCCTCTTCGAGTAGCTATCCCGCACCTTGGATAGTTCCAATCTTTAGAAGCCAGGGATTAGGTACTGAAAACAATTCTCGCAAACAAGTGAGAAACAAGACAAGAAACAAAAAGCAAAGATAAAAGCGAAATTATAAAAAGAAACTAAAAACTTAATAACAAGCCGTATGCCTCCCCGTGGCGCCAAAATTTGACGGTTGTCGGCCGAGCAAAAATAATTTCACTTTCTCACTCTACTAAATATAAATGAAGTACGTGATAAGAAAGAGTTCGTATCCCGAGAGGCAATTGTTGTTATGCGATTTCAGTTTTTTAGTAACCAAGGGGGGGGGGTTTGTTTTATCTAAACAATAAAAATAATTGAAAGTAATAAAATAATTTGAATAATCAATAAGGAGAAGATATTGGTCACGGGATAGTATCATTCACAAACATGTATTTTCATCAATGATTAGAATTGATAATTTAATCTCTCATTTACTAAAAGTCCTAGGATACCTTGATCGCAAGTATATCCCGCTAATTCCCTGATTTCATCACAACCACATTAAAAGATGCATATGTGAATTCTTCCTAGAAAGCAACCTAAAGTGTAAAAGCACAATTAAGTTTAACTCCCTAAAAGAAATAAGTTCTATGGAATAAGACTAATCAAGGCAATCAAACGTGTAAAAGCACTAATTCAATTTAACCATGGTTATGATTCATATGCAATTATTAAGATGTATCACTACAAGTAATAACCACACTATGCTACTTAGAATCAGGGATAAACAACTATTTTGTATTGAAAACCCTAATCTAGCAATAGAGATGAATGTAAATCGGATTGATTCCGGACTCAACCAAACAAACAATCAAATCATATGACAATATTAATAATGAATCATAAACAATAAATTATTGAGACAAAACTAATTCATAGATTCAAATAACATGTTGAGAAATCAACTTTATCCCATAACCAATAATATGTGTTTAGCTACTCATAGCTATGGAGTTCATCATAAAAATATTAATTGAATAGAAGAAGATGAACAAAAGCAAACCCTAAAAGCGTAAACAAAAGCGGCTCTCTCAAGTTCCAAGAATAATATATCCTCCAAAGTTGTAGAAATCTTTCCTTTAAATAGCTTTGCTTTCCAAAATTAGGTCAAGTCTCAAAGGTCCAATAGATAAAAGTCCACAAGCCCATATGTGAGAAAAACCCATGTAGAAAATATGCCCCAAAAACTGTCGCCGGAAAACTGGTATTATGACCGGAATCCGGCCGGAAAATATATCTCAGGTGACCAGCAAAGTCCACCTGGTCACCGGTCAATGAGTCAACTCGGTCAGGTCAACTCAGTCAAAGTCTCTGAGTCAAACTGAGTCGGATCATGAGTCAATTCCAATTCGAACGAGTCGAGTGCAGCTCGGTCGATTCACTTTGGCCTAAGCCATTTGCACCGGGCCAAATCTTGTGATGCACAATCCTTGTGCTTCCAGCCATGATGGCCCTGTATGTTGCATCTTTACCAGCCTACACTTCAGCTGCAATACTTGTATCTTCTCAGCTTCAAGCTCCACTCTCTCTTGCTAAAACCATTCAATCAAACACCAAACCAAACTGCAGCTGCAATACCACTGCCTGATTCAACCCATAGCACCAGCCTCAGTCAGACAACACACAGCACATTTAGCTTTTGAGTGCAATCCTTGCTCAGCTCCAAACCTGTAACCTAGCATGCCTCTCTATCACAGCCATACTTAAATTCCCTGCTTGCCAGTTCACAATGCCAACAGCAGCATCACAATCTGAACTACACCTACATCTCCTTGTACCACCAACTTCACTGCCACTTCCTACAGCTCTATAATCTCAACACTTGCCTACATTCATTACCAGCAACACCATGTAATCTCAGACTTGCAGCTCCATTGCATACAGCACAACCAATCACTCTTTCTGAAATCAACAGCAGCCACTCGAACTCATTTCATCCACCACATTCAGCTCCAGCTCTTGAACTGCAACACTCTAGCAGTAACATCCCAGCTGTTCACTATTGCCACAGGACCACCACCTTTGTAAACAATCCACCATCACCTCATTTGAGCCTCCATTAATTCAACAGCATCAGAGCTGAGCTTCCTGTTGTTAGCATCACCAAAGCTTCCATCTAGTCCTATTTCGGCTCAACATGACTGCAATCAACTCAGGCCAGAACCCCTTTTCTTCAACTCAAACTCTTCAAATCTCTCTTTCAGTTCTTCATTGTAAACTCAGAACTCTAATTGCTTCACACAACCACACAATTACCACCAACCCAGAACTGACCATCACCTGTGACCTAAGCATACATCTAACATTCATTAACTCAGGCCCTAAAGAAGATCCCTGCAACTAATTCATCTGAGTCTCAACAGCCCCCAACATCCATGTCAAACCAACCATCACCATCTTCATTGAGTTCAAGAGCCTTTCTTCTCTGGTTCACAAAAATTCAAGACAACCAACACAGTAAATAGCTTAAACAGAAATTTCATGAATCATTCAAACCCTTAAATCATACAAACCCATTAGTTCCATTGCCATCTTCTTTGGTTTCCCATTGCAATTATGTCCGTCTCGATTCAACATCGATCTGCAGCATCCATCGTAGTTTCTTATCCTCTTTTCTCAACTTATAAACTTCAACCACGCCCACAAAATTGCCACAGATTCGAGACCCATCTTCAGAAACCCATAAATCATCCAAGAACACGACACCATATTCAAAACCCATTTGATTTCTTCTAATCAAACCCTAATTTCTAAAACTCTAGATTTGAAACTCATCTTCAATTTCTAATTCGACTGAGACCATCTCCATCACTTCCTTCTCTGCGTAACAACATCATCTTCTTAGGAAACCTTCACATCCATAGTTCTTCGATTCAAGTTCAACAACAACATCCATCTGATTCTTTATTTCTTCTTCCAGCCGCTGTTAGTTCCAGGTAAGAGGAGTGAAAGCTAATGATAGAATTGACTTTTAGGTTCTCTGATTTTTAGGTTTACTGTAGGAAAATGAAAGTGGATACATCCATCCAAGGTGAATTCTATAAGTGGTACCCTGGATGATTCTAGGCACCCACTTCTTAGATAAGGACCACCAAAGATGTCCCCCTATCGCTTCTCTAGACTAAGCTGCAATGGTTGTGCTTGGTCCGGCTCTGCTCCCAATAGCAATTGCGCATGAAATGACGCTTTTCCCATTTTCGCTCCGAATCAATGAATTTTTCTTCTTTTGCTCCTAATGACTCCAAAGTACCTAATAAAATCAAAACCAAACATAAGATACATAATTCACAAGAAAACTAGCGAAGAAAGCATAAACTATAGATATAAATGAAGGTGTTTATGACACCTATTAGTACTTCAGCTGTGCCAGCGATGGCCAATTTGAAAGATTACATGTTCCCAACTAGGACCAACCGAGCTTCGTGTATTAAATTTCCGGCCAATACGTCTAATTTCGAGATAAAACCTAGTATTCTTGGATGATTCCTATATTCTTAGGAAAAGATGATGAGAACCCTTATTTTCATATTATGGACTTTGAGGAAATTTATGGGACAGTTAGAATAAAAGACCTTACTGATGAAGTTTTGAAACTTAAGATGTTCCCCTTTTCCTTGAAAGATAAAGCCAAGACACGGCTAAACAACCTACCATCCGAATCCATTGAAACATGGCAGAACTTATTCTTTGCTTTCTATATGAAATTCTACCCTAAGCATAAAGCTCAGTTGTTAGACAGAGAATTAGTTCCAGTGTGCAACAAGAGGAGAGTCTCTTTATAGGTTTTTAGAGAGATTTAATGATCTCATATCCCAGTGTCCTCACCATGGATTTGATAAGATGAAACTCGTAGAGATTATTTATGATGGTTTAGACTATTCGACCAAAGCCATGGTCGAGTCTATGTGCTTTTGGTAAGTTCACTAGTAAAAGTGTTGAGGATGCCTTTACCTTCTTAGGAGTTGTTTTTGAGAAATCCCAACAAAGTGGGAGTCTTGTGTTGACCCCCTAAAAGACTCTTGGTTAATAGAAGTAGCACCAATATGGTAGATACGAGTTTTGCGTCGATGCTAAGTTTCTTGCTTTGTCTAGAAGGTTAGAAGCTTTGAAATGGGCAGATCTAAAAATAGGTCCCTTGTTGAACCTAATAGAGCCTCTCAAGTATCTAGTTGTGGAATAGATCCCGATAACTCATTTTGGGAAGGTCAGGTTAGTGAAGAGCAAGCTCATCTTTGTCTATAACAATGCTAGGTTTGAGAACCGTCGGAAGTTTGACCCTACTCGAGACCTACAACCCTGGTTGGAGAAACCATCCTAATTTTCTTGGTCTAAGGGCCGAGAATCAAGGTCGATCTAGTAATTCTCGGCCTCCCCTGGGTTTTGGTTATACTCGGAACCCTTCGGGTCAAACCCAGTTTCGAACACTTCGAGAAAAAGATCTCTACCTTAGAAGAAGCTCTTACTATGTTAGTAAAGAACCATGATATGTTATCAGCCTAACCACCTTAGCTTTCAACAAGAAACCAGCAGAACTATAAGGATAATTCCCAGACTCTTGCTAAATTAGAACTTCAAGTCGGCTAAATAGCTAAGTATTTAAGTGAGAGAGAAGAAGGTAAGTTTCCTAGTCAATCTCAACACAATCCTAGGGGGTCCATCAAATATCTTTAGTTGGTGAGGAATCATCAAACCATGTGAACTCGATAAAAACCCTTAGGAACGGTAAAACAATAGACAACAAGGTTGCCATGCCTGATAGTGAACATGCTTTGTAGTTCACCCTTCGAACCAAAAACCGAGGAGACTGATAGAGTCTCTAAAGAGACCAATGAGGGTCATATTGAGCCCGGATTTGTTCCTAGAGCCCCATATCCGCAGTTGTTAGCCCCAACAAAGAAGGAGTCGACATTCAACGAGATAATGGAAACATTTAAACAGGTGAACATCAATATTCCGTTATTATAAGCAATTAGGCAGATGCCCGCTATGCCAAGTTCCTTAAAGATCTTTGTACACGAAAGCGTAAGCTTAATGTCCAAAAGAAAGCCTTTTTAGCTGGTCAAGTAAGTTCCATTCTTCTGAACCAAACACCCCCTAAGTATAAGGACCCTGGATGCCCCACCATATCTTGTGCAATTGGTAATCACATGGTCGATAAGGCATTACTTGACTTAGGAGCTAGTGTTAACTTACTCCCATACCATGTGTATACCCAGCTAGGACTTGGTAAGTTGAAATCGACCAAAATGACACTTCAGTTAGTTGATAGGTCTATCAAAGTTCCTCGTGGTGTCATAGAGGATGTTACGATTGAGGTTGATAAGTTTATTTATCCAGTGGATTTCGTTGTTCTAGACACCTAACCTGTTGGGACCCAAGTGCTCAAATCCCGGTGATTCTAGGTCGCCCATTTTTAGCCACAGCTACTAATTTGTCATCAAGCTGTAGGACTGGTCTTATGAACATATCCTTTGGTAATATGACCACTGAACTAAATGTCTTTAATGTTACTAGACAACCTTCTGAGATAGATGATTTAGAAGTGGTGAACATGATTAGCACTCTAGTTCCCGATCCTTTAGCTTTGCACTATGTTTGATAATCCATTATTTGATGAACCTTTCAGTTCCTCGGAGGAGGTAACCATGAAGAACACCTTAGTTGATGAGCCTATATTAGAGATTTTCTTTGATAATCCCTTATATGATGATGTTGTTCGTTTAGATGACCAGTCTCCCAAAGAAGCTAGTTATTGTCTTTGACTTTATGGACCCTAGAATCCATCCCATAGATTTTGGTCCATCTCGAGGATATTGTTCACCCTAAGTTTGGGGGTAATGATGACTCTAGTGATCATCTTGTATCCCTAATTGAAGTCCCTAACTTGGGACTCGAGCTTTGTGTGTCTAAGGTACTACTTGAGTTTCTTCAAACTCGCTACCCGATCCTCCAGATACGAGTCCATGAAGAAACCCGAGTTCTTAAAAACATATCATTCGGTTAAACCTGTTTTACTAGACACATATATAGAGCCCAAAGAGACACCCCAGATAAATCTAATTGCCTTGATAAAAGCCCTAGATCAAGTTATGCTCCGCCTGCTCATTTTTCTAATCCAAGATGGCAGTCTTTCATTTGTGTCTTCTCTATTTGGTTCTGAGGACCCATGACTATTTCGGCTATTGGTATATGACTTTGGAAGGTGACAATCCTTTTGAGGTATTTTATGTCTAGCTAAGGACTTTAAATTTAGCATTTTCTGGGAGGCACCCACGCTGATGCTTACGGTAATATCCTTCCTTATTTCTTTTTTCATCCATCAAGTGGTAACAGTTTCTCCTTGTTCATGCTTTTAATTTAATCTTTAGAACATTGAGGACAATGTTAGATTTAAGTTTGGGGGTATGGAAGAAACTTTTAGTTGCAATAAATAAACTCAGAGCCTAGAAATTTATGCTTATTAAGGATAGCACTAACCAATCTAAGTGGATGGAAGCATCTTGGTTATAGGAGTTGAGGAACCAAATCGATTAGATGGAAACGTCTAGAAGAGTCTATTCATAAAAGCACGAGCTCGGGTGTTAGAAAAGAAAACATGGTAGTTTCGCCATATCTTCGTGATGGAAACATCGAAAGAATCCTGATCACTTCTTTTTTTTTTTTTTTTTACCATTGCTAGGGTGAAATAGAGGAGTGAGACAAAAAAAAAAAAAAAAAAAAAAAAAAAAAAAAAAAAAGGACCACTAGACCAACCGAGAATAAATACAATAAAAGTCGACCATTGGTACCCTTGTATATGCCAGCTGAGTTGACCTAGAGTTAGGTTTATTGACCACTGGTTCCCTTGTATATGCCAGTGTGTTGATATTAGTCCAGACCAGTATCTCAGTCCATTAGGATAGGTTCACCTTAGTCAACATCATCCATATTTTTATCTACATCCATCTTCTTAATCTATCCATGTGATTGGTTGACTCCGGTTTATGATGTCCAGAAACTATCTGAGTAGAGCTCTGTCACTTTATATGAATTTTAGTATGCTTGAGTGCAAACTCGTGTACATCAATTGGAATTTCGCATCAGGGTACTTCCTCCTGTATGTCAATAAGTATGCCAACCAAGGAGATTCTTTAGTGCCTTCCAAGGTTCTGCGTAGATAGCTAGGATCTGGAGTAAAGGTTTTGTGGGTACACCTCTGGTAAACCATCCGGAGACGACACTCTGCCGCTAGGCACCTGGCGGTTTAACGGCTTGCTGCACGTGCTAAGTGTAGTTATTTTATTTTCTAGAATAAATTCGCTCGAGGACTAGCAAATAATAAGTTTGGGGGTATTTGATAGACATATTTTTGTGTCTAACTTGATCTCAATACTATATATTGTTGGCACTCGATTTTGTACTAATTTTGGTGTTTTATGTGTTTGTAGGTATTTTTGGGCAATAAACATTTTTGGAAAAAATCGGCTCGAAAAGTTGTCTAAAGATCCAGGAGGACACATGTTATTCGGACTTTCACTTTTGGATAAGGGGCACCCACCTGCTATTCGCACCCCCGGTTCGGTTAAGGGGCACCTTTCTTCTCAAATTCAAATTTTCAAAATTGGCGGGAAAAATATGTTTATCACTGTCAAATTTCAATCAAGAATTCGGAGGTGTTATAGGGAGACTAAATGGCTGAAAATTTATGGGGTTGTTCCTGGGACATATACAAAGCTATTACAAGTGTTTTGGTAGATCAAATTTTTGAAAAATCCGTGAGAAGAAAACAGGGCAGCACGTGCATGAGAGGAAAGTTCACGGGATTGCATGAGTTTTGGAGAATTTAAACGTGTTACGCTCATGTCCGATGACTCGAGCAACACTTTGGACCTTGACAAAGATAAATAAGGAGATTTTGCAGACATTAGAAACGCGTGAGAAGTCGAATCGGAGAATATTTTCTTTACTGCCCGAGTTCAATGAAGAATATTGAGAATTATGGCGTGATTAAATGAGGCTGAGGAGTATAAATATGCTGCTGGGATCACAGAAGGAGGGTACGGGGAGTTTGGGAGAGTTTAGAGCATTACAGAGCTTAGAAAGTCGAGTTGCAGAATCACCATTTCTGCTGATGCTGAAGAACACGAAGAACATAAGACGCACGGAAGACAGTCGTTCATGCGACAGTAGAAACGACTGCCAAGCGTGGGTCGCAGAGCTACAACAACAAGCAACAATTCTTTATTATCGTTTTCTGTAACAGATGGTTTGTTACAAATATAAGTGTTACAAACCCGGTTTTTATTGTTTTTCTCCCATTTCATCATTTGTGAACCATTTTTGAGCAATGAAATCAACTTTTGAGCGTGTTTCCAACATGATGAGCTAAACCCATCCTCTGGGGCGACGGAGGAAGCCATTCTCTCAAGAATTATGTGGTAATATTTACTTTATTAATTTATGCAATATTTTTATATGATTAATTGCATTGATAAAAAAATGAATTAAATGATTTTTATTAATCAAATGTGTTTTCTCTTGATGATGCATGATTAGTTTTAGACTCTTGATGCGTTATGCTTGCGACTGGAAATCTAATTTTGGCAATACTTTAGAATCAAATCAATTGTTTAAATTGCATGATATAAATTAATTTATAACCACTTAAGTATTGATGAATGGTGAAATCTTAGCTCCAGCCTCTCCATATTTTTCACAACATTTTGTATTTTGAGTTTGTTATAATTTTGCTTTAAAAATTAAGTCTAAAAATCTGCTTTCACAAGTCTCAACGAACCTCTATTACTACAACATCATTGAAAAATACCATCAGCATGCATTAAAGATCTTGTGAAATATTCCATGGAGATGATGAATAAATATGGAGACAGTGGGTCACCTTGTCTAAGCCCCCTTGTAGGTTGATATATTTTACACATATTACCATTGAGACGAACTGAGACAGGAGTAGTTGATATACACTGTTGAATAATTATTCTCCACTCCTCGCAGAAACCCAAAGAGTACAACATTTTGTCAACAAAAGATCACTCGATTCTGTCGAGTGCCTTAGACATATCCAGCTTAAGAGATACTAATCCCTGTTTCTTTTTAGATTTTTTCATCGAATGAATCAATTCATGTGCCACCATAATATTGTCATTGATGTATCTTTTTGGGACAAAGGCTGCTTGTGTAGGGGAAATGATTTTCTCCATGAGTGGATTCATTCTGATGACTAAAAGTTTAGAGATTATTTTATAAGTAATATTACAAAGCCCTATGGATCTGTAATCACCAGGGGTTGAAGGATGTTGAGTTTTAGGGATCAAACATGTAGTATTGGTTGATATGAGGTGGAAGTTGCTTAGTATGGAAAAAGTCTTGAACTAAGTTAACCACATCATTACCAACTATTGACCACTGAGTTTGAAAGAAGTCACAGGAATCCATCTCGCCCATGGGGCATTCCAGCTAGGAATAGTATTTAAAGCTTCATAAATCTCTCCTGCAGAAAGAATAGAGATTTAAGCTTGATTCTCCTCATCTGTAACTATTGGCTTTATTAATTCAAATTAATCATGCTAAAAAACTGGATTGGTAATAGTGGCAATGTTTTCAAAATGAAAATTAAGGAGTTTTTCAAGATGGAATGAAGCCACTGACCATTAGTATCTTTCAAAGCCGATATATGATTTCTCGACCTCCTTTGATTTGTTCTAGTATGGAAATAAGCTGTGTTATTATCCATATCCTGAATCCAATGATCACCAGATTTTTGATTCCAAAAATCAGCTTCAATCTTTTTCCAGTAATCAAGTTCCTGAATAGTTACACCCATCTCTTTTGAAATATTGTCACTAAACGGCTGAGCTTGTAACTGAGAAAGATGTTGAAGAAGCTGTTGAACATGAGAGTGTATACTACCAAAATGTTGTTTATTCCATTTTGATAATTTTCTTCTCGTTGTCACTAACTTCAAAATAATATCAACATTTGATGGTACAGATTTCCATGTATTAGATATTAGTGCAGAACACGTTGAATCCTGTAACCAACATCTAAAAAACTTTCAGTTGTTTTTTTGTGGCTGCACCATATTTTCAGTGACCAATAACAAAGGACAATAATCAGACCCCAAAAATGGAAGGTGGAGGACTTTAGAGTTTGGATAGTCTCTGACCCAACTCGAATTCTGTAGAGCTAAGTCTATTCTTGCTCTTCTATGTCCCTTCACATTGACTCTCTTTGACCATGTATGCTTTGAGCCTATGTATCCCATATCCATTAACCAGCACTATCTATTAAGTATCATACCCAATTATCTAGAGAAGATTTACTAGTAGATGCATGCTGGTTATTTGGATGGATATTTAGATCCCCTATGACCACCCAAGGTTGGTAAACATTGTCACTCAATTCTATAATGAACTCCCATTGCTTTTGTTTCATCTCATAATGAGTTGATCCATAAACGCAAGAAAGAAGCCATTCTTGCTTAGAGGCATTAGAAGTTACTAACAGATGGATCATATTATCTTTACTACATGCTATGTCACAAGGAAACCCATTTTTCCACATTAGTACTAAACCACCAGAGAGACCAATCGAACTCACAAAGAAAAGATTTGGGTAACAATAGTGTTGCATTAAAATTCTAGCTCTAGATTCAGACACCTTGGTTTCCATTAAGAAAACAATATCTGGGCTATCTTGTTGTATAATGTGGGCCAAAAAGTCCCTAGTATCTTCGGAAGCCAGTCCTTGGACATTCCACGATAAAATATTCATTATTCCTTGTGAGTAACTAGTATGCAAACAGGATATAACTTGATATATGTAAATTTTGTGATGCTGGACTGTAAATAACAATCTAAATTGGGAAAAGTAAACACAATATTAATGCAAGGAATATGAAAGAGATAAACCGGTACCTGGGCATCAGTGCTAGAAGAGGCTGCTTTGCGTCTCTTGGATTGGTTTTGCTCGGAAACTGTTCCATGGAAGGAAGTACGAGAGTTAGTAGATGGTGAATGATCATCTAAACTCACATGTTCATCCTCTGACCCATCTAGGTTGTAATCATTGGGATTGAAACCCGAAAGATTATCTTCCACTTCATTAATGAGTTCCTTAAGTGGTTCCTTGTAAACTTGATCAAGATTATCTGTGTCTGGGTCTAAGTTAGCCACATTAAAATCATCAAAAGTGAGATCGAAATCTCCTAGAGCAATGTAAGATCTAAGAAGCTCCATATTTGACCCATATCCACTTTTCTGACCCATAGACATATTAAACTCTCTTAGTTGGTTCTACACGCATACTTCAGACATATTTCCTAGAAAATTTATATCTTCTAAGTTTTTATGAGCACTGTTATACATATTACTGGAATAGCTAGGACCACTCTCCTCAAATCTTGTTCTTTTCCCATGTCTCTGGACCACTACATTATCATTCAGATTTTTGTTTGCATGCACATAAATCATACCTTGAGTATCACCACCAGGCGCAGAATCAGAAGGAGGAGAAGACAAAGGAATATTCCTGATTATGTTGTCTTTATCCTGTTCCTTTAGACTAACTGCTTCCTTCGACAGTTGTAGTAGCAGGAAATCCCACACTATACCCCTCATAAGAATTTACACAATCAAGTCGTTTGAAGATGAACAATTATATTCTTTATTGATTAAAACTCACAAGTGTTACAAGTTGGAAAGGAAATAAGCTAAAGAATTTACAACCGCTCTAAACTTTCTCTCTCTTGATAACTTGCTCCTCACTCGAAAAAGATCTCTCCTCTCTTAAGCCTATTCGGCTCTTTATATAAGACATTACATAATAGATGACAGCTAAGCTGTCCTTTATTTTCGGATCTGACTTGCGACATTCTCGCGAGTGTACAAATGTTAAATCTCGCAACACTCCTAAATCTCGCTAGGTCTTCACATCTTTCTCGTGTTCAAGCTTTCGTCATCCGTTGCGTCATTTATATTATCCATCTGCGATATCTTCGCAGTGTGTCGTTTATGGATTTCGCAAGGATCTTGGTGTTGCGATATTATGATCCTACATCTTGCCTCTTCTCATGTCTTCTCTGCGAAGGGGAGAATTTCATGAGAACTAACACTTTCAAAATACCGCAGTTGTTCATTTCTTTCTGCCGACAAGATTCCGTGAATTAAGCATAACCGTTTACACGTGTTAAAATTTCCCCTATTCACCGACACTTTAAATGCTAACCGGTCACCTTTTTTTTGTCTATTTAAGAAGAGGTTCATCGTAAAAACGTCTTCTTTCTTTTACTTCGTCTTCTTCATCTATAAATCCTCCTTTTGTCGTCTGCAACTTTTTCACTGTTCATCTTTCCGTAAATCCTCTCAATCTTTATGCTATTGTTCTTATGGAGCCATCAAGATTTGTTTATTTTGCTGAAACTGATCTTCTTAAAATTGATTTTCTCTACTGAAATTATTTTATTTGATATTGTTCATCTTTAGATAATTCCCATACTGTTTTTGTTTCAGCAAAAACACTTCCAGCACCAAGTTTACGATCCAAAACCCTAATGTTCCCAAGAGTTCGCAGCAAAAACTCGTTGTGAACAAAAGGAAGCCTGTGAATAGCAAGGTATTAAGAAACACTTATTCTTTTAATAACAATATTGTTGCCTCTGTTTCTTATATGATTTGTGATTCGCAGGGTGATGCAAATGTCGAGAGGCCCCCCAAAAGACCTTGCCATCCTAAAAATGTTGAAACAGCTGTTCCATTTCCTTTGTTTAAGCTTTCAACGCCTCCTGCGACATCTTCGCAGGTGGAATCTCCTCTTCTCGTTTCCGAAAATGTCACTGCAGATTCATCCCCTGTAACTAATCTTTCTATAAATGATATTCCTCACAATAACCTTGTTGCGAATGAACCCTTCTCTTCTTCTACTGTCAATGTCTCTTCTCTTAACATTGCCTCAACCCCAGTCATTAACCTTCAACAAATCTCGTCTTCCGATGACATACCCATGGCGAAAGATGATTCAACTCTCCCACCTTCTGCCATCATCGCTTCATCATCTGAATCTCTCCCTTTTACTAAAGAAAATTTGGAAGGGATGGATATTGCTTTCAAGGTTTTATCCAACCTTCTAGATGATGTCAAGAAAGCTTCCACTGATCCTATCAGATTTGGTGTTTGCGAGGTTTTATGTAAATATTTTGGCTCTGACAGAATGGTTTCGCAAACATCCTTGGAGAAAGAATTTGAAGCTTTGAAAAGTAACCTCCAAGCTATGACCTTGAAATGTGACACTCTTCATCTTGAGAATCAAAAACTTCAAAATGTTTCGCTGGATCGTGATAATCTTCGCAGTAAGAATGAGGAACTAAAAGGTAAAAATCTTCTTCTTCTTTTTTTTTTTTTTTTTTTAAAATCTCTATTCCCCTCTTAAGCTCTAAACCAGAAACGAAAAATGGAGATATATCAATTTGAATCCGTCGCAGAAGAAGCCTGAATGGATAGAGATGCTTGGATGGATCAAATAACCAATTAGATAATCTTCTCGTTGATCAAATAGATAACCTTACCAAGGAGAATGCTCAATTAGTCCAAAAGCAAAATTTATTAAGTAATGAATTGTCTCGCCTCTCTTATTTTTTGACTAAATCTAATCTGGAGTTGGAAACTTTATCAGATGAGAATCAAACCCTATCTCAGGAGAAACGAGTTCTTTTGAATAAGGTGGCGATCTCCTCGCAAGAACTTAACATTTTCCAAAAAGTATGTAATAATCAAGAACGATCTCTATGCTCATTGAGAAATAAACTCAAAGAAGTAACAAAATCATCTTCTGCGGTGAGAGATAAACTTATTCAAGGTAGAATAGCTTTAAGCATAAAAGCAAGTCAACTCAAAGATCAATATTCCAAGTTAGAAGAATCCTACACTTCTCTTGCGAAGCAAAACACCTTACTTATTTCTAATGAAAAAAGTTTACGATCTCGGCTGAAAGGCTTGGTTGGTGATAAGTTTGACAATGCCATGGATCACTTGGAGAATAGTTGCTTGGCTTTAACTCAATATCTTATCTCGCAAAAGGAAGGTAGTCATAAAATTTGACTGCCTCAACCATTTTTTCTTTGTTAAGTTTTTTTATTATGTCTTCCTTGCGAATCTTTGCCTATATGATTTTCTTTACACTTTGTTTTTGCAGAATCTGAGAAAAATCTTCGCTCCTCCCTTTCTACTTTGGAATCTAACTATGCCAAGATTCGCAAAGAAAATGCATTACTTGCTACTTCTCTTGCTCGTTCTCGCGATCGGGCAGAAAGAAGACTTGATTATCTCTCTTACTCCAAAGATATCCAAAGTAGGAATCACCAGAAGGCACTTCTTCGCCAAGTTCATCTTAAGGCTGAAGTTATTGTGAATGAAATTTTATTATCCAAATCTCTCTCCCATGTATCCATCGATCCTTTGGAAGTAGATGATGATGAAGTCCCTGGTACTCCGGACAACGATTATCATTATGAAAGTGGCGAAGATTTCGCAAATGAAGAAGAGATTCCTCCAAATTATAAAGGTGTTGATAATAATCCAGATGGAGGAGAAATTGAAACAAACCAAAATGAAGGAAGGACTGGCGAAGCTGAGAAAGCTAGCGAGATCGAGAAAGCTAGCGAGAGTGATAAAATTAATGAAGGATGTCCATTATCTCCTTCTTGCGAAAAAGTTGATGTTGAGAGTTGAACCTCTTTTTGTAATTTTATTTCTTTGAACCTCTTCACGTATATAACTTCTTGCAAATGATGTATTTCAGTCCTCTCTGAGGTGCACTTATTTCTTTATTATTGTGTTTATTTGCGAGAAAGATAATGTCCATTGTTGAATAATTCCCATACTGCCTCTCATTACCTTTCTCGCGATGGATGACCTGCATAAATGATAATTAGTTTTTATAAATCTTTTATTGAATCATGTGGTCTTATTTTGCCTTCCTAGTTAAAGGTCGTATTGCGCCACCTCTTGTCATTACGACAAAATCGCAGGACGTCTTTGCATTTGCATGCAAAAACCCATTGACCTTGCCTTAACCTTTTCTTTGAAATTTTTGTTGCAACAATATGACAGGTCTTGCGAAAATAAAGCCCCATGACATTGCCGTCTTGCGACGAAATTGCAGGACGTCCTTACATTTTCATGTATTGACCCATTGATCTCGTCTTATCTTTATCTTTTGTATTGTTGCCTCTTCAAGATTGTCGCACAAATATGACAAGCCTAAATTTCCTTGCGAAAATAAAGCCTCATGACATTTGCGTCTTAAGACACTTATCAGCTCCCTAATGGAGGGTGCCGCCCTTATCATCCCCCTGGTTTCCCCTTCAAGGAGGCATACTTCTTCCATACAAGGCTAGCTCCCCCCCATCCGGTCTTAACAACAACCAGTTGTTTTCGCAACCTCTTATCCCTTTTGCCTATATGGCTTATGGTTATGAGACTGCACCCTAAGTGGAGTTTTCTTCGGGCCGAGTGCAGCATATGCCGAGACTTGCCAAGAATGGCCGAGACACTTCAAATGCCCTAGGCACTCTTGGCTCAACCGTGTACCTCGGCGCCTTGGTCATATGCTGACTCCTTAGAAGAGACCCTCGGTCGTCCAACCTAAGTCATAAGCTTAGATTGAAAATCCAAGGTACCTCTCCTGGATGGACTTTATTGACCCCAATTCTCCATGACTCAGTTCCGGGGCGGTGTAACTTTTTCCCCGAGCCATGTTAACAGTACCCCCTTTTATGACGTACTTTAGGTCTTACATTTGCCTCTTGCGAAATTTTGATTTCGCGAACTAGGGTGTACGCCATAGCAGGTTCGCCCCTTTCTGATATGTCATTGATTTTTTATTATCTCTTGTCATTATCTGTGCGAGATTTTCGCATGTTCTTTCTTTACTTTGTACAATCCGCAGTAATTCTTTCGCAAGATTTTCATATAAATTCATTTTGCTTCAATCATACATTATTTTGCAGTCTAATCTTTTCCCACAATCTTTTACGGGTAATATCTCTTCAAGTATAACCTATTCCATGGTCTATCCAATCTGTGGCCCACGTCTTTACCCTCAGGATCCATTAATCTATATGCCCCTGTTCCAACTATATCCTTAATGATATAAGGTCCATCCCATTTTTTCGCAAGCTTGCCACCACTTTCTCGCTGATATATTGGTGTTTCTCTCAGTACCAAATCACCCGGTTGAAATTCGCGTGTCTTAACACGTTTATTATATTCTCTGGCTAATCTTCGTTTGTAATTCTCCATATGTTGTAGAGCTCTTTCTCTTTTTTCTTCTAATTCATCTAGTTTGATTAAAATATTACCCGCACTAAGATTTTTCTCCCAAGCTTCTCTCTTTGTTGTTGGAATAATAACTTTTGTTGGTAGTACAACCTCAACTCCATATGTTAAACAGAAAGGTGACATTCCCGTAGCTTCTCGCCTGGTTGTATTGTAAGCCCATACTGCATTATGCACTTGTTCACACCATTCTCTATTATGCCTTTCTAATTTCTTCTTCAATATATCTGCGATTGTTTTATTTGTTGCTTCTGCTTGTCCGTTGGCTTGAGGGTATAAAGGAGTTGACTTTCCACATTTTATCTTAAATGCATTAAGTAATGGTTCTATATTCTCGTCCCTCAAATTTTTCCCATTGTCGGACACCAATCGTGCGGGGATTCCAAATCTGCATATGATATTCTCAAATATGAATGTAAAAATATCTTTGTCGCGAATGTGTTGTCTCGCCTTTACTTCACCCATTTTGTGAAATAGTCAGTAGCGACAATCAAATATCTTCTTTGCCCGGTTCTGGTAAGAATGGTCCCACAATATCTAAACCCCATTTTCCAAAAGGCCATACACTTGTTGAAGATGTTAATGGTGCTCTGGTGCATGTATTTTCTTTCCGTGCCTTTGGCAATCTTCGCAACGCCTTGATATTTTCTTCGCATCCTCGTGCATAAATGGCCAATAATAACCTTGCATCTTCGCTTTGTATGCCAAAGATCTTCCGCCATTTGTGATTGCCCGGCATCTCCACTATGTAACATCTTTAGTACTTCTTCTCCTTCTTTCCGTGTTAGGCATCACGAGTGAAGGTCCGTTAAAGGCTCTCCGTACAATATTCCATCCTCAGTTCATAATTTGTCGCACGGCTTTTTAATTTGTGTGCCTCCAATCTATTCCTTGGTGTTTCTCCTCTTTTTATATATGCATGAAGTTCTGCTCTCCAATCTTCAATACTAGGTATTTGTTCTCCATCTCCTATTATCATTACATCTACCTCTTCTTCTTCTTCTTCTTTATTGATTGATGGTGATGAAAGTGTTTGTATATTTATGCATCTTTATCATCATCATACTTGAGATGAAAGCAAAAGCATCTGCAAGTCTGTTATATTTTCTTGATATGTGTCTCCATTTAATTTTTGGGATTCTCGCTGACAACTCTTCAACAAGTTTTTTGTATTTCTTCATGGATGATTCATTTGTAGTGTATTCTCCTTTTATTTGACAAATGACTAATTGCGAATCGCTGGTGATTCTTACATTTTCTAACTTCATTTCTATTGTGAACTTCAAGGCATGTATCACAGCCTCATATTCTGTCTCATTATTGGTGGATGCAAACTCCAATCTGAAGGAAAAAGCCATTTTGTTGCCCTCTGGCGAAATCAAAACAACTCCAACTCCATTACCTTGCCCATTTGATGATCCATCCACCAATATTTCCCATCTGTTTGGCTCTGTTAATAGATCTCTTGGATTTCCTTGCTCTTCTTCTATATCCATCATTTCTTCCACTGCTTCATCATCTTCTAAGGGAAATTCTGCTAAGAAATCTGCGATTTTGGTGAAGATAGTATTTCATATTTGATTTTGAAATGTCCTATATGTGCATTCCATCTCTCAACTCTGCCTGATCTTTTTGAATTTTTCATTACTGACTCGATTGGTATTTTTGTCGGTACCCTTATTTCATGTGCTGAAAATATATTCGAAGTTTAAATCTTGCATAAAATAATGCCAAAATTAGTTTTTCAATCTTTGAATAATTTTTCTCTGCAGCATTGAAGGTTTTGCTGATGTAATAGATTGGTTTTTCAACTCCTGTGTCTACTCGCAATAACACAGCACTTAACGCATGCGAAGTTGTCTCAAGATAGATTAATAATTCTTCTCCCGGTTCTGCCTTTTGCGAAATAGATATATTTGTCAGATGTTCTTTTATTCCTTGAAAAGCTTTCTCGCAATCGTCTGTCCATCTAAACTTCGCCCCCTTTTTGAGTATATTGAAAAAATATTTACATTTATCTGATGATCGCGAAATGAACCTTCCCAATGAAGCTAAGAGTCCATTTAACTTATGTACATCTTTTACCGTCGCCGGTGTTGGCATGTCTCGAATCTGCTTGTACTTTCTGGATCAACTTGTATTCCTTCTTTTGATACGATGTAACCTAAAAAATTCCCGATGCAACCCCAAAAATACATTTTTTCTGGATTTACCTTGATGTTAAAATGTCTCATTTGTTCAAAAATTTCCCTCAGATCTTGGACATGATTTTTTGCTTCTTTACTTTTTATTAACATATCATCTACATATACTTCCAATGTTTTGTGTATCCACTTCACAAACACCTTTTCTACCATCCTTTGGTATGTTGCTCCAGCATTTCACAAACCAAATGGCATTTTTGTGGAACAATATAACCCTCTTGGAGCGAAAAAAGCAGTATGCTCCCTGATCTTCTTGGCGAGAGGAATTTGATTGTACCCTTTATATCCGTCTAGAGAAGATATTCTATCATTTCCTGCTGCTAATTCGATCATTTGTGGAATATCCGGTAATGGAAAACTATCCTTCGTACAAGCTTTATTTAGATCAGTAAAATCTATACAAATTCTTATCCCTTTCTTCTTCTTTGGAACTACGACCATATTTGCTATCCACTCTGGATATTTTGCTTGTCTTATAATCCCTGCATCAAGCATCTTCTGCAACTCTTCTTCTATTTGAGGATGATACGTTGTCGCGATTTTTGTGATTCTTTGTTTGAATGGCCTTACATTTTTGTCAATTTCCAATTGTGACATGCCACGAGATGGGTCTATCCTGAGCACCTCATCCATGTTCCATGTGAAAATATCTTTAAATTCTTGCAACAGACCAATAGTTTTTTCTTCTTCATCTGCTTCCATCTTGGTCCCAATTTTTAGTATTTTGGGTTCTTCTTCGGTCCCAACATTCACTTCCTTCGTTGGTTCTGCCGCATTGTAGTTGGCCTTAGGTTCTCCCATAGGTGTAGGTTCTTTTATTTCCTTCGCAAGCTCAGTTCCTTCTTCCAAAATTTCGCTGGGTATCCCTTTTCCTTCCTCTGCTCTTATCATATAAGCTCTAAATTCCTCCTCTTTCTTTGCTTCCTTCACCATTTTTTCGCGATTTTTCGTTTCTTTGCACGTCCTTCATATTGTTTCACTTCAATTTGATAGCATAATCTCGCTTTATCAGCTTCCCCTCTAATTTCACCAATCCCACTTGGCATAGGAAATTTGATGCATTGATGTAATGTTGATGCTACAGCTTTAATCGCATGAATCCACGGCCTTCCCAACAACATGTTGTATGGTGATTCCATATCCACTACGCATAATGCCATTTGTGTTACAATCTCCCCCAACAAAATTCGCACCTCTATTTCTCCTTTTGGTTTTTTCATAGATTTGCCAAAGCCATGAATATGATAAGTTGAAGGAGACATCTCTTCATCTTTGTATCCCATTCCTCTGTATGCATGGTAAAAGATTTTATTTGCCGAACTCCCGTATCAACTAGAGTTACGTTTACCGCCCATTCTTCCATAATTTTTGCTGATTTTCTTTTTCTTTCGTGTGGTTCTGTGATTACTAAAGGAGATGTGTGGTTTAAGTTTTCTCTTGATATCTCTGCTGCTGTGAATGTAATCTTCTGTTTTTCCCAATCTTTCATGGGTGACGCTTTCTCCGTTGTTACGATTTTCTTTCCTTCAAAATCTTGTTTATGTATTCTCCCTCTGATATTTTCATGAAATTCATTAATCATTGTTTTTGTAATCAAACTACATTCCAACTTTCTATAATGTTCCTTGATTTTGATTTTCTCTACTTTAACCGATTTATCAATTTGTTTCATCATCTTCTTAATTTGAACAATCTTAACAACAATTTCCAATCTTTAATCTTCATTCCCTGTTTCTAGCGCCATATGTAGTAGCAGGAAATCCCACACTACACCCCTCACAATAATTCACACAATCAAGTCATTTGAAGATGAACAATTATATTCTTTATTGATTAAAACTCACAAGTATTACAAGTTGGAAATGAAATAAGCTAAAGAATTTACAACCGCTCTAAACTTTCTCTCTCTTGATAACTTGCTCCTCACTCGAAAAAGATCTCTCCTCTCTTAAGCCTATTCGGCTATTTATATAGGACATTACATAGTGGATGACAGCTAAGCTGTCCTTTATTTTCGGATCTGACTTGCGACATTCTCGCGAGTGTACAAATGTTAAATCTCGCAACACTCCTAAATATCGCTAGGTCTTCACATCTTTGTCGTGTTCAAGCTGTCGTCATCCGTTGCGTCATTTATATTATCCATCTGCGATACCTTCGCAGTGTGTCGTTTATGGATTTCGCAAGGATCTTGGTGTTGCGATATTCTGATCCTACAACAGTTCAACAATAAAATTTGCTGGATTCTGCTGGATTTCATGCATGCAATGATGATCAGCAACAACAACTTGCTTATCCTTTCTTTTGTTGTTATCCTCATTATTTCCTTATGTAACACTATGGTCAGCCTCTATTGCATGTTGTCTTGCTTTTTTGCGCTTCCTTGTATATGGGTTTGTCCATGACGGTGGATCATATATTGAGGTTAATGAAAGATATCCTCTTTGTTGATGTAGAAGATAAGCAGCTATTGTGGCACATTCCACCTCCTTATGATCTATAGTGTAGCAGAACTCACAGAGATTGAAAGGCTGTTTTTCATAAAACAACCTAATCCACACATCTTCCCCAGCTGCATTTTTCATCCAGAAACCTCTACGAAGTGGATTCCTTACATCAACTATCACTGAAACTCTTTGAACTTTTCCTTTAGGGACCATGCAATCCGGCGGATCAAGTTCTTTTACATGAACTATTTTTTCACTAGCAAAACCCGGCTGCATGTTGTAAAGTCTTAACCAGAATAACTGTTTTGTCAGATCCACTAAGCTTTTCGGTATTTGAGGATTCCATGGAACCAACACAAACAAATCTCCATCCAGAAACCATGGTCTGAACTTTAAAACTACATCATACTCCTCTTGAGTCTGGAACTTTACAAGATAAGATTCATCTTCTTCTTTTTTAATGTAAATATCTTTGCTTTTTGGCCAAAGATTCCTTAGCTCTTTATCTAAGTCACTAATTGAGAAAGTCCTATCTGAATAAACTTTTCCCAAAAAGCTATATTTGAACTGTAGTGCTCCTTGAAGTAAATCTTCGGAAGAGATATTTGGTTCTTTCAACGCTCTCAGTCTGTCTACTATCGAAGTAGATGCCATTTTGTTTTGGACCTGTATAAGTTCAGAGTCCATTGTAAACTCAACAGCAGAAGAGAGAAATAGTTTGGAGAAAATAACGAGGAAGAAAGCTTTCATAAATATATTCCTGCCACTTTTCCCATCTGTGAATGTTATACACCTGTTGAAAATCTTCTTACAATTCTTTAAAATAATTCCCGCATTAATTGAATAGCAGCTATTAAAACTCAGAACCCTAAAAGACCGTTGTAGATTAATTACACAGATATCTTTTGACACCATAATCAAGAAATCATAACCAACCAGTATTAAAGTGATCAACGCGTGCACTGAGTAATTCAACAGTATGTCCATGGAAGCAGAAATAATCTGATTGCTTCGAAAAAAGGCAAAACCGCTCCAATTCCAAGCAACCCTCCTGCACTGATCCAGTACCTAATGATAAAAGGAAAGATCAACCATATTAATTAATTGAAACCATATACGAATTAATTCAGCAACGAAAATAAAGAAGAGATCAAAAATTGTAGGATTTAAGCAGAAATTTAATGTTTTCTCTGCATGAGTTACACCGATTTTTCACCGAGTTGATCGCCGATTTAGAGGAAAGAGAAAATAGCTCTCCCGAAACTTCTTCGTCGCTTAAAGTGCAATTTGGTACTGGTAGCACTGATATTTGTTCATATGGTTAGTGGTTGTATCGGCTTTTTAGTTTTCTTGTCCTACATTAGCTTAATTTTGGTTGTTTATGGTTGTGTCATTTTTCTGTTCTACTTATTTACTTAAAAGGTCATCAAAACTGTTAATTTCCTCACCGTGGCCAACTCCATAGTTCATCTAGCTTCAAAAAAAAAAAAAATTGAGCTTGTTTGTTTTTAGGTCTATATAGGCAGAGGATTCTTCATAGAGGTTTACCTCTACCTCTATATAAATACCACTACATAATGTCTCTAAAATTTATGTTTGTTTTACCACTATCTGATAACTCTACATTGGTCATTGGGTAATTAATTTTGTACATTACTTAATTGAAACTATATACGAATTAATTCAGCAACGAAAATAAAGAAGAGATCAAAAATTGTAGGATTTAAGCGAGAAATTTAATGTTTTCTCTGCATGAGTTACACCGATTTTTCACCGAGTTGATCGCCGATTTAGAGGAAAGAGAAAAGAGCTCTCCCGAAATGAGATGAAATGATATTGAGCAACGGGCAATATGTTGATAATAATATTCGGACATGGATGTGGAATCATCTGAGCAATGGGCAAAGCCCGCGTCGACCTTTTATCTAATAAATGCATCCCTTCCAGAAGTCGGGGTTTGTTGCACGTATTAGCTCTAGAATTACTACGGTTATCCGAGTAGCAAGTACCATCAAACAAACTATAATTGATTTAATGAGCCATTCGCAGTTTCACAGTCTGAATTAGTTCATACTTACACATGCATGGCTTAATCTTTGAGACAAGCATATGACTACTGGCAGGATCAACCAGGTAGCATTCCTCAATGACGCCATCTTCTAGCCCGGACCGTCGTCGGAATGTCACCGTACATCAGGCGGAACAAGATAGCAGTCGATTTTGGAAATCGTTTTTCTGGGGCTCGGAAAATACTCCGAGCTCCTAATGGAATCGTCGGCATCCAAGGGAACAAAAAGATCTCATGCGCCATGGGAACATGATAATAATATCACCGAACAATGGGCACGAGACCCTTGTCGAGTACCATCTCGCACCACCCAAGAGCAGGCGAGAGGCAATAGAAGCGAGGGACAAAATCGATACCTTCTCGATAGGTAGGAAACACAGGAACCAAACGGGTGTTTTCCAAAGGAAAACATGGGACGGGACTGAAGAGGTAATCGGGCTTGCCATTCGCCGCGTAGAGCGGAGAGCCAACCAGCACACAAGAACCAAACACCACTCATACGCCAACACGTATTGTCCGTCAAGAAACAACCGTCTCCAGTAGAACTAGCAAGCCAAGCCACTTAAGGAAAGCCAATCTTGCACGAACCGGGGACAAATCATTCCAAGAGAACACGGTGTGCGTGAAAAATATATTTGACCAATGATTTCCTTCTCGTCTTGCAAGGGAAAAACCCAAGCAATGACGAATATTATTCGTCCTGGGGACTTACACAGTTGGCGCATGAAGATGAGCCAACTGATGCCAAACACGATCGAGGTACTTTCATATTTGGTTATGCAAGGAGAAAATAGCTCTCCCGAAACTTCTTCGTCTCTTAAAGTGCAATTTGGTACTGGTAGCACTGATGTTTGTTCATGTGGTTAGTGGTTGTATCGGCTTTTTAGTTTTCTTGTCCTACATTAGCTTAATTTTGGTTGTTTATGGTTGTGTCATTTTTCTGTTCTACTTATTTACTTAAAAAGGTCATCAAAACTGTTAATTTCCTCATCGTGGCCAACTCCATAGTTCATCTAGCTTCAAAAAAAAAAAATGAGCTTGTTTGTTTTTAGGTCTATATAGGCAGAGGATTCTACATAGAGGTTTACCTCTACCTCTATATAAATACCACTACATAATGTCTCTAAAATTTATGTTTGTTTTACCACTATATCGATAACTCTACATTGGTCATTGGGTAATCAATTTTGTACATTACTTAATTGAAACCATATACGAATTAATTCAAAGAACGAAAATAAAGAAGAGATCAAAAATTGTAGGATTTAGAGAAATTTAATGTTTTCTCTGCATGAGTTACACCGATTTTTCACCGAGTTGATCGCCGATTTAGAGGAAAGAGAAAATAGCTCTCCCGAAACTTCTTCGTCGCTTAAAGTGCAATTTGGTACTTGTAGCACTGATGTTTGTTCATGTGGTTAGTGGTTGTATCGGCTTTTTAGTTTTCTTGTCCTACATTAGCTTAATTTTGGTTGTTTATGGTTGTGTCATTTTTCTGTTCTACTTATTTACTTAAAAAGGTCATCAAAACTGTTAATTTCCTCACCATGGCTAACTCCATAGTTCATCTAGCTTCAAAAAAATAATTGAGCTTGTTTGTTTTTAGGTCTATATAGGCAGAGGATTCTACATAGAGGTTTACCTCTACCTCTATATAAATACCACTACATAATGTCTCTAAAATTTATGTTTGTTTTACCACTATTTGATAACTCTACATTGGTCATTGGGTAATCAATTCTGTACATTACTCATTTTTACCCTTATTAAATTCAACAATTCCATGCAAATTCATTGATTACTGCTTCAGTAATCAGACTTCCGCCACTTAACTACAAAATTCTGGACAACAAGATTTCCCAATATGAAAATAAAATGCCCATAAAAATCACGCGAATGTATCATAATGGATTTCCCCACCGTTCGAACTATTCACTATAAGGTTATATTGTAATGTTGCAACCAAGTGAGTAATTTTGTCAATCGGTATATGTGCATCCAAAATTCATTTGTATTTCCCACTGATGATGTACTTCTAACAATCAAACCAAAATTCATTTGTATTTCCCACTGATCATGTATTTCTAACAATCAAAAAAATCAACGATTTCACTATCAAGCTCATATTTTATCAATTGTTTTCACCATCATGTTCTAATTAATCAAAAACAATGATAACTGAAAATCGAATATTCAGTATATAATCAAAGCTAATAATTGTAGGATTACCAGTCATATATATATATTTGGTGATTCATATGCTACAACCGTTAGCACCAAGTGTCCGAACGATAAAACAAAACGAAAACGACGAAAGGAAACTGTAACAGACACTTGAGGAGTAGGAGAAAATGTCGAAAGGAAATGAAGCGCAAGCAAACGAAACTGTTTTGTATTTGGTTGAGGACATAATTTGGAAATATCAAATTTGTGTGAGGGCTGGTTAGACATTTCACAGTTTAATAGTGGTTTGGAGCCAAGATAGCACCTGATTGGTGCTATTTTATTTCCTCTATATAGATAGAGATTTACCTCTACCTTTTTAGAGGTAGTGGAAAAAACAAACATCAAAATTAGTGGGGTCCACCACTATATAGAGGTTGATAGAGGTTAGCCTCTAGATAGAGGAAAAAACAAACTTGATGTAAGTCACTGGTAACATAAAAGGGCCTTTCTATAAAGAAAAGGCTAAAGACGATATTTTTATAGTTAGGTGATAGAAACACCGGTTATTTCTATTATAGAGCTAATCATATGAAGAGAAGAACACTAATTGAGGTTTTAATTCAAGGATGTGAATGAAGTGTGGATCACTGATAGAAATGACATAGTTGTCAATCTTGGGCATCATTTTTCATCCATAAGTAGAACTAGCAATCAAGTTTCAATTGAAAAAAAAAATGATTGCATTCAACCTTGTATCATATCACTAATTCTTAAATGTTAATGTGGTGAGAATGCCATCTTATAATGAAATCAAATCTTCGATTTTTAAAATAAAACCGTGGAACTCAGCCCTGGTGGATTTCTACCAGGCTTCTACCACCAGGTGTAAGACATTGTTAGTAATGATATTGTTGGAATGGTCCAATAATTTTTTTCACGGTAAGTTTATGCTTGCAGAAAATAATCATAATTTTCTTTCTCTTTTTCCAAAAATAAACCATCTTACGACTGTAACAAACTTTAGATTTACTAGTCTCTTCAATACATCATATAAGATAATATCTAAACTAACTGCTAATAGGAACAAACCTTTTCTTAACAAGATCATATTTTCTTACCAAACAAATTTTGTCCAGTCTACACTTGTGACTAATACCATAGTTATGGCCCATGAGCTTGTTGATACCATGAAGAAGCATAAATCTAAAAAAGAATTGATGATTGTTAAAGTAGATATATTTGAGGCGTTTGATAGTATTTAATGGAAGTTCTTACTTGATTGTTTAACTTAACCTGGTTTTTATTCTAATTGATGTAATCTCATATGACAATGCGTGACTAGCACTACTACTTTTTGTTAGAGCACTGCTCGGTCGAACAAGCTTGTTTGTCAATGTTAGTGATCAAAACTATAAGTCTTGATTTTTAGTCTACTAATAGATGTCTCGGACTAGGATAGATTGTGTAGTTGAGCATTAGACTTCACGGCGTTCATCAATTGAAGACGAAGAACTACTAAGGAGAGCTTGTGGAACTTCATCAACAAAAGGTATGTGGAGACTGAAACTCATCTATCACTTGGAAAGTCTATTTCTACTCTATCTCCTATATTGAGACATAAGTCGTGTTACGATATAGTTTTCTATTATACACATTTGAGATTTCGAGATGAGTTTATATCGCTTACATATTTCTCGAAATATGTGTTGGTAAGCTTTCACTTCAACCAAGTTCATCTTATACTCTTGAGGAAAGTCAAAAGATGATCATGTGAAAATCACCGAGTAACATATTACGTGGTTTGTATGATACAATCATTTGGTGTAGACTTGGGATGTTTCGTTATGATTGTTTCAATAACTTGAAAATTGCTTTGATGTTAATAATTTGTGAAAACGGCTATTGTCACCCTATAAGAAAGTTTTAATGATTGAAATAAGAGTTTAGAATACTTAACCATCATTGGATTATAAACATAGTGTGCATTCTTGCATGTATGTGATCCATGACCGGAACTAAAGTATGCATACACGTATGCGTACCTGTAGTTGTGAGATTATGTGTACAAAGTACACATACCGGTACGCGTACTTGCGTAAGGTATAGGTCCGGGAATTTCTGTTGGGTTTTGGAAGTGTACTAAGTATGCGTACACGTTTGCATACTGGCAAACCCAAACTCAGACCAGCTACTTTAGTATGCGTGCACGTTTGCATACTTGAGTGTCTAAAGTTCTAAAATCGGCTGGCTCATGAACTAATACTTTTATATATTAAGGAATGCATATTTTGCAAACCGTGGCTATAATGTTCATGAATTGATTCGAGTGAATCAAACTGATTTTGCTTCAATTGTGTTCTTGGATACTTCTATGAGAATATAGCAATTGAACAACAAAAACTCTTTAACTAGTTTCATTTGAGTCATTTGAACTAGTTATGGTTAAGTTGAATAAGGTTGATATGAGATTGTTCATATAGCTAACCTCGGTTAACTACGGTTAAGCCAACATGGTGTACACGTTTAGGTACGGCTACATAAACCTAAATGAGGGTACATTTAATTTGTGTATAACAAGCTAAGTTCGATGTAACGGTTGAAAGGTATTATCTTGAATCTAATCAGGTTTTCATCTAACGGTGAATGTTGAATTCTTAGTTACCAAGGTAACTTAGATTGCAAACCCTGATTTGAAAACTATATAAAGGAGAACTCTAGCAACTAGGAAACCTAATCCCCACACCCCCTGTGTGATACTAGGAAACCTAATCCCCACACCTCCTGTGTGATACTAGTTGTATGAGCTAGAGTCAATTCTCCTTTAACCTTAGGTTTTTCACGAAATCAAGTAGGTTAACGACTTAAAGACTTGATTGGGATTGTGAAGCCCGACCCAACTATTTTCTCTGTAGTTGCGTGATATGATCTTGTTGTTTCCATCATATTTGATTAATATCTTGGCTCGAGATTTAATCTCCGATAGGAAGATAAAAAGTAGTCACAAACATCTTCGTCTCATCGTTTCTGATTCCATAATATCTTGTTTCGCTACCATATGATTAAGATTATTGTGAGGTGATTGATATTTCTAGGTTGTTCTTCGGGAATATAAGTCTGGTATATCAATTGGTTCATGTTCACCTTGATTTATCGAAAGACGGAACAAAACTCGTAGGTATATATATGGGAGACAAATTTATCTATTTTTATTGACTTTTCTGTGTGAGACAAATTTGTTTATCAAGTCTTCAACTTTGGGTCGTAGCAACTCTTGGTTGTGGGTGAGATCAGCCAATGGAATCAAGTGCGTAGTATCCTGCTGGGATCAGAGAAGTAAGGAGCGCAACTGTACCTTGAATCAGTGTGAGATTGATTAGGGTTCAACTACAGTCCAGTCCAAAGTTCATTGGTAGTAGGCTAGTGTATGTAGCGGCTTAATACAACGTGGTGTTCAAATCTGGACTAGGTCCCGGGGGTTTTCTGCATTTTCGGTTTTCCTCGTTAACAAAATTCTGGTATCCGTGTTATTTCTTTTCCGTATTATATTTTGTTGTACAATTGAAATATCACCGGTTGTGCGTTGAATCGATCAATTGGTAAATCCAACCTTTGGTTGTTGATTGAAATTGATTGATCCTTGAACATTGGTCTTTGGTACCGTTCAAGTTATTTCTCTTATATTCAATCGGGCTCGCAAATTCTTATTTGCTGATTGCAGATTGAATTGAGAGATAGAGATATAAAACTCTTTGATATACTTTTCTCTAGATTGAGTCTAACTGTCTAGTTGATTCTCTTGAAAGTATATTGGAGTTTGTCTATTCAGATTGCCAAACGAAATATTGGGTGTTGTTGTTAGACCCCCGCTTTTTCAATTGGTATCAGAGCAGGCAAACACGTTAAAGACCTTATAAGTCTGTGTTTCTAGCGATCTGAATATGGACAAAAGTGCTATCTCCATAAACGTACCACCAGTCTTCGATGGCTCAAATTACTTATGGTGGAAAATTGCTATGTGTGCCTTTCTTCAAGCGCGTGATTTTCAATCATGGGTTTATGTTGTTAATGGCTATAATCCTCCGGTTGTTGCAGAAGGAGATGCAAATGTTCCAAAGGATATTGGTGCATATGAATCTGCCGAGATTCTCGCTGCAAAGCAAAATTCTGACGGGTTAAATGCTATCATCCATGCCATTACCCCAGATCTTCAGTACCATATGACTACTTGCACTCGGTCTAAAGATGCTTGGATATCTTAGAAATTGTATCTGAAGAAAATACCTGTGAAAAGGAAACTAGGCTGCAAAACCTAAATTCTGATTGGGAAAACCTTCGTATGGCAGATGGAGATTCATTTGATGAGTTTAATCACAAAGTGTCGGAAATTGTTAATGCATCTTTTGGATTGGATAAGACTATTCCTGAAAAGGACATTGCGATGAAAATTCTCAGATCGCTGCCAGATACGATTCTAAGGCTAACCCCTATGGGCTAGATTGGACTGCTAGATTGGCCAAAAAGTGTTGCAAATCATGAAAAAAGTGTGGGAAAAAGTTAACACTCAATCTGGCTACTTCTCTCTCCTATCATTTGCTCGCAGTCCAACTATCAGCGAGATTGAAACGCTGAATAGTGCGGCGCTCAAAAAGTGGTGTAAACGCCGAACAATTCAGCGTTCTTATGGAATTTGATCGAAGTCAAAGATATGGAATTTGAAGAATGGGAACAATATCTGAATATCTATGTACAAGTGGCGCACATGGACACGAGATTACATCTCAAAATAATTTTGGATCGTCCGTTTAAAAGTGAAAGATTATTTGGTGGGCCCATACCTAATCTAGTTGTTTTGGGAGGTGACAATTAAACAATATATGTCGTCTTGTCCTACTGTTGTTTGGGTTGTTGTAAGAAGTGACAACTAAAATCGTAGATGACGTCTTGTCCTAGATGCAAGAAGTGACAACTAAACAGTGATGTTGACTGGGTCAAGCGCCGTTTGATTCGGCCAAAGGCAAATTTTCATTTAACGATGTACCGTTCGGCGCCCAACGCTGCACTGATCAGCGTTTCGCTGCTAGATTGGCCATCCCATAGGGGTTAGGAGGTTGCCCTATCTGACATGGATGTCCAATCTAACAGCTAAAAATCTAGCCCATAGGACTAAGCCTAAGAAGTATGCCATCGTTGAGGGAAATAACCTTGATGCTCTTTCCAGAAACACTCTGGTTGGGAAGTTAAAGATCTTTGATCATGAGCATACATCCAAATCCGAAAAGGATGTGGCTTTCAAAGCACAAAAGAACACCAAATTACTTGACAAAAGTAAAAGTGTTTGCATCTCTGAAGATGATCTTTTGGAGGATGATTCATCAGATGGAGATCTTGACAAGTCAGTCTCCTTGATCACAAGACAGTTTAGGGATCTTCTTTTGAAGAGAAGTAAACGATTCTCCAGAGATAAAACTAGGTCATCAGTTAAACCTCATAATCGTGTTCCTCCTAAAAACAACGATATTGATGAAACTGATGACGAGGATATGCCTCAGTGCTTTAAGTGTAAAGGTTTTGGTCATTTTGCAAATAAGTGTTCAAATCGTAAAAAATATATTGGGAACAAAGGTCTAGCTGCAACTCTTGATGAAATGTCCGAAAACTATGATTCTAATGAAGACGAAAAGTCAAGTGTTGCACTTCTTTGTGAAAATATATAATTGTAGCAATACATACATCAATCTTGATATTCTTTCAGAAGAAATCTCAACCGGTCTGGAAGAAGAAATATATCTACATGTTTCTACTGGAAACTCTTTTTCTGATTTTTTCAGGTTCCACTATGTGTCTAGCCGCGTACACATCTCAGGTTTCTGAATCATCTTCCAAGTTGACATGCTCTTATTGTTCTCTCAAAGGTCATGAACTTTCAAAGTGTTTTGAGTACAAACACAAAATGAGATATGTCAACAAACTTCAACGAAGAGCGAATCGATTAGAAAACAAACTCAAACTTGTTCAAAAATCATCAGAGGTATGTAAACGCATCTTTTCTTCAAAGAAGTTAGTTTCCAAATAAAAGACTAGATCATTAGAGAGAAATTTATGGTCTAAACACTATGAGAAACATGGCTCTCTAAATTCCTTTCAAAAAGGATATGGTGGACAGATTATTGTTCACCCCAGCACAACTTAATTGTGTTGGTTATGGCATCTTGTCGCATGTGCCTAAACAAAAGAGACAAGATTATGCACACCTCAGGCTTTAGGGAAAAAAAATTGTTTTAGAATTTTTGGTTAGTGCATCTTGTCTCATGTGCCTGAACAACAACAACTCTTTAACTAGTTTCATTTGAGTCATTTGAACTAGTTATGGTTGATATGAGAGTGTTCATATAGCTAACACTCGGTTAACTACGGTTGAGCCAACATGGTGTACACGTTTAGGTACGGCTACATAAACCTAAATGAGAGTACATTTCATTTGTGTATAACAAGCTAAGTTCGATCCAACGGTTGAAAGATATTAGCTTGAATCTAATCAGGTTTTCATTTAACGGTGAATATTGAATGCTTTGTTACCAAGGTGACTTAGATTGCAAACCCTGATTTGAAAACTATATAAAGGAGAACTCTAGAAACTGGGAAACCTAATCCCCACACCCCTTGTGTGATACTGGGAAACCTAATCCCCACACCTCCTGTGTGATACTAGTTGTATAAGCTAGAGTCAATTCTCCTTTAACCTCAGGTTTTCACGAAATCCTGTATGTTAACGACTTAAAGACTTCATTGGGATTGTGAAACCAAACCCAACTATTTTCTCTGTAGTTGCGTGATATGATCTTGTTGTTTCTATCGTATTTGAGTACTATCTTCTCTAAGATTGGCTCGAGATTTAATCTCCGATATGAAGATAAAAAGTAGTCACAAACATCTTCGTCTCATTGTTTGTGATTCCACAATATCTTGTTTCGCTATCATACGATTAAGATTATTGTGAGGTGATTGATATTTCTATTCTGTTCTTCGGGAATATAAGTCCGGTATATCAATTGGTACATGTTTACCTTGATTTATCAAAAGACGGAATAAAACTCGTAGTTATTTCTGTGGGAGACAGATTTATCTATTCTTATAGACTTTTATGTGTGAGACAGATTTTTTATCAAGTCTTCGACTTTGGGTCGTAACAACTCTTGGTTGTGGGTGAGATCAACTAAGGGAATCAAGTGCGTAGTATCCTGCTGGGATCAGATACGTAAGGAGCGCAACTATACCTTGAATCAGTGTGAGATTGATTAGGGTTCAACTACAGTCCAGTCCGAAGTCCATTAATTGGTAGTAGGCTAGTGTCTGTAGCGGCTTAATACAGGACTAGGTCCCAGGGTTTTTCTGCATTTGCGGTTTTCCTCGTTAACAAAATTCGAGTGTCTTTGTTATTTTTTTTACGCATTATATTTTGTTATATAATTGAAATATCACAGGTTGTGCGTTGAATCGATCAATTGGTAAATCCAACCTTTGGTTGTTGATTGAAATTGATTGATCCTTGTACATTGGTCTTTGGTACCGCTCAAGTTATTTCTCTTATATTCAATCGGTATCGCAAATTCCTATTTTCTGATTGGAGATTGAATTGAGAGATAGAGATATAAAACTCTTTGATATACTTTTCTCTAGATTGAGTCTAACTGTCTAGTTGATTCTCTTGAAAGTATATTGGAGTTTGTCTATTCAGATTGCCAAACGAAATATTGGGTGTGGTTATTAGACCCCCGCTTTTTCACTTTTGTGTTTTTAAATGGAGCTCTGGGGTGCAGTTTAGATCCTCTAGAGATCAAAGAAAGGGTGATCCCGTGTTTCCTTATCTGGGGAGCAGTTTAGATCCTCTAGAGATCAAAGACAGGGTGATGCCGTGTTTCCTTATCTATTTATCATGTGTATGGAATTTGTTTTCGAAGAAAAGGTTATATTAAAAGAGAAAGGAGAATACAAATTAATCACTTACTCATGAGTGCTTCCCGATTGCTCCAAATGATACTAGGGGGAACAAAATTAAAAGTATCGGAATTGAAAGACCAAAGAACAACCAAATGTTTTACAAGATCAATGATCTCAATGGTGTTCTCTCTCATTCCTCTCCTTCCACGATATCCAACAAATAGTGTAATGGATAATTTGACAAACCGCTTTACCTCTTCCATGCACTACATTTGTAGTCCAAGCTTCAAACAATTGTAACAGCGTTCTCGGCATTGTCCATGAGATCTTGAAAGCCTTAATGAAGTAATCCCAAACCACGAAAGAAAAATAACAGTGCATAAACATGTGATCCGTGGTTTCCTCTTCGCTTCCACACAACACACACAAAGCACTTTCTATTTGAATACATCCATGGGACAACATGTCTCTTGTTGGGAGTGAATCATGAAAGGAAGCCCAAAGTATAAAGCTTAACTTGTTAGAGATATTTCTCTTCCAAATATTTCTTTCAAAATTGCACGGAATTTGATCTCTAGACAAAAGTTCATATCACTTATTGGTGCTAAAGTTCTCTAAAATGTTTACCTCATCGTCAACATCTTCCAACGCTGGGATAAGGATGTCACGGCACAACAAATCCCAATCAAGTCTCTCATTTGCATTCAGCCTCCTCTTGAGAACACAATTCCAGCTCCCGTTGACAATCATCTCGGCAATTGAAGCTTCTTTATCTCTTGTTTCTTTGTAAGCAACCGGAAAAACGTATTGCAGACGACCCCTTTGCAACCATTTATCCTTCCAAACGAATACCCCTTTCGTTCCTCACCGTAAAGACAACCAAGTCATGGATAATAAGAACCAAATTAACCACATTCTTCCACCGACTCCAGCACTGTGGATTATTATCAATATCCGGCATTAACAATTCGTTATTCCTTTTAAACTTTTGATTCACAATCTTCCTCCATATACCATGCTTGTTTCTTGAGAATCTCCAAATCCACTTCACTAGTAAAGATTTATTGGTTGTCCTCGGGCTTTTAACACCTAGACATCCATTCTCTATAGGCAAACTAACCTTTTTCCAAGAAACACAAACAAGCTTTGTTCTTCCCTCCATTGCACCCCATAAAATATTCTGCATAATCTTCACCATACAACTGATTAATGTGTATTATTTCAGTACTCTGATGTATTTTGAAATTCAAAATCTTATTCGCGGTATAAAGGTTTCAAAAACTAGTCCTGATACCTCATATTATTTTTATTGGTTGTCCTCATGCTTTTAACACCTAGACCTCCATTCTCTATAGGAAAATAAACCTTTAGCTGATAAACCCAAACAAGCTTTCTTCTTCCCTCCACTACTACCCATAAAAAATTCCGGATAATCATCACCATACAACTAATTAATGTGTATGGATATTATTTCAGGACTCTGATGTATTTTGAAAGTCAAAATCTTATTCACGGTATAAAGGTTTCAAAAACTAGTCTTGATACCTCACATTATTTATTTTTTGCATACAACTGATTAATTTGTACTAAAGCTAATCCTTCTCAAGTATATAAGAAGTTTGAACTATATTTAGAGATTTTTATTAAAATTTACGGGAAAATAATTAATTTTGATAATTTTGAGAACTTTATTAGTCCTAGAACTCATAACCAAACTATGATATCCATCACTAGTATTCTTAAATTTGGAGAATGGGCTTTCAAGATAAGTATTTAGGCCCTTTCTTATTGCATAAAAATAAGAGTGGGTCTTTCATGAATGTTAAAAGAATTTGACGGTAGTATTAGAGCACTGCTCATTTGAACCCACCAAATGTTGGTACGTCATGTTTGGTTGTCAAATGTAGTTCCAAAACTCGAGTTGCTTTAGTAGATTAATAAATTTAATTTTCTTAAGTTAGACTAGGAACATGGAAAATATTGAGACTTGCTCCGGTTACTCATGAACACCAGAAGAAATATCAAATTAAGGCAACAAATACATCTTCTTTCAAGGTTCGTAACTACAAACTTCACTTGTTCCAAATCTGTATTTGTTCTTTCAAGTCTTTATTCATTTAAAAGATAACATGCGAAGTTACGTTTGTTACAATGAATTTAGTATTGGTGACTTGGTCATTATATTATGATTAAAGTATCAAAAGGAGTGATATAATATAGTTGTTTCTACAACTTAAGTATATGGAGTTACGAAATATAGTATGGACTTCGTGTTCCCGACACTACACTATTTGATAACTTGTTATTATTTAGTGTGTTGAACTTCCGGGTGGATTCTTACTTCTTCTTTTTTAACAGAAATGTAAAACCAAAACAGACTAACTGACTCTATCTATTCTAGTGTAAGAAACACCCTGAATTCTTACTTTACTATTATGTTAAAAAGTAATTTCAGAAACATATATTGAAGTAGTAGACTTGTGAAACTCAGGACCGATCCTAAAGGTGATCCTACTAGTAGGACCAATCTTTTGTGGCAAGGATCGACCCCAAATCAGAACCGATTTCAGGAGTGATCATGACTATGTTTGTTTCCTTTCTACATTTCAATTAGTCCGTTAATTCGGGTTTATGTAGACATCGACATGTTCACGAGTTAGCTCGGAACTTTTCATAAGTGTCATGTTAGAACATGTGCTAAACTCTAATATACGATTGTTCAAGTACATTATTTTGATATTCAAAGAAGATCTGAAATATCGATTATTCAATACTAAATATGGTATTGAATTATAATCTTACCAATCCCGAGGTTTGCATACCTCTAATGTACGTATTGGTATGGTACATAGACGTATGCTATCATATCTTAGTTGCCATACTATTAGAAAAATCGGTTATGAGTTGGAATGCAATTCGTATTTGATAATTTCATAAATAAATATACCTTGAAATCTTAAGGATTTTTAAGATTAGTGTTTCCAAACAAGCCTTGTGTTAAAGCATTACTCGGTCAAACTCACAAGTTTTGGTATATCAAGCTTGTTGTCAAATTCAGTTGATCAAAACTATATCTTAATTTATACTCTACTAAGGCAAGTTCCAGACTATGAATAGAGTATGGAAGTTTAGTATCAGAATTCACCAATCGACCTTGAACACTTAACAGAGACATCTACGAGAACTTTATCAACAAATGTATATGAAGTCTGACTATCCTATTTACTCATATCATCTACCATTCTATCTACTAACGTAATGTCACATGACTTTAGTATTATGATGATTATTGCAAAGAAGAAATCTCGAGTTCAAGCTAATACTTGATAAAACTAAAATCATAAATTCAAACGATGAAGAACTTATCGCGTAATAAGGATTGAAACAATTTATTGTTCATTATATCGTAATTCCGTATGAAGTTCATAGCTACCGTCAAGTTAGTTTTTATATTTACAAACTGATTTGGTGAAGTCAAAGAATCATCGCATGGATGGAAAAAATGACCGTGAGGGTGAATACAAAGAATCGCCATTAAGGCGAAGAGAAACACCACAAAGGCGATAAAGGAGAATACTAAAACCAACATTCCTTGATCTGACTGGTAGATCAAATAAAATTCAGATCCGGGATAACGATATTTGGTTTTTTTTTTTTTTTTTTTTTTTTTTTTTTTGTGAAAGAGGAAAGAGAGTGGGGAGATGACTTTTGTATTTATCTGTTTATTTAAGACATCTAAGTTCTTAATTCATTTGTATTTTAATTATTTTGATATTTAAGCCAAGCACTATGAGGACGGTTTTGGTTTGGCTATCCCCGTAATCTTGCCAATCCAACTACTATGGGTTATCTTTTGGCTAGTAACAAGACTTGGTTAGTGAAGGGCACACATGTGAATCGCTCTCTGCCAAAGGGATATGTGACGAAAACTCAGTTTCCCTAATAAAGTAGATTTTACGGATGCTCAATTTTCTTCTGGTTTTGACAATTCTGATTATCCGTCTTCGGTTTCAATTTAATTTGCGTGTTTCCCTATTCTGGTTCCTAAGTTTTCTCTCTAACTATAATTTCTCCTTTAACTATTAAATTTCCTATTTTTATTTTAATAACAAATAGTTATAAAATCTACGTAAAAATATTTGGATAAAAATAAAAACTTAACGGGTAATAAGTTTTCGTATGTCATGTTAGTTTCTGAAAAGGAGAGGATACCAAGTATACCACCAACTTTTATGTTCTACAACCTATAGGACAAAACCTAATACAATTCCATATAGGTCAAAGCAAATACCTTTGAATCAGATTGTGTATAAAGTTTTTTTTCTTTTTTCTTCCACAATCAATATATATATATATATATATAGAGCAAGGTTCGTGTACCTGATTGTGTAGAAGAGTTCTTGGAAGATCCCAAAAATCAATATCCAAATTAATCTAGTTGTATCTGAATAATCAAAATCTGAATTCTAACAAGTATGAAACTTGTAATATATCTTTAAAGATATGAACTCAACTATAACAAGTCTTGTTTTTGATCTCAAACAATATAGACTTATACTATCTAGACTGATTGTGTACTACTTGTGTTATTCTTATTATAAATATAAACAACATAATGCGGAAAAGAAAAAACACAAGACACCAGAATTTTGTTAACGAGGAAAATATCACTGGTAAAAAAAAAACCTTGTCCATCTTTGAACGCCACACTGTATTAAACTGCTACAAATATTAGCCTACTATCAGATTTCAAACTGAAATATAGTTGAGAACAAATTAACCCTCTAAGCAATGTAGTGCAGTTGTGTTCCTCACATCTCTTGAGCCTCGCAAGATTCTACGCATGTGGTTCCCTTAGATGGCGTCCTTTATAGCCTAAGAGTTGCTTAAATCTCAGTGAAGACTTTTGATACCTATATGGATGTATAAAAGGTTTGTTAACTCAGTATAGTAAGACATTTCATGCTCAATCGGGTTATATGAATATCCTTGTCGCTCACTACAAATAAGACCTTAGTTTGGAACATAATAGCTCTCATATTGCTTAGTTTGAGTGTTGTTATTTTCTTAATAATAATTGCATTTGACACCATCTTCATAATCAATTAAGTTGGATTTAGTAAATGCTAAATATTTTCTAAAGCGCTGGGTAATTTATTTATTTATTCACGCATACTCTTTTTTTTCTTATACCAGTAGTCAAGTATTTCAGGATTTTGGAAGCTTGTGATTGCTTTTTTCATTTTTTTTATTGAGTAGGTGAATTTGCCATTGATATTTATGATACTAGTAGTGGCTTATGTATCTCTATCTCCATAATAGAGATAAAAAATTTATTTTGAAAAATACACTAATGTTTTATCTCATAATATTGATCTCTATCTCTATCTTCTAATAAACTTTTGAAATAATTTTTGTCTCATCCACGTCATTTAACCAATATAGTAATGGTTTATACAAGTAATTAGTTACTCCTTCCGTCTCAGTTTAGTTGAAGGATACGGATCCATGAGTCTCGCTTTATCATTAAACGAAAATAAAATAAAATAGTAAGAAAATCAATTTGAACTACCACCGAATTTTTTATTTGTCAGAATTTCAGCAAGGAGTCTTAACATTTTATAATCTCAAAATGCACTCGTATAAGTCAGAAGAGCTCTTGTGTTTTATCTGCCTGGTAAATAGATAAACTCAAAATCATTTTTGATTAATATTAATACACATGAATCTCTTCAAATGAACAAAAATTCACTCTTAGATTTTTTTTCTTCTCTCCTTCATTCTTCTTAAATCCAAAGTATAGTGGCAAGAATAATAATTCAATGTATATGTGATTATTTATTCGATTTTGAATGTTCCAATAACCATCGAACTCCGAAAATAATACTACTTGTTAGTAGTGTCCGACTTATGTGGCAGGTGTGCTTCATCAACCACGACATTATTCCTCCCAGACCACTTGCCAAAGGTATTTTTTTTAGGCTACTACATCTTGGTACAATAATGCAAGGGTAATTTGTTCGGATGGTTTATTCTTAATCCAAATCAGGTCATTTAACATTATCACGTCGCTTAGGAATCATGTTGAAATCATTTAGATGTTTTCTTCGAATTGTGATTTGCATATGTGTTATTAGGTGGCCTAAAATTATATGTGGTCTGGTAGTTGTATGATGTCTCGTTGATCTTACTAAGTCGGTTGTAAACATCAGGAGTGAGTTATGTAATTAAATCGATATTAAATCGGTTTATTATCAATGCTAAAGTTTAAGGCTTGTTTCTTTTCTAAAGAAAAAAAATATGATGCAACTGTGTCTTATTTGTTCACTTGTAAATGTATAACAAGTTATTTGACCGATAAACACAACCTACAAATTTTTTGGCAAAATGCTCATTTAGAGCATCTTATTAAAGAAGATATCAGTTTAAATGGTCGGGGTTGATTCTGATTCACACCATCATTCATCACTACTACATCTGCAGAAATTTGATATCTTTGCGGTACATGACTCTTAACTCTTTGCGATGTATTTGCAGTTGGTGTCGTCATTTGTATTTGGGTTTTGATTGTCTTGTATTTTGGTATTTTTAATAATCTTGTAAGTAATCATGTAATCACTATTTTGATTTGAATGAATTGAAATGTGATTTGATTCCCCAAATAAAAATAAAAATGCACAACCTAATAATTTAGAATTTGATATTTGGTTGGACATATAATCCTGATATCATTTTGGTACTACTTTATTAACATGACTTTGGTATTCTGGTTTCATGTAAGGGCAAGTCCTATGGTGGGAGAATTTCATCTTCCAAATTCCTTGACACCTAATCGCTTGGAATAAATTGTAAAATCGCGTGCATTATTGGCCCACAAAATCGAGGGTCAAAAACAAGCCATTAGATTTAGAAATAAAACTAACCACAAGCTTGAGCGCACTTCGAAATTGCGTTTTTGGATTACCATTTTCTCTTGGATTCAAATGTATCTTCCACGAAACCTTGGAACATTCATTGGAAAACATGTGATGATCCCAGCTTGGAAGCCATTAGACTTGACATTCCACAATTTTTCTATGCTTGGAATAACTTGAATTCCACCATAAAACTTGCCTTAACAATACATGTGAAATAAGTAGGGACGGAGGGAAAGGGTGCAAATGGGGTCGCTTACATCCAGTACAATTGGAATATCAATAAGGAAGGGGATGAGATCTATGTAATTTTAGTGGGTTTTGGGTGCAAATACTTTGTGGTAAACCCTCAAACAATTGAGTTCGACACTTCATTATTGAAATTAAAGTTCACTGACACCTCAAACAGTTAGTTTTTAGTACATCATTAGTTATCTTCTTGATAGAAAGAGATCAAAATCGTACAAAGATTTTGAAAATGATTTTTTTTTTTGGTTGAATATGGATTTTTTTTTTTTAATTTGCGAGTGTCATCAGAACAAAATTTATTTGATCCCATAGCATATACACTCTGGCTCCGTCCCAGGAAATAAAATCTACTATTCCGTGCATAAGGTTTAGAAAAGTAATCTAGTTAACCAATTTTAAAACGAGTTTTATACATATCATCGATGAGGAGAATCCCCCCCTCATCGTTTTTACATTTTTTTCATCTAAAAATCCCCTGCAAATCTCATTCATCCGTAACGAAAAGAGGATCACAAGGAGTCAAAATCCTAGCATAAGTGAACAAAATATAACAAATAACGCTAAATAAATAAATCGAAAAGAGAAAATCAGAGAATCCTTCCGACATCCGTTTTGCGTATTCGGAGAAATATTTATGCTCTCTCTATGTAGAGAAAACCTCTATTTTCTCTCTCTATTTCTCTCCGAAAAAATAAAAAGAAAACCCTAAAACACTAATCGGCGCACTGCTCAGATCAACTCCAAGCAGATCAATCTCATCTTTAACCTTATTATCTTGTCCTACTTCATCTCTGGAATTTTTTTAGTTTTTGGTTTGGGGTTTCTATCCAAAAAGCTTCTTATTTTATTTGCTATATGTGTTCTAGGTTATCAAGAGCTTGTTAGTTAAGAATCGAGTTCTTCTATTTGGGTTCTGTACTCCAACAACCTCTATTAGTCTTCCTCTTTTCTTAATTGAATCCAGTTTTTAGTTTAAATCTTGTTCTTATTTCTATTTTTTTTTTAATTTATGTGTTCTCTTGATTGGGTTTCTCTTTTACTGTTGTAATTTAAATTCACAAAGGTTTGCTGTTTGAAGAGGTTTCTTATAAATGGTTGATTTTTTACCAATTATTTTTCAAGATCTTGCTGGTTTTCTACCAAGCAGAACTAAATATTCACATCAGAGTCCACTTCAACCTCAGGTCCTCATCATCAAGCTTTGGGTATCCAGCAGCAGCAGTAAAGATCATCTCTAGTCATCCTGACTCTGTTACAGTTTCACAACAACAACATGTTCTCTAGGAACACAGACACAGACACAAGCTTCTACAAAGACACATAAGACATAAGGACCGATTTTGATGCCGATCCAGACCTTTCCAGACCGAATCAGCCAGGTTATTACCATGTTAGATTATACTTGTTATCTTTGTTACTGTTATTTTGAAAAAACAATTGACAAGTGGTCGGATCTATGGATCCTTGCATACCTATGTCACCTGTCTTACCATGAGTCTGAAAAAAACCCTTGAGAAACAGATGGATTTTTTGATCTTGACATCTCTAGTGATTTTAGAGTTGTTATATGATTTGGATGTATTACATTTGATCCAACCAGGTCCGTTTAAACTTGTCTTGTTACGGCTGAATTGGTTAGGAATAATAGGAATTTGTTGTCAGATTGGGTCCTGGGACAAATGCTTTAAGTGGTTTGGATGTCAATGTAGTCTGTTTGAACTTACTGTAACCGTTGGAAACTTTTGAATCAGTCCTGTAAATGCTTCTGATCTTGAATCATACTTTTTATGATGAATACAACCGAGGCTTGCCTCTTTTTCGGAAGAAGAAAAAAAAAAGAAGGAAAAGAAGGAAAAGAAATGGTTTTGGGAGTAATTTCCAAATGGTTAAATTGAAACATCTCTCAACGGCTTTTACCGATATATTCACACTGTAGCTAGCACAAATTTTAGTGTCTAAAATATTGTCGGTAACAACTTTTGCCTCCCTGGTCAACCGATCATATACTATTTTTGTTCAAAGTTGTTATATATATCGCGTGCGGATGTGTCTGTTTTTCTTGGTAGAAAGTCTGGCTTGGGGCACATGCCCCGGACGTATTAATGATTAGTGATTCTTTGCTGCAAATAGCCAGTGCTCGTAATGTCTCAATCCGATGGATCTAAACCGTTGGTATATCGATCTGGATATGGATGAAGATTCCAGTTCGGATTGGTGGAGCCCACAAAACAGTAAAGGGCACACAACCACTAACACCACAACGTGGCTCCACAGACTGAAACTGATTATTCTTTCATCTTTCTCCTTTCAAGAGAAAGAAAAAGAAAAGATCGAATCGGGAGAAAATAATTAGGGTTTTGAATGGCTAGTCTATGGAGATATGCAATGGGATCAACACAAACTCAGAAAGAAGATTACGGTGGTGTTGAATATTGGAGTAATCCAGAAAGAACAGGTTGGTTAACGAAACAAGGTGAATATATAAAAACATGGCGTCGTCGTTGGTTTATATTAAAACAAGGGAAATTGTTTTGGTTTAAAGAATCATTGGTGAATAGTTCTTCAATACCTAGAGGTGTTATACCTGTTGGTACTTGTTTAACTGTTAAAGGTGCTGAGGATGTTTTGAATAAACAATTTGCTTTTGAATTATCAACTAATAAGGAAACTATGTATTTTATTGCTGATTCTGAGAAAGAAAAAGAAGAATGGATTAATTCTATTGGGAGATCAATTGTTCAACATTCTAGATCTGTTACTGATTCTGAAGTTGTTGATTATCAATAGTAAATCTATAATTAGTAGTTGAACTAATTTCAAATTTCAAGAATCAGAGGCTGGATTGCGGTGTTCGATCCTTATCTCTCTAGGTGAGCGAGCTTCAATTTTAATGAATTTTATGTGTATATCAGTTTATGATCGTTTTTTTTTTTTTCTGTAATTTGGTATTGTGGAAATAAATTTGAATTTAGTAATTGTCAAGATCTTAATTGATTATGTATTGTATTGTATGTCATTCATTGTAACAGTTAGCTCCTTTTGCTTTGGTTTGATATTTAAACTTTTGAATTCAGTTTGATAAATATTTTTCTTTTTTGCCTTATTTGTGGAGATTGAGGATGCTTTCTAGGGATTTTTGAAGTTCCCCAACTCTTATTACTTTGAGCCATATTTCGTCTCTGATGAACTAGGAGCTGTGTTTTGATATAAGTGAATGCAAGTCGCTGTGAAGCTCAAATTGGGTGACTGAATTGTTTTAGTTCTGTTACCACTTAGGAGCTGTGTTTTGTGGTATGTATTTGTTTAGTTGTTACTAGGAATAGAACTTAATGAGACTTTGATTTGCATACTGAAGTACTGAATTTGGTATTTGTGGAAATAAATATGAATTTAGTAATTGTCAAGATCCTAATTGATTATGTATTGTATTGTATGTTTTTTCAACAGTAAGAATTTGTTCCTTTTGGTTTGGTTTGGTTTTTAAGTTTTTGAATCTCATGTTTGCTGATACAGGTTTTCTGGTCTTCTTTAGTAGAAATATTTTTTTATTTTCTGCCTCATTTGTGGAGATTGGTGATACTCCTTAGTTGCCTTGAAGTTCTTGATCTTTATTACTTTGAACCATATTTTGTTTCTGATGAATTAGGAATGCAAATTTTTGTGAAGCTCAAATTGTAGTGACTGAATTGTTTTAGTTCTGGTACTGCTTAGGAGGGCTGTGTCTCTGTCAATTAGTTTAGTATGTGTAATTAATGTACCTTTATTGGCTTTCTGTGTGATTCTGAACATAGCATCTCAACACTTGCTTGCATTGTTCTTTCCAGAATATTACCTGATAGAAACATATATGGTTTGGGTACAGTATATTATGATAAGAATGACAAGGTGCTGCATTTCAGACTGAGTGAACTGTCTTACTGCATAATTGATAATTCTTATGGGTGTTCCTGTTGTAGGGATTATTCTATTTCAGCATAATGTATGGCTATGTTGTGAAAGGCGAGCTAGGTGCTCGCCTAGGCGCCCTAAGCGCATGAGTCGCCCAAGGGGCCCCTAGATAATAAAAGTAAAACACCCTAGGTGCAAAAATGTGAACAATTTTTTTTTTTTTTAATAAATTTTTTTCCTGGGTGCCCTTTGCCTCACCTTGCCTAGCGCCTAACACGACATAGATGTATGGATTTGTATCATGTTTAGTTCTAGGAGATGATGGTCTTAACATTCCCTCGTTATAGCATATTATGAACTAGGGTATATAAATAGAAGTTTGAGATTACTCTGTCAATCTGTGGAATTCTTCTTCTATGGTGTTAAATCACTTACTACGTATTCTTGAAGAGTGAATCAATTAGTAGTTCAAGTATTAGAGTCTGTAGAAGAGGATTGATGTACCGATATGTTATATGTATGAATATGAATCAACGGAACTTTATTTTTCCTCCTTGTGTGTTTCCTATTTCATAGGCGTTAATTCTGCTTACATATAAGCTTTCAAAAGAACCAGATTCAGACGTCACAGTGGAATATTAAATAGAACCAGATTCAGACGTCACAGTGGAATATTAAATGGTTTATTTCATATGCACCGTGTTGGTTTTATCTCGTACTGTTTTATCTTAAATTTTGATTTCAATTATCAAGGTTATATCTATGAATATTAGGTGGTTGATTTCATATTAGAACTTGTTGGTTTTTTAACTTCTGCTGGGTACAGTTTGAGAATTGTTTTCCCATCATTTTAGTCGTTTTTTTGACTAGATTAAATGTTAATTTCATAGCAGCAGATTTGGAATGTGAAGTAAAGTAGATTCTTGTTCAACTATATAGTCTGAATTTTCAATTCTGAAAAATGTACTTGGTACGAATCTTTATACCTTTTGTTAGCGACTTGGTGTCGCTAAAGTGAAGAAAGAGTTCTGATGAGAACAAAGTATGTGATTGTTGTGGTTTTCATATGATCAATTTCGGATGTTACTACATAACTGGTTGATCTTTACGTCAATCTCCCGATGAAGATTGGCATTCTTTAATCTTGCTCTCCTATTAAGCAGAATTGTCAGGGCCTACGATATATCAGCCTAACTTGAAATCTGCATTGAATTGAAAATCTTCCATCACATCCAAAATCAACATTCTGTAGAAGAAAATTAAACTCAGCTAAACTCGACATTCTGGCTAATAATCTGTCTAAAACAGTAGAAGAAAAAAAAACTCACCTAAAGTCAACAGTGGACATGTTCAATTATTCACAAAACTGATCTTTACGTCAATTTCCCTAATGAGACGAAAAGAAGATTACTTAATCTTGCTCTCCTATTGCCACCCAACCCAAAATGTGTCACTAGACTTGAAACTTGCATAAAATTGAAAATCTTCAATCGCATCCAAAATCAGTGTTATGTTATGTAGTGTAGCCCCGAAACTTATGTGTTAGTGGTAACGTTAATGGGTAAGATAAACTTGCGGAAAAAAGAAAAACAAAATAGAAGTAAAAGTCAGCTTGATAGCCCATGTAGGTAGGGATGGCAATGGGGCGGGTATGGGCGAAAACTTCAACTTCAAGGACCTTGAATCCCATCCCCTACCCCGTTCAAAAAATCAAAACCCATCCTCACCGTTCCCAAATTGTTATGAAGTATTGAAAAAATAATAAGAATGGGCGAGGACGCCCAGTATGGGAATCCCCGTGGGGATGGGTTCCGTGGAAAAGTTCTTATAACATTACTGATAAATATTTAAAATTTTGTAAATAATAATAATTTAAAAATAATTATAATGGTTAAAACAACCTACAATACATACTAACCTAAGCGGTACATTTTTGAAATTTTAAGTTTATAATAACCAACTAAAATTGAAAAATAAATGAAATAATTGATCCCACAATTAAGTCTTATGGTTCATTTTACTTCTTAGTTCCTCATTATTAACCATCTTCCTCCATGTTAATCATCTCATCATGATCTTCTTCGTTATCTTCTAAAAAAGTTCCTCGATCAGATATAATAAGTTATGGTATGGGGCGGGTATGGGGTGGGGACCTTGAATCCCATCCCCCCATCACATCACTACTTTCGAGTTAAAATCCGCCTGGAGTTCATTTATACGGGTAAAACCCTAACCCATAGGGGCGGATCCCCACGGGGATGGGTTTGGGTGGGGCAAATTGCCATCCCTACATGTAGGACTATTAGCTTGTGATCCTGTTTTAAAGAACCCAAGACTGGGAGCTGTTTTAAACATTCACACATAACGTTTTTAACGGCCACCCAAGGGAGCTGGGAGAAAACTAAACCAAGAGATTCATGGCTGTCTCCCATCCCCAATTAGTTTCTCTACCAAATCGTAATTTCAGAACAAACAATCAGACATATAACACAAAACCCAGAGTCATAAACAACAATCCGAACCAATACTCTGCAGACCATCCTACACTAACCTTAATCGATCAATGTTCAAGTACAGTTCATTTAAAGCAAATCCATGCTCAAATGCTCCGTATCGGTCTTCTGTTCGACCCTTTCTCAGCTAGCAGATTCATCACAATCTGTGCACTTTCTCGTTTCAGACCACATCTTGACTACACCCGTAAAGTATTTGATCAAATTCCCGAACCAAATCGTTACACCTGGAACACACTTATTCGCGCTTATGCATCAAGCTCTGATCCTACTCAGACCATTCACATTTTCAACCAAATGCTTCTTGAATGTCCTGATCGTCCGAATAAGTTCACTTTTCCTTTCTTGATTAAAGCTGCTTCGGAAGTATCAGATTTAAGACAAGGAGAGGTTTTTCATGGGATGGCTGTAAAAGCTTCGCTTGATTCTGATGTTTATATTCTCAACTCTTTGATTCATTTTTATGCTGCGTGTGGTAATTTGAATCAAGCTTATAAATTGTTTCTGAAGATTCCTGAAAGAGATGTTGTTTCTTGGAATACTATGATTACTGCTTTTGCTCAGGCGGATTATCCTGATGAAGCTTTAGAGTTGTTTAGAGATATGGAGGAAGAGAATATGAAGCCAAATGATGTGACTATGGTTAGTGTTCTATCTGCTTGTTCAAAGAAATCGAACTTGGAATTTGGGAGGTGGGTTCATACTTATATTCAGAAGAATGGGATAGAAGGAGATTTGATCTTGAATAATGCATTGCTTGATATGTATATTAAATGTCGTAGTCTTGAAGATGCTAAAAGTTTTTTTGGTAAAATGACTGAAAAAGACATTGTCTCGTGGACTACGATGCTTGTTGGTTATGCGAGTTTCGGGGAATTTGATGCTGCTCGCAGAATTTTTGATGAGATGCCAAGTCAAGATATTGCTGCTTGGAATTCCCTGATCTCAGCTTATGAACAGAGTGGTCAACCAAGGCAGGCACTGGCTATTTTCAATGAACTACAGATGAGCAAGAAAGCAAAACCTGATCAGGTCACTTTGGTGAGTACACTATCAGCTTGTGCTCAGTTGGGTGCAACAGATTTAGGGGGGTGGATTCATGTATACATGAAAAAACAGGGTATCAAATTGAATTGTCATCTCACAACGTCCCTCATTGATATGTACGCCAAGTGTGGGGATCTAGAGAAGGCACTCGAGGTTTTCCGTTTTGCAGAGAGGAGGGATGTGTATGTTTGGAGTGCCATGATAGCCGGGTTAGCAATGCATGGACGTGAGTACGGAAGCGGTTGATCTGTTTTTGGATATGAAAAATACCAAGGTAAAGCCCAATGAAGTGACCTTTACAAATGTTTTATGTGCATGTAGCCATGCGGGATTAGTAGAGGAAGGTAGGATATATTTCAATCAAATGCTTCCGGTGTATGGAGTTACACCTCAAACAAAGCATTATGCATGCATGGTTGATATTTTAGGTCGCTGGCCTCTTAGAAGAAGCCATGGAATTGATAGAGAAGATACCAATTGTTTCTGGGGCTTCTGTATGGGGTGCACTTCTTGGAGCATGTAGGACTCATGGAAATGTTGATTTGGCCGAACATGCTTGTAATCGGTTGCTTGAGTTGGAACCCAGGAATCATGGAGCATATGTGCTTCTATCAAATGTATACGCTAAGTGTGGTAAATGGGAGGAAGTTTCGCGGTTAAGAAAGGTTATGAGAGATGCTGGAATCCAAAAAGAACCAGGTTGTAGCTTGATTGAGGTGGATGGGGTGATCCATGAGTTTCTTGTTGGAGATAACTCTCATCCCCGGTCGAAGATGATCTATTCTAAGTTAGAGGAGATAGCATCACGATTGAAGTCAGTTGGGTATGTGCCAAACAAGTCCCAGGTACTTCAGGATATACAAGACGAGGATACGAAGGAGCAATCCCTATACCTTCATAGTGAAAAGTTAGCTATAGCTTATGGACTTATCAGTACAAAATCACCTGCACCAGTTCGTGTTGTGAAGAATCTTCGGGTTTGTGGGGATTGTCACTCTGTTGCTAAACTCATCTCTAGGGTCTATGACAGAGAAATATTATTACGAGATCGCTATCGATTCCATCATTTCAAAGGAGGCCATTGTTCTTGTATGGACTACTGGTAACACATGCTAAAAGTGATTGTGCATTCTTCATAGTTAATACAGGCAGGGTGTTTAAAACCATATCACTTGAGCCTAGTTATAAGTAGCCGAGCAAAACATTCACACTGTATGCGGACTTCTATGTCCGTTTGCAATCAATTTCAGATGACCAGGAAACCACTTCCTCAAGAACCAGTGCTTTCTGGGTATGGCCTGTTTGTATGGGTATGTTACATGTTCATTAAAAAGTTTTGATGTGCCAGAATAACTGACCAACCGCCGTGGGATTCTTACGTGTTGATTGATGTCTTTCTCAGGTTGATGAACTGAAGGAAACTGATCAGGTTGTTAGTTAGGAAATTTCAAATCTGTGGGCAACCATTGAAGTTCTTATGTAAAAACAAGCCAGGTATGACCTCTTTGTTGATTGTTGTTTATGGATGCATATCACCTTGCTGTCAAATATTTAATGAATTCAAGGACCTGAAATGTTCATTGGCACATATCAAATCCTGGAACAAGTTACATCATTATCTTCATTAAAGTGTTATGGTGGGTAATCCTTACACCAGCATTTTATTATGTGCTGAACAATTCAAGGTAAATATTGTGTTAGCTGTCATACGTTGAAAACCCACTGTCCTATTTTCTTGAATCTGCTCAGTCCAGATTTTGAAGCTGGGGACCATAATCCATATACCAGACTATATGGTGAAGTAGTTGAGATGGGTTAAATACTTGACTAATACCAGCAGTTGCATTTGCATCAAGAACACCACATATCTTAGGCTAGCAAAAACATTTCAATAACTTATAGAGAGAGAACCACTTCAATTTTTTACTATGGAATTTACCTGTAAGGATTTAACTTGGATTCTGCAAATATTTCTGTGAGTTGACAGAATCAGGATATCAATCAAATAGATTTTAAGGAATTACATACTTATGTATAACCCTGGACCTTAGAGCAACTGCAGCGGGGCGACTATAACTAAAGACTAAAAATCAAAAAAAAGTAAGAAAAATTGGTTTAGTCCGTGGTGAGACGTTATGGCGGGGAGTAAAATTGGTGGTGCGGATGCATGAAGGTTCATCTGCCATGGGGCGTAGCTATAAAATGCGTTTGGGACGGACGTAATTTTAATTAACGCCCGATGTCGGGCGCAATTTAAATTTGCGTTTGATGCGGAGCGCAATATATACAACCGCCTGAACTACAGACGGAATCACAAATTACGCCTGATGGGACGTAATTTAGAATAACGCCTGAATTGGGCGTTGTTTTGAATTACGCCTGAATGGGGCGTACGATGAAATTACGCCCACTTCTTCAACTTCAAGCAAGTAGTTGCAGGTTCTGGCAGTCACAAAGTTCCAAAATCATGTAACCACAAGAAAAAAGAAAAAAGGGGTTGGGTGGGGGTATCTGTGCACAGAAGAAGAACATCCCTATGAAAATTCATTTGTATGTTATGACTATTCCAAGGATGGCAAACCATTGACTAACAAAAATTGGGAAAACAAGAATCCAGAGTTTACCCTATAGATGTTATTGAATGGAAAGTGATAATTAGTTGAACTGCTAGAGTATTTGTAATAGTTTTTGATGAAGATTGAAAGGAAAAAAGTAAGCTTTAACTGGAAGCAATATTGTGGACAACAGGAAAATCAAAAAATTTGAAATTTTCATAAACATGAAAATGGTGGAAGCATGGGGCGTAGTTTTAAAAAACACCTGAGTAAGTAAGTGGCGTTATTTAAATTTGCGCCCATTGATGGGACGAAATTTAAAATCCCGCCCGATGTGAGACGGGACTATAAATTGCGCCGGACGAGGCGCAATTTAAATGTTCGTCAGTGATGAGACGCAAATTTAAATTACGTCCCGTCAGCGTAATTTAAAAAGTAACTTCACAATGGCGCAACTATAATTTGCGCCTCACTCCCAAACGAGAATAATAACTACGCCCCACTCCAAACGCAACTATTATTTGCGTCTCACTACGGACGTAGTTTTAAAATTACGCTCGACCAAAACCAAACTAAAGACTAAATATGGTTTGGTTTTTGGTTTTAGTCTAGTTTTTGTTCTTTACTGTTTCATCGCACGTCGGTTTTTCGACTAAAAACTTGGTTTTAGTCGTCCATTGTGGATGCTCTTAGAGCATCCACAGCGGGAGACCAAAACTAAAATTTTGGTCCGAAAACCAGACGCAGTGGAGAAGGAGTAAAGATCAAAGACCAGAGTAAAACCAAATACCAGACCATATTTGGTCTTTAGTTTGGTTTTAGTCGGGCGTAATTTAAAGTTGCGCCCGAACGGGCGTAATTTATAACTGCGTTTGATGATGGGGCGCAACTTTAAGTTGCGCCTGATGGTGGGGCCATACTAAAATTGCATGGGGCGGGATGGAGTACTTGCGCCTGGGTTGGGCGGGATACTAAACTTGCGCCTGACCAAATTTTGGTTGTGCACCGTAACGTGACAGCACGGAGTAAACCAATTTTTTTTAATTTTTTTTAGTTTTTAGTCTTTGAGTATAGTCTCCCCACTGCAGTTGCTCTTAGTGATTCGGTCAAGTATTTGATATTTTACCCTCCAGATCATATAAGTCATGGCTGGTTGATAATTGACCCTTACATGGTCAAAATCGTTTTTCATTGACCACAGTAGCGCATTTTTTTTATTCCCTCCGTCCCACTATTAGACGACCTAGTTGAAGTTTGCACAATTCTTAAGGCAAGGAATGGGAAGGAGTATTTTTAAGTATTTTTTACAATTATACCCTTATGGATAGTAATTTGTAAAATTTAGAAATGATTTATCTCTCAAACTAGACCATGGATTTTCGTAAACTTTGTATTGTTAGAAAGCATTTTAAAACACCCACGTAACGGGTATAAATATGGATATCAAATTATATACATTTCTTATACTAACGATAATTAATCAAAAGGATAATTTTAGAAATATTCCCTTGTTTAATGAAATAGGTCAACTAATGGTGGGACAAAATTTTAAACTAAGTAGGTCATCTAGTGGACGGAGGGAGTATAATGATTGGCCGTGGAAACTAGTCTTCAAGATAGGTGCAAAATCTCACATTAGATTTTAATGATTGTAATAAATTGTATAGCTTGTGTTTACTTTCTTCAGTTCAACTCTTTCTAGATATTTGAAATCGCATTAAATTTTAAATTATTTCGAGTCATTGCCTTGCATAATGATCCGAAGCCTGATTTTGGGCGAGCACTGTTTTCTTCATCTTCTATGAAGTCCCACTGTTTTGTTTTATGATCGGTAAAAGTCCCATTATTTTAGAGTAGATCTGCCAGTGCATACGAGATGTAGGGATTGCAAGCATCCTTAGCTCAAATGAGTGCTGAGTACTGGGAACCTGGACTGCAAAATTAAAAGGTCCTAGAGGCCACTGTTTGGAGTCAATACTGATGACTGGTAATTCTCCTAAAAAGAAGTAGACAAGCCGCCGGACTTATGACCCACCATGAAAGTGAGAAAAGATGATTCATAAATGCTTTGGCAGATCTGTGGTCAGGGCTTCTGAAGAAGTACTGCATCATTTATGTTTTTGTTAAGATGTCCAGGTGCACGAGGTGCTATTTAAGGCACAACAACAATAGCTGTTGTTCTCACCCTGCTTTGGAACTGTTTATTCAATTCCACTTACTGCGAATGGTTAGAACTGAGAACTTTCGTTTTAATACTTTAGGTTCATGAAATATCATCAAGGCCAATTATTTTTAGGAATGCCTGTAGTTATATAAGAGCAGTCGTATTTGAAAATTTTGATTTTTGGCCCCTAGATGTCGGATCCTGTCCTGAGCAATGATCAAACCTGGGCTTTCCCAAGGTGATGTGGTTGATTAGATTGGTGGCTGCTCTCTAGCAGTTTACGTATACCGGTCATCCTCTTAGGGCTGCTAGTATAGGAATAGGCTTGCTTCAGCTATGGTGCTCATAACTTCTTTCATTTAACAATACTGGTCAAAACAGCCTAATACAGTGTATACAATTAAGGCTACAAAATTATTTGTTAACTGTAATACTATTCTGATTGTGAAGTCAAGGACTGAAGTCTGGAGCAGCAGAGGCTCATTAATCATTTTGTATTTTTGGTTTTATTTCTTGTCGTATGTGTTTGTCGAATAAACAGCTGGGGAAGCGAATAGCTTATGTATTTGTGAGAATTTGATTAGATTAATGATAGCTTAAGTCATTTTCGTTGAATTAGTTTAGATGCCCGCACGTTTGATTAATATAAAGCTGTGCAGGATAATTTAATTAGCGTCGCTACTGCGCTAAGGATGACGCACAGAGTGAACCTAGCAGGTTGACAAAGTCCAGTTGAAAGACCTGAAACGAGAAGAAAAAAAGAATATGGAATCTAATGATTCAACCACTAATAATTTGAGTCCCAACGGTCTTTTTTTTATTTCCGGAAAGAGGTCAATCTTATTTCCGGAAGTCAATAGCGGAAACTGGAACAGTATCCGTCACTTTTTTGTTTTTTGTGGGTATATATGGCACTATTTGAGCTTGTGGTATTGCCGGCAACAATGATAGAGGTACCGAGGGGTTCTCCCGCAAAACCCACCGCATGACACATGATGTGGGACCAAAAATCCACCCCCTATAGTTCTCTGGTGGGTCCCAAGGACTGGTGTGAGTGCGTCGGGATTTCTGGCGGTGAATTTGGCGGTCAACGTAGCACTATTGGGTATTGCCGGTGTTGAACTGAGATTGACAATATCAAGAATGGCACATACGGAATATACTTCATTATTGAAGTACCAGGTACGCATGCTCATTCAGATTGGGGTTTGATCTGGTCTGTGTTTGAAGAGATCAACTCAATCTACTTTTGTCTACTTTCAACAAGTCTTTAGTCTACATTTATTACACTACCAGTATTTTTTATTGTATTTGGATTTAAGGAAATAAGTAACAGTAGAAAATGATGAGCTAGTGTATACCATGACCAGTTTTAGTTAAGGGGTTATCTCAATCTGAGTATTGCCCATTTTGCACTTAGTGTTGGAAGTTGGAACCAACTTTTGGTTTACATGGAGAGGCTGGCTCTGCTCGAAAATGATTTACATCCCGCGGGCCTAAATTCGCAGGTTGTATCGATGTCTCACAAGGGGGTGGGACCCACACTAAACCCATCCTCTACAAATCCGCCGGGTCATTAGGTCTCTGCTTCTTTGTCTCTTGCGGGACAACCCGCAAGATGTCTATCACTTCCGGGCTCTGCTCAGGGGAGATAAGTTTGAGGAGGCCATGTACTATAAAAAGATACTTTTTACAAAAACAAAAAAGTCAATGGGGATCGCAAAAAAGCAGCTGAGCTTAACTAAAGAAGGTCGCTCTTTATAACATGATCATTTCAAGATTGACAGTAACACGCTTTTAGCCGTCCATCTTGACCTACATGTTCCTATCATCATCCTTCATTATTAACAACAGAGAAACCTATATAAACCAAACCGTTTTCTGATTTTAAAAGACTATGAAACACTTTTAACCGTCTTTAATTTAACTCCACCTAAAAAAACACCCACTTTTTCCCCTTAGGTCTTCTTCTTCTTCTTCTTCCACTAGTAGTACTACTCTAGATCAAATTCAGTAGAATAATTAGGTTATCATTTCTGTATGATTGGAGCTGGGTATTGTTACCCTTATGATCTCATCATCTCTTGCTTCTTAGCATTTTACTAATCTCCACTCACAATTTTGTAAGTTAATTCTTTCTTTTACTAAATTTTTTGTTCTGGGTATTCATTTTGGTCTTTTGATTTTGTGTTTGGGGGGAGGAATTTTGAGTTTGATATCTCTACTTAGTACTAGTGGACAGTTGGGCTCTTGAAGTCACTCAATCTCTTTTTGTTAAACAGGGAGACATTATGGAATTAGGGATGAAGCTTTGTGGCTTCTTTGGTTGGAAAGGAAATAACCAAAGACAGGCAAAGGGTATGTATTGATTGAAATCTTTAATTGATACCGTAAAAAAGTTTAAAAATAAAGGAATTGTGGGTGTAGGTTCAATTTTTTTTTGAAAGTGATTTGGTATATATAGTTGCTTCAACAATTTGTGAGAAAATGTTTGGATTTATATCTCATCATTGCATCCTCTAGTTCCCAATTTTTGATGTGAATTTGACGACCTCGCCTTACGCCAAATGTTAAGGGGAAATTTTCACAGTATATCTTGCTCTTGAGTTCATGTAGTCTGCAACAGCATCCTCTTTCTCTAGGCAGCAAATAGATCTTAATTTTTGTTATTCTCCCTCTTTTTGAAGCAACAGAACCAACCTGCATATAGCTGAGCTTACTTGACCTTGTTTTGCAATTGTTTGTGCTCAGAGATGAATACAAATGTAAGGCTGTTTTCGTATAGCATGTTAAAGTCTGCTACTGAGAGTTTCCATCCGTCAAAGAAACTGGGAGTAGGTGGCTTCGGAGTTGTCTATAAAGTAAGATTACGACACTTCATACAATGGGTTGATTAGTTCCTTGGTCATCATTGTCTTTGTCATCGCCATTTGTGATGTGAAAGACAACGAGAGATTTCTTCTCATCTTAAAATGCCTTTGGCATTTTTGTTCTTTTTGTTTTGTTTCAGGGGACCTTAAAAGATGGAACACATATTGCAGTTAAGACTTTGTCTGCTGAATCTTCTCAAGCAACACGTGAGTTTCTGACGGAAATTGACATGATAACCAATGTTAGACATCCAAATCTAGTTCAACTAATTGGATGCTGTTTAGAGGGAAGCAATCGGATGTTGGTCTACGAGTATCTGGAGAACAATAGCTTAGCATGTGCTTTATTTGGTAAGTTTCAAAATGGTGGCAGCTCTATATGAAATAAGTTTTCTTAAATATAAGATCCTTGAATGAGCACGAAGTAAATGGACTCTTTCTTATTTGGAGTTTAGTTAATTTGTCCTTCCTCTCATTCAAGTTGGCCCAAAATTTATACGTTTTCTTGGTATTTCTCTTAAGCTTTATTCCATTTAAACGCACAAAATCAACACAGTTTTTTGGCTCAACGGTTCCAGGTTCGAAGAGTAAAAGAATTCCCTTGGATTGGCCAAAAAGAGCTGCTATCGCCATAGGTACGGCCAGAGGACTTGCATTCCTTCATGAGGAAGCTAAACCACAAATTATCCACAGGGACATTAAGGCTGGCAATATACTTCTTGACGCACAATTGAGTCCAAAAATTGGAGACTTTGGATTAGCAAAACTATTCCCAGACAATGTCACTCATATCAGCACTCGAGTAGCAGGAACAATGTGAGCATAACTTCTCATCCTTTGGTATTTATATAATGAAAAACTTCTATGCAATTCCATGTGAGCTTTATGTATTGAGCGGACAAATAACAATACAAGTGTACTAACGGCTTATATCATGGATGCATGATGTGATGCCTTCATTTTCTGCATTTCCTCTTTGAATCTAATGTTGACTTTGTGCACTTGCAGGGGTTATTTGGCGCCCGAGTACTCCTTGCTGGGACAGCTAACAAAAAAAGCGGATATCTACAGTTTTGGGGTGCTTCTTCTTGAAATTGTAAGCGGCAGAAGTAGTGGTACATCAGCGTGGGGAGAGGAACTGATGCTTCTTGTCGACTGGGTATCCCTCTTCTCTCTCTCACCCGCAAATATTCTAATATGAGACCTTGAACTACTGTATCATTTTGTAGTTCTGTATGATTAAGTATATAAATGAAATTTACAGACATGGAAACTGCGGGATGAAGGGAGGCTCTTAGACATTGTAGATCCAGATTTAGCCGAGTACCCAGAGAATGAGGTATTGCGCTTCATTAAAGTGGCCATGTTTTGCACGCAAGCAGCTTCAAACACAAGACCATCCATGAAGCAGGTTGTGAAGATGCTCTCGAAAGATGTAGCTCTTCCTGAAATGGAGCTCACCAAGCCTGGTTTTCAAAAGAGCAACATCACTCAACAATACTCTGGTAGTGGTAGCTCACAAGAGGATCCTCTCAACAGACTCATAAAGAAAAAGATCAAAAAACCCTTTTGTAACCTCAACACAATTGACTACGCCTCATGTAACCTTGGTGAACCCTGAACCCAGGTGAGAAATAGAGTAGCATAGCATATACATTATACACATAACAAGTTGATAAACCTTTTGGGCTTCTATGTAAAGCAAAAGCTCAGGGTACAAACATTTGCACCCATTGTTTGTCCGTCAGAAAAGTAAATTAAACAATAGTGTAATTTTTAAACCTTGATGTAAATTCAATATCTGAGTATTAATTCTTTTGTTACCTGCTTGAAATTTATGGAAGTTTTTGTTTGCGGGGAACCAAGAGCTCTCATGAAAAATGATTCTGAAAAAGAAAAAAAAATCTTCTTGTAAAAGTAACCATTACTAGTGACACTGGTACTTCCATGTAACTGCATTAGACTCTTGACAAAGAGCGAAGCCTTATATTTACAGAATGATTAAGCAGAAAACTAGTAGCATGGGCCTCTCTAAAGTTTACCAGCACCCCTAAAACTGAATTCCTGACACACTGTACCACACACCCTTCACAAACTGCCCTACAATAACATACTCATTGATCATCTTAACATCAATACCGGACCTTTGAAACTGAGGAAAAATCAGCCAACGGGATGTGACCATCATAAACGCAATTATCAGAGGTCCTGTAACTAGCGGATGTAACTGCCACCTGTTGGCTGTAAAGCACTTCTTGATTTCAATTTCAAAAGATAAACAAATTCCATGGAGAAGCAATAACGACAGGGCACTCCATGTAGGCCAAACCCGCCCTAAGTAGAACAATAACAGCTCATGCATTAATCCAGAGACGGCAAATGTAGTGACTACCCCTACATGTTGCGCCCATTTTTTCCCTATATAACGTGTACAAGTAAATCGTACTGGATTGTATATCGTCGGCCGTAGAATACTAGTGACCATTAGATTCCACCTATGGCCCCAAAAGTTCTGCAATGAAGTTGAGAAATATGGCTCATTGAATTGTGGTTCGAGTTCCAGTTTTTGTCCAAGAATAAACGGCGTTAGGATTCCTATTAAGGCTAGAGCGAGTTCCAGGACCAAGTACAATAAGAAACAGTATAGATATATGCTAAAATTTGGGTGTAAATGAAAAAAATATTGCTTATGGTTGTAAATGATGGGAATCAACAAAGCCACAAGTAACATTTCTAACACATAGTATATGCCTGATTTGGGTTTAACCTGAGATTTTGAATATGGGTTTGTTTGTATGGGAGAGCAAGCAATGATGATAAAAAATGTAAGAGAGGAAGATGCAGAGTTTGACTTTGACATTAGTGAAGATAAAGGGCCATGTCCAAATGAGAAGAGAAGAAGTTTGAAATTAGTAAGCCAGGAAATGAAGAAACCAGTGATACCACAAAGATGAGCAGAAGACAGAAAAAAGAGGTAGGAGAAAAAAGATGGATATGATGGGAAGGACAGAGATAAGTCTAAAGAAACCTCTTGGGATGTTTGCTGAAATGAAGTAAGAGTAAGTTAGTGATGCAAGAATTGTAAAGCATACCTTGATGAATCTCCATAACTCATCACCATTATAATACTCTTCTTCCATAGAAGGTACTACTATCATCAATTTCCTCTTGCAGATTGTCTTCTCAATCTCGATAAGAGTCAAACGTCACACTAAATGCATTTAAACTTAAAAACAAAGACTTTGTTCGGAGTCCATGTGCTGCACTGCTAGCTCATGTTTTTTATTTTATTTTAATAAGAAAGCCTTACAAGCAATGTAAATTAAAATTAAAACTAAGAATACAAACAAGAAACAATAAACAGTGATGTACCTCAAGGATGACATACGATGTTGGACACGCATGTGCTAGCTCATGTTAGGAAATTAGTTCTTCATAGCTATTTTCACCGACCATCCTTGCGTCAACACGATAAGACAACTGATTCACATGATCGGGACACAAACTTGTTACATTTGAGTACAAGAAAAACAGAAGAAAGAAATTTGATGTTTACAATGCAAGAGGAGAGAATGTCACTCTCCTCGTTTGATTTGTCATTGGACATGAAAACTAACCATAAAAACATTATCAGAGTACCAAAACTCAAGTTAAGTAAGTAACCGTTAGTATTTACACAAAGAATGAAATAAGCACGAGAAAACAACAAAACACTAGGCAGCGCCAATTCTTATATTGTGCAGCTTAAAGAACTGTAAATGGACAACATTCTTAAATGAACTTTTTGGATACAAAGAGCTTTGAAGATTAATCTACAATCAAACATCACACATAAAAGAATAGACCTTCTAGCTAAAGATGCAGCTTATTCTTGACAAATTCCACCATAATCCCATACTCACCTATAGCCTTTATATCAACACCATTGCGAATGAGTTGCGGAAAGAACAACCAAAACCTTGTACCACTAATAAACCCCAGAGTCAAAATCTTCGACACCCATCGATTCAACTGCAACTTGTTATTTAACGACTTCTTTATTACTCCCTCCAAACCTGTACACATACACACGTGTCATGTAATAGTACAGCACCTCATGCATCAATCCGGATACAACAAAAGTCAAGAATACACCTGATAAGGGCCTAACTTGTTCCCAAGTGCAGGCGTAGAAATACAACATACAGGATCATATACGGGCAGAATACTGTTAGCCATTAGATTCCATCTACGACCCCAAAATTCGTGGAGTGAATTTGAAAGGTATGGTTCGTCAAACATTGGTGCCAAATCTTGGCCGAATATGGCTCGAGCTACGGATCCACTCGCTCCTAGAGTGATCTCCAGTGGCGGAGCCAGGTTTTCAAAATAGGGGGCTAAAAACAAATGTCTTCTCGCACCTTAACCGTTGTCTAGTTTTTCTTAGGAACTGCACCTTGCATTTTTTTTTTTTTGAAACAAGAAATGATGTATTGATAGAAAGATTAATTCAGTACAAAAGATTTGTCCACAACAAGCTGTGCCCTGATTTCTATCGGAGAATAACTAGACCAAGCTATTGATAGAGTCTCTCTAGCTAGTTTAGAGAGAATGTCTGCAACTTTATTACCTTCTTTGGGAATGTATGAACATTTCCAAGAAGTAAATCTACTAAAAAAACCTTGAATATCGTTTACTAAATCAAGTAATTGCCAATCAATAGATGCATTATTGTTGACTGCTTCTACCACCGTCTTGGCGACAAGTTGAAAGTGCACTTCCTCTAGCTCCCGGACTTTGCGCGGATTCTGACTTCCCATAAAGCCATGCACTCGCTGCTTGTGACACTTCTCACGTCACGTCAAGTAGATGCATTCGGTGCTTCTCGCTCACCTCAAAGTTTCGAACCATTAGTCCAATTCCACCTGTGTTATTAGAGTACAAGTAAGAACCATCTATATTGAAGGTAACAACATCTACACAGGGGAGGGTAGACAATGTATATTACTACGAGAAACTCTAGCAGAAGTGGGATGATTAGAGTTATTATGAGCTTAGTTTTCACTAATGAAAGTGCGAGCTTTTAAGATAGTTCTTTCAGGATGAGGATTAATGCCCTGAAAAGTTTTGTCACATCTGCCGGACCATAGGCACCAAGCAATGATAACTCTTTTGCATATTTCACTTGTTGAGATATTCTTATCATGAAAGTCATCAAACCAACTGCATATCCAATGCGAGAAGGAAGAGGAACGTTAGAGGACCAACCAGAGATAGAAAACCAGCATCCACTCTAGCTAAATTACATTCCATCATAACATGAGATGGAGTTTCTAGCACCTGCTCACAGAAAGGACAAACAGAAGGAATTCCAGGAATCTTGGTACTGAGAACGTCTCTTGTTGGAAGGAGAGTAGAGACCGCTTTCTAAAGAAATTGCCTGATTCTAGGAAACTTCCACAACGATTTCTAGATTTTTATCATTCTTGGTCCCACCGAGACTGGTGTTTCTTGTTCTTCATACATTGATCTGTAAGCTGATTTTACAGTGAACCTGCCATTTTTCTCTAACAACCAGATCAACTTGTCTTCGCAGTTACTATGAATCTGTAATCCCATGATGTAGTTTACTATGTCAGGCTCAAATAACTCTTGCAGTTTTTGTATATCCCAGGAACTATTGTTCTGGTTAAACAATTAATGCACAAACTAGTATTGCTGCTGAGATGTACAACCTTGATTTGGAGCTGGAGGACGTGATAAAGCTTGGATCCATCTATGCTGCCAAATCAATATCTTCCTGCCGTTTCCTAGACACCAACAACTATTTGATTGCACAAACCCTAGATCAGAACTCAAACTTCTCCAGGACCATGTTGTATTGCTCTTCTTTTTCAAGTTGTGGAGGTCGCCATCTGGAAAGTATTTAGACCGCAGAGATTTGGTCATCATGGATTCCGTGTCAAAGCAAAGTTTCCAAGCGGACTTTGCAAGTAAAGCCCTATTGAATATTTGCATATCTCGAAAACCAAGTCCTCCTTCTTCTTTGGGTTTATGAGTTATTCTCCAAGTGATAATATGGTTGCCTCTACATGACTTTTTATTTCTAAGGCTACTTTTGTTTTTGAACTCATCTTTTTACAGGCACCTTGCACTATATATACATGCATATGCAATCGATGTAATTCCGATTTGTGTCTTTGCCATTGTGAGTGTACATAAACTTCATAAGAAGTCTGCTCCCACCACAGCAGCGATTATAAGAAAAATATGCAATCAAGGTCATTTCCAAAGATTTGACCTCATGCACATGCTTTGTGATCAATTTTACTGGATTTTGTTGCTCGTTACTGTTCTGAAAAGTGAGACAAATGAACACTATCATACCTAAAAGCAAGAACTAGACATGGTGTATAAATAATGTTACAAGAAGGACCATATGAAATTAAAATAAGAATATGAATATACAAACCTTGAGAGCAAGATTTCTTTGCTCAAATCCTAGTTGACATACTCCTTTTCTTCACGTTATACTTCATCGATTACAACAATTTATGTTGCCAAAAATACTAATAGAAATGGAGATTAATTATGCGAGAAGATAGCGTCACTCTTGAAGATTGTCATTTGGTAAGGTAGTCATTTACACTAGGATTACATAGAATAACACTGAAGATAGAAAAAGTTTAAGCCTAGAATTTCATGTAGTTCACATACTAGAGGTAATGAATATTCATTTTTTTATGCAAAAAACCTTTGAAGATGTACAAATCTTTAGAAAATGTTTAGAGACTATTAAGACTGTCTCCACTGATGAGGGTAAAGTGTGGTATATTTATTGGCAAGTATTTGTCTGTGCATACCCTTACTAGTGTTTTTGCAAATACAACGGACATGTGCTTATCTCGCTTGAATGATGCATTCTGTGAGGTGTTTTAACGGAATCATCCACAGAGCTAAGCGGAATCGTCATGAGCATATGGTCTTGAGGCTAATGAAGTCTTATCGAACACTTGTTGTACATATCCGAAACTAAAGTTATAGTTAATCCTTGCTCGGATTTTATAACTGACTCTTCCTTGCCCAAAAGATCTAAGTATTAATCTAAGAAAAGTGAAAAAAAACAAATTAATCAAAATGATGATAGAAAAAAACCTCCCAGACAATCAAACAAAAACCCAAACCCTAAGATAATAAAATCTTTAAAACCATTTCATAATTTGGATTAGTAAAAAAGTATAGAAGAAGAATCGGTAGCTAAAGCAATTAACGGTAAAGAATTACCTTGATTACCAAACGCCCGCGATCATACTTTTTCAGTTTCTTTGTTCTGCATCCTTAACAATCAAATAGTCGATAGGTGTGGACTAAATTGAAAAACATGGTGGGCTAAGTTGCTCGATCAGGTGGACTAAAGTCCGCAATTATTTCGTCTAGCAAGAGATTTAGCTTGCTTGTTCATAACAGTCCAAACACTCCATGTAATCATAAATTTTAACCATTGAGATAACATTAGAGCTTTTAAACTTAGGATTAGATATTGGTTTCTCCAAAGTTTGCTCTTATTTTGAATTTGCGGTTGTTCTTTGACGTTTGGTGTTGAAGTGTTTTCTTTGAATTTGATAGGAAGGCAAGCTAATGAGATGAAAAGTAGAGGTGATTTTGATGGATCAAATCTTGAAGCGGAGGAGGAGGACAATGGGCCTAGATTGAAAGAGAAGAGAAGGAGTTTGAAATTTCCAAGCCAAGTGAGAACAGTTGTAGAAATACCAATATGGAAAGAGTCGAGGGAAAGTGGAAGAATTGAAAAGAGATAGAAAACTGGTAACAGAAAAATCAATCTTAGAAATCCCTTTGGGATCAATTTTGATAAAACGAAATAGGTATAAACTAGTAATAACACAACATAAAACCATACCTTGACGAAGGTTTGTATCTCATTATCATGATCATCCTCCATTTCAGTACCTCGGATAATCCTTTTTATTTATTGCAGTTTGGGTTGTTAAGGTGGTAAGATCTGATTTTGAGTTTCTGGGTTTGACGTTATTGTTAAGTATAGTAGTCAAGTCACTGTTAACTTGTGTTGACTCTTCGAGTCAAGGTCTTTTCTATTGACTCTCCATATATACTACAGTAAAAACTCCATATATTAATAACCTTGGGACTTTACAAAATTATTAATATATGGAGTTTATTAATATATAGAGGTATACCAAAAAAATAATTTTTTTTCCTAATTCAATGTATGTAAATGATATTGGATAATGTACATACATATATTGGATAATGTATCGTCATTTATGTGAAGGATATATATCCTTTATGAATAATATATTGAAAAATATATCCTATCGAATAATATATCCTTTATTATATATTGAATATCCTTTAATATATTGAATAATATATCCTATTAAGAATTTTTAAAGTTTCCTCTACACTATAAATAGTACTAGATATATTCATTATTTTCAATATTCTCTTCTTCTCAACCAAATCATAATGTCATCCAATGTTAGGAAAAGAACTCATATGAGTGATAAAATTCGTATAGAATTGTGTGAAAAGAAAAAATCACATCCAAATTGGACGCAAAAGATCTTGCGAAATGGTTAAAAGATACTTATAATATTGAGGTATCACAAGGAGCGATATCACTTGCGCTAATAAGCGACCAATCAACCATCAGGAAAATTTACCTATCAACCCAAATGCAAAACGTTCCAAAATCATTAAAGTACCCGTTAATGGAGTCACTTATGAATGGTTTGTAGGCCATCAAGACATGTCAATATTAGTGGTGAACTATTAAAAGAAAAGGAAGTATTTTCTTGAAGAAACTTTATCGAAGCTACAACGTTTGAATTTTCAAATGGCTGGTTGGTAAAATTCAAGCAACGACATGCCATCCAATCATTTCGTCGCTTTGGGAGAGTGGTTCAGTTGATATGGATAAAATTGAAGCCATCTTGCCGCCGATAAAGAGAAGAACTTGACAAATGGGCTTGGAAGGACATTTGCAACATGGATGAAACTGGTTTATTTTATCGCATGCAAGCCGATAACTCACTCGCAACAAAACAATTAGAGGAAGAAAGCAAAAATAAAGAGAGAATCACGGTCGTTGTTTGTTGCAATGGTGATGGATCGACAAACTTCCACTATGGATCATTGGAAAATTTCTTAATCCAAGATGTTTTAAAAATGTCAAGCGATAATCTCAATTGCACTTACCGAGCAAACTCAAATGCATGGATGACATCATTATTATTTATAGAATGGCTAAAGTGGTTTGATAGTCGGAAATAGAGAGAAATGTCTTGCTTTTAATGGACAATTTAACGACACATGGAAAAAGGAGAATCTCCCCCTCTTCGTCATACAACTATTATGTTCTTACCACTAGAATAGCACTTCTAAAATTCAGCCATGTGCCCTTGGCATCATTAGAAATTTTAAAGGTTATTATCTAACAGCAGTTTAATAAATGCGCTTTTGAGACGAATTGAAGAGCATGTTTGGAACCATCAAAGATATCCATCCTTGATGGAATTGTAAATGCAGTTGCTTCATGGTCAATTGATGTGAAGCCACGCACAATTGAAAATTGCTTTAAACACTGCAAAATTCGAACCACTAATGTCGATGAATCGTCTGCTTTCATGAAATGAAGTACATGAAGAGAATCGAAGAATAGTTAAGGAATTGAGTAATAAAATTGAACAACTTCACTACACTAATCAAATGGATACGGATGTCTTCATTAATCATCCCAATGAGAAACAAGTCGTATATGCTTCAACCGATGAAGAAATAATCGATGGAATTAGACAAGAAGCGGAGGAAATAATCCCGATGATGATAGTACGGAGATACCAAAAGTTTCATGCCAAGAAGCTTTAAACATGCTCGACAAAGTTGGAAATGTTTTGGCTTCAACAAGATAGTGCACATAGCAACGAGGTCTTACATGATATCACGCAAATCAAAAAGATGCCATAACAATCCAAAAACTTACATCCTTTTCTCAAACAACTATAGATAAATATTTTCCTTCATCTAAATTTTAATGTAACAAGATCTATAATTTTCCTATTATGTTGATTTTATTAATATATAGAGGTAAATTCATTAAGGTGGGACTAGAAAAATCTATTAATATTAAAATGTGGAGTTTATTACTATTTGTAACTGGCCCAAGTTGGGACCATGATTTTTTTATTAATATATGAGTTTATTAATATATGGAGTATCAATATATGGAGTTTTTATTTGGTCTCAGAATCATGTGATGTGTATTGTAGTAGCAGGAAATCCCACACTACACCCCTCACTAGAATTCACACAATTAAGTTATTTTAAGATGAACAATTATATTCTTTATTGATTAAAACTCACTAATATTACAAGGTGGAAAGGAAAATAAGCAAAGGACTTTACAACCACTCTAAACTTTCTCTCTCTTAATAACTTGCTCCTCACTCGAAAAAGATCTCCCTTTCTCATAAGCCTATTCGACTCTTTATATAAGACATTACATAGTGGATGACAGCTAAGCTGTCCTTTATTTTCGGATCTGACTTGCGACATTCTCGCAAGTGTACAAATATGAAATCTGTAACACTCTAAATCTCGCTAAGGTCTTCCATCTTTCGTGTTCAAAGCCGCCGTCATTCGTTAATCCCATTTATATTACTTATACGTGATGTCTTCGCAATGTGTCGTTTATGATTTGCAAGGGCGTTGGTGTTGCGATATTCGATCTACATCTGCCTCTTCTCATGTCTTCTTTGCAAAGGAGAGAATGTCATGATAACTAACACTTTCAAAATCTGCAGAGTTGTTCATTTCTTCTGTGCAGGCAAGATTTAAGTAAATTAAGCATAACCGTTTACACGTGTTAAATTTTCCCCTTTTCACCCGGCACTTTAAATGCTAACCGGTCATCATTTTTTGTCTATTTAAGAAGAGATCCATCGTAAAAATTGATAAGCACGAAAGTGCGACATATTTTCACCCATAATTACATTAGCTAGGACTCATTATTTCTCTAATAAACTTGTTTTCGTTATTTTTAGAAGAATAAGCTCTTGTGGAGATTTGGCTTGAAAAATTGTTATTTGCAATAGAAGGACAAGTGTTATTCGGACTTTCAAACTTGGTTAAGGGACACCTCATTACTAAGTGCGGTTCTTTAAGGGGTACCCTATTTACTAATTAACACATGTTTATTCACACTTGCACACAGGATAAGGGGGACCTTCTTCTCCGTTTGAACATTCAGTTTTGCGGGAAAAAATGGTGGAAGAAAAACAGTGACGAGTCTCGGAGTTACCTGCGTTATTTCTGGAAGATTTTTGGGCAGAGATATTCAAAGGATTTTCAAAATTTTGATTGATATTATCTGTTCGACTAAAACAGAAAGGTAATAGAGTTAATTTGGAAATAAGAGGAAAGATCTCACGTGATTTTTATAAACATGGAAAAAGATTAACTCGTTATTCGTTTGATTTTTTGGAGTTATTGGCGAGATTCTGAAGATATTTGACGCGTAAGAGAAGAAAGAATCTCAAATATCGAACTTTATGTCAAAGAAAGGAAACTAATATTTGAAGTTAATTCAAAGATTTGTTGGAGGAGATAATATCCCGGGAGTTTTACTCTACATTGGTTGAAAGATATTTGACATCATGTTTTGGTATAGCGGATGAGAAGGAGAATAAAAAATCTTCAGTAATTTAGGTGAAAAGGGAAAGAAGATGTTGGGTATTAACTACTTTGATTTGATGTCCTGGAGTATAAGTACTATCTTGGGAAGGTAGGGAGAAGGATATAGAGAGTTGGGGAGAAGAATAGAGAGCGGCGAGCAACTTCTCTTCTTTGAGAAGAAGGAAGAAGAAGAACACAGACGACACTTTTGGATCGTTTATGAACATCATGTTCACATCTTAGCGGTAGTTTGTCTATAACGATTTCCTTATATAGTTCTTCAGCAACTAAGTTTTAAGCTGTAACGGTAGTTTGTGTGAGCCATTAACCGTTACAAATTCCGGTTTATTGTATTTTCTCTTCTTTTCTTCATTGTAAGCACCATTTGAGCTATAAAAAATATTTTGAGAGTGTCTACAATATGAGTAGCTAAGCTTTCACTGGGTGACGGAGGAAATGAATTTCATACGTGGGTAATTTTAATTAATTCTTTATTTGACTTTTGCACTAATTAAAATGAATTATGATTTGATTAAATTGGTTGTTATTCAATTAGATAGGTTATTCTTTGTTTAGATAATCTATACTTAGGGATACAATTAATCTTTTGAGAGTCTACCTGGCAAAAATAAGAGTCGGTGTTATTTTGTTTATTGAGGTTTAATTGTTGAGAATAAATAAATTGAACCTATTGATATGAATTCGGTGGAATCCTAGGCCCGGTAACTCTCGCCTTTGTTTATTGTTTTCATTAAACCTTTAAATTTAATCTTCGCAAGTATGAGAGAACGAATCTTAATTACTACTACGAAAAGTAAAAAAATCTTAAATCATTTTAACAGCCAATGCAACGCTCAGTTTGTTTTTAGATTAATTTTAGGTTTATTTTTTTATTTTTGTACAGTATTTTCTTTTCCTTTTTATGCGTTTTCTTTTTATATTTCTTTTAAATTTTTGAGGATGATGACTTCTTAGGAGGAGACGTCACCCAAATGTATTTGTGAGAATATATGCGTAGAAATTCAAATTATCAGGCAACTTCATCGAGAGATGACGCTTGGTGAATATATGCATAGGCAACAGTATGGAGTTTCACTCCACATGAGGTAAGTGAAGAATCACATGAAACTATTTATGAGAAGTATTACAAACACACACGCCTAGTTTGGAACAAGATTGAGAGTTCTTGAATGTGAAAGATTATTTCTTGATGATGATGAATCTGGTAGTGACTCTCTATTCCAAGCAGAACATATAGATGACCCTGTGGATGATTGTGTGGATGATTCGCCTAATTCCATAGATGAATCTACCTCACAAGATCATTCACCCGACTTAGAGGTTGTTTCAGACCACTAGACTTCCAAAAGTTGCCTAATTTGGGGTTAGAATTGTGTGCTTCTAAAGTGTTGTTGGATTACTTTGCATCTAAGTACCCGGAGGATTTGCCAATTTCTAACACACGTGCATGAGCCAGTTGAAAATTTCCCGGTCTCAATAGAATCCCCATACTTTGTTCTTTACGCACTTCCATGTGCGATAAAAACTTAGTTTAGGGGTAAATCTTATTTTTTGATAGTTTTGGCGTCTTTGCGTTTTCATGACATAAGTGTGAAGCTGTCATTTGTAAATATTGTATTTTGGGTCGATCCCCAAGTTTTGGGTTATTAGTGTATGGGGATCCGTTTTTATCATGAGTCAGGTAGGTATAATTATTTATTTATGTTTGTTTACTTTTATTTATTTTATTTTGAATTTCCCATCTTAAGTTTTCGTTGGATGACTCAATTACATTGAGGACAATGTAATGTTTAAGTGTGGGGAGTGGTTAACTTTTTACTTTACTTTTTTCGAAATTTGTCCAGTAGTTAAAAAAAAAAAAACTAAGAGAAAGTCAAATAAAAAAAAAAAATTATTATAATTGTTGTTAGCCTTATGACGGTATGGGAGCCAGTCTAAAAAAATAAAAATAAAATAAAAGTCTATTCCTTTCTTTTCATTTTCTTATGACCAGTGATTAGCAAGAGAGTCTATTCTTTTGTTTTTCTTATCACATTATGACTATTTGTGGAGCGGGTCTAAAAAAAAAAAAATGACCAGTGTGTAGCGGGTCTTTTCTTCTTCCATGTTTGACCAAATTTGTAAATGTGTCAAAAAAAAAAAAAAAAAATTGTGTGTCTTGTGTATGTGGCATTCGTCATGACCCGGTTGTGTAAGCGGGTCTAAGTCTCTTATTTATGACCGGTTTGTGTGGCGGGTGGTTTTGCTTTTGCTCAAGGACTAGCAAAATGTAAGTGTGGGGAATTTGATAAGCACGAAAGTCGACACATTTTCACCCATAATTACATTAGCTAGAACTCATTATTTCTCTAATAAACTTGTTTTCGTTATTTTTTAGAAGAATAAGCTCTTGTGGAGATTTGACTTGAAAAATTGTTATTTGCAAAACCAAGGACAAGTGTTATCCCGGACTTTCAAACTTGGTTAAGGGACACCTCAATTACTAAGGCGCCAGATTTGCTAAGGGGTACCCTATTTACTAATTAACACATGTTGCTATTCACACTTCAAAGACACAGGATAAGGGGGACCTTCTTCTCCGTTTGAACATTGATTTACGGGAAAAAATGGTGGAAGAAAAAGCATTGACAAGTCTCGGAGTTACATGCGTTATTTCTGGGAAGATTTTTTGGGCGAGATATTCAAAGGATTTTCAAAATTTTGGATTGATATTATCTGTTAGAGCTAAAACAGGAAAGGTAATAGAGTTAATTTGGAAATAAGAGGAAAGATCTCACGTGATTTTTATAAACATGGAAAACGATTAACTCGTTATTCGCTTTTGATTTCTTGAGTTATTGGTGAGATTCAGCAGAAGATGTTTTGACGCGTAAGAGAAGAAAGAATCGAGGCAGAATATCGTAACTTTATGTCAAAGAAAGGAACTAATATTTCTAAGTTAATTCAAAGATTTGTTGGAGGAGATAATATCCAGGGAGTTTACTCTACATTGGTTGAAAGATATTTGACATCATGTTTTGTATAGCGGATGAGAAAAGGAGAATAAAAAATCTTCGTAATTTGCGGTGAAAAAGGAAAGAAGATATTGGGTATTAACTACTTTGATTTGATGTCTGTGGAGTATAAGTACTATCTTGGGGAAGGTAGGAAAGGATATAGAGGTTGGGGAGAAGAGCAGCGGCGGAGCAACTTCTCTGCTTGCTGCGGAAGAGGAAGAAGAAGAACACGGCGGCACTTTTAATTTATCGTTTATGAGCGGTCGCATGTTCACATCTTAGCGACCGTTTGTCTCGACGGTTTCCTTATATAGTTCTGTAACACAAGTTTAATTTTATAACTTTGTAGTTTGTGTGACCATTGGCGTTGAATTGCAAATTCAGGTTTATTGTATTTTCTCTTCTTTTCTTCATTGTAAGCACCATTTGAGCTATAAAAAATATTTTGAGAGTGTCTACAATATGAGTAGCTAAGCCCCTACACTGGGTCGACGGAGGAAGCCGAATTTCATACGTGGGTAATTTTAATTAATTCTTTATTTGACTTTTGCACTAATTAAAATAGAATTATGATTTGATTAAATTGGTTGTTATATATTCAATTAGATAGGTTATTCTTTGTTTAGATAATCTATACTTAGGGATACAATTAATCTTTTGAGAGTCTACCTTGGCAAAAATAAGAGTCGGTGTTATTTTGTTTATTGAGGTTTAATTGTTGAGAATAAATAAATTGAACCTATTGATATGAATTCGGTGGAATCCTAGGCCCAGTAACTCTCGCCTTTGTTTATTGTTTTCATTAAACCTTTAAATTTAATCTTCGCAAGTCTGAGAGAACGAATCTTAATTACTACTACGAAAACTAAAAAAAATCTTAAATCAAAAATGTCTTCTTTCTTTTACTTCGTCTTCTTCATCTGTAAATCCTCTTTTTGTCGTCTGTAATTTTTTCACTGTTCATCTTTCATAAATCCTCTTTATCTTTCTGCTACTGTTCTCATGGAGCCATCAAGGTTTATTTATTTTTAGAAGCAGTTTTCTTAAATTGATTTTCTACTAAAATTATTTTATTTGATATTGTTCATCTTTAGATAATTCTATCTTTGTTTCTGTTTGCAAAACACTTCCAGCACCAAGTTTACAATCCAAAACCTAATGTTCCCAAGAGTTCACACAAAAACCATTTGTGAACAAAAGGAAGCCTATGAATAGCAAGGTATTAAGAAACACTTATTCTTTTAATAACAATATTGTTGCCTCTGTTTCTTATATAATTTGTGATTCGTGGGGTGATGCAAATGTCCAGAGCCCCCAAAAAACCTCGCCATCCTAAAAATGTTGAAACAGTTGTTTCCATTTCTGCTTTGTTTAAGCTTTCAACACCTCCGCGACATCTTCGCAAGCGGAATCCCCTCTTCTCATTTGCGAAAATGTATTTGATTCATCCCCAAGAACTAATCTTTATAAATGAAATTCCTCACAATAACTTTATTTGAGAATGAACCGCTTTCTTCTTCTACTGTCCATGCCTCTTCTCTTAACATTGCCTCAACCCCAGTCATTAACGTTCATCCAATCTCATCTTCCGATGACATATATATGGCGAAAGATGATTCAAATCTCCCACCTTCTGCCATCATCGCTTCATCATATGAATCTCTCCCTTTTACTAAAGAAAATTTGGAAGGGATGGATATTGCTTTCAAGGTTTTGTTCGCCCTTCTCGATGATGTCAAGAAAGCTTCCACTGATCCTATCACATTTGGTGTTTTATAGTTTGTTGTAAATATTTTGGCTCTAATAGAATGGTTTCGCAAACATCTTTGGAGAAGGAAGTTGAAGCTTTGAAAAGTAACCTCCAAGCTATGACCTTGAAATGTGACACTCTTTATCTTCGCAGGAAGAATCAAAAACTTCAAAACGTTTCGCTGGATCGTGATAATCTTCGCAGGAAGAATGAGGAACTAAAAGGTGATTTTTTTTTTATTTTTTATTTTTGAAATCTCTACTCCCCCTTTAAGCTCTAAATCAGAAACGAAAAATGGAGATATATCAATTTGAATCCGTCGCCGAGGAAGCCCGAATGGATAGAGATGCTTGGATGGATCAATATAACCAATTAGATAATCTTCATACGTATTCGTTGATCAAATAGATAACCTTACCAAGAAGAATGCTCGATTAGTCCAAAAGCAAAATTTATTAAGTAATGAATTGTCTACTTCTCTCTTACTTTTTGACTAAAGCTAATGACGAGTTGGAAATTTTTTTTTAAAACCCTATCTCGAGAGAAACAAGTTCTTTTTGAATAAAGGTGGCGATCTCTTAGCAAGAACTTAACATTTGCCAAAAAGTATGTAATGATCAAGAACGATCTCTCCTCGTTGAGAAATAAACTCAAAGAAGTAAGAATCATCTTCTGGAGAGGATAAACTTATTCAAGGTAGAATAGCTTTAAGCATAAAAGCAAGTCAACTCAAGGATCAATATTCCAAGTTAGAAGAATCCTACACCTCTCTTGCAGAAGCAAAACACCTTACTTATTTCTAATGAAAAAGTTTACGATCTCATTTGAAAGGCTTGGTTGGTGATAAGTTTGACAATGCCATGGATCATTTGGAGAATAGTTGCTTGGCTTTAACTCAATATCTTATCTCGCAAAGGAAGGTAGTCATAAAATTTGACTACCTCAACTATTTTTTTCTTTGTTAAGTCTTTTTTATTATGTCTTCCTTGCAAATCTTTACCTATATGATTTTCTTTATTCTTTGTTTTTTGAGTCTGAGAAAGGTCTTGGCTCCTCTCTTTCTACTTTGGAATCTAACCCAAGATTCGCAAAGAAAATTCATTACTTTGCTACTTCTCTTGCTCGTTCTCACGATCAGGAAGAAAGACTTGATTATCTCTTACTCCAAAGATATCCAAAGTAGGAATCACAGGAAGGCACTTCTTGACAAGTTCATCTTAGGGCTGAAGTTATTAGAATGAAATTTTATTATCCAAATCTCTCTCCCTGTATCCATCGAGCCTTTGGAAGTAGATGATGATGAAGTCCTGGTACTCCGGACATCGATTATCATTATGAAAGTGGCGAAGATTTCGCAAATGAAGAAGAGATTCCTCCAAATGATGAAGGTGTTGATAATAATCCAGATGGAGGAGAAATTGAAACAAACCAAAATGAAAGAAGAAATGGAGAAGATGAGAAAGCCAACGAGGTCGAGAAAGCTAGCGAGAGTGATAAAATTAATGAAGGATGTCCATTATCTCCTTCTTGCGAAAATATTGATGTTGAGAGTTGAACTTCTTTTGTAATTTTATTTCTTTGAACCTCTTCACCTATATAACTTCTTGAATATGATGCATTTAAGTCCTCTTTGAGGTGCACTTATTTCTTTATTATTGTGTTTATTTGCGAGAAAGATAATATCCATTGTTGAATAATTCCCGTACTGCCTCTCATTATCTTTTTTTTTTTGCGATGGATAACATGTATAAATAATACTCCCTCTGTTCCGATTTACTTGACATTGTAGAGTTTTTCACGGATATTAAGAAATATCAGAGAGAGTAAAATTTTTCCTATAATACCCATATTAATTCCTACTTAAAGACTTAAATTACCTAGTTTTGTGTTTCTAGATTGTAGAGAAAGTTGTCAATAAATCATAACAATTACTTTGGATGAAGAGATGATGAGTAAAGAAGTAAACAAGATTGAGTATATATTCTCCATGGGGTATATTTCAAAATTAGAGTAATTGTTTTTGTGTTGATTCCCATGAGAATTAACTCTCTGGTGTAATTCCAAAGTAGGGGTAGATTAGTGAAAATTGGGGAAAAAAAACTAAAACTATCATCTAATTTGGAACACAAGAAAAACCCTAAAAGGGCAAGTATATCGGAACGGAGGGAGTAATTAGTTTTTATAAATCTTTTATTGAATCACGTGGTCTTATTTTGCCTTCCTAGTTAAAGGTCTTATTGCGCCACCTCTTGTCATTGCGACAAAATCGCAAGACGTCTTTACATTTGCATGCAAAAACCCATTGATCTTGCCTTAACCTTTTCTTTGAAATTTTTGTTACAATATGACAGGCCTAAAAATTCTTAAAAATAAAGCCCCATGACATTGTCGTCTTCATGTGAAATCGCGGGCGTCCTTAC
>JAJJWW010009266.1:0-164877 GCA_023531295.1 Papaver armeniacum
TATGTTCATAATAAATAAAGTCAACAATACAAAATATATACTCCATTTTTTTCCATCTAAAAAAAATTGTTGTGCACGAAAATAAATACTTGTGATAGATGAGAACCGGTTCTGAATTTGGGTCATACTCCCTCCGTCCCACTATTAGATGACCTAGTTGAAGTTTGCACAATTCTTAAAGCAATGAATGAAATAAGTGTTTTTAAGTATTTTTTACAACTATACCCTTATGGATAATAATTTATAATATTTAGAAATCATTTATCTCTCAAACTATACCATAAATTTTCGTAAATTTTGTACCATTGAAAATCATTTTAAAACACCTACGTAACGAGTATAAACATGAATATCAAATTATACATATTTCTTATGATACCGATAATCAATCAAAAGGGTAGTTTTAGAGATATCCCTTGATTAGTGAAATAGGTCAACTAATGATGAGACAAGATCTTAGACCAAGTAGATCATCTAATGGTGGGACAGAGGGAGTAATAACTTACGGTTGTATCACAAACTATGACGGCAACCATTGCTCATTATGTTGCTAAAATTTATGAATGAGTTGGTTGAAGAAAAAATGGCGAGTACAAATTTCAGCTCTGCGTGTGCTTGGCGTGGTACGTCACCCTCAATGTCCTTTCCTTGCTAGTTCGGGTCCAATATTTGGTTTTGCCTTTTTTTTTTTTGTTGAGCAAAACGTAGAAATTTAACTTGGCACTTTTAGGGGCGACCCCGAAAGAATTAGGGGCGACACTAAAAGACAAAAAAGGTCACCCAAACGTAAATCTAAGCTACCCCTTATCTTCGATTTTTCGAAATGGCCAATATGCCCTTATATAATCGGTAGCCAACACCATAATCGGTAGGTAAACATGCAATCGGTAGGTTAAATTAAACTATACCTACCGATTATTGTGTAGATACTTCGGCTAATAATCTCTTTTATAATCGGTGGCTTATCTAACTTGTAAGACTACCGATTATAAGGATCCCCATATTCAGCCCTGGCCAAATTCCATTGGTTTTGAGGGGTGCGGAGCCAACCATAACCACTTGGCTTGAGCTGTGGATGTAGCCATAATCGGAAGATAAATAGATTACATAAACTACCGATTGTAAGTTGCCCTAAAATGAGTTTTTCTAAAATCCTTCACATAATGAATTTTGAAATCTACCATAATCGGTAGGGTATATAATTATATAACCCACCGATTATAACGAGCCTCATATCCAACCTTTGCCATATTTCATGGGTTTTGAGTGCACTGACCTGACCATAACCACTTGATTCGTGTTTTGGATGCGACCGTTAATCGGGAGTTAAATATATTACCAAAACAACCGATTATGGGTTGCCCCAAAATGAGTTTTTTCTAAAATCCTTCATGTAAGGGAATTTGAAATCTACCATAATCGGTAGGTTAACAACTTAATAACCTACCGATTATAAGGAGCCCCAGATCGAACCCTTGCCAAATTCCATAGGTTTCGAGTGTACTTGAGCCGAGCATAACCATGTGGTTCGTGATTTGGATGTAGCCATAATCGTAAGCCAAATAGGTTCCACAACCTACCGATTATAGGTTGCCCCAAATTTAGTTTTTTCTAAAATCCTTCATGTGATGAATTTTGAAATCTACCATAATCGGTAGAGTTAACAACTTAAAAACCTACCGATTATAAGGAGCCCCGGATCGAACCCTTGCCAAATTCCATAGGTTTTTAGTGCACATAGCCAGGCATGACCATGTGGTTCGTGATTTGGATGCAGCCATAATCGGGAGTTCAATATATTACCAGACCCTCCGATTATGGTGTTGTTTGGTTACAGAAACCATAGTTGTTTTTAGTATAATAATCGGACATTAACGAAACCACAAACCTCCGATTACAAATATTCGATAGTCAATGTGATCAATTACTTTCCGATTATGGTGTTGTTTGGTTACAGAGAACAAAATTTTTTTACATATAACAGTCGGAAGGAACATTACAAATACACCTACCGATTATTGTTATTCGGAAGTGAAGGTGCACATTTACCTTCCGATTGTGGTGTTGTTTGGATACAAAAGACAGGTTTTCTTTACACATGATAATCGGAGAGAAAAGTATATTAGCAATCCTCCGATTCTGACCAAATATTTTGCACAATCCCCAGAATCGGTAGGTTAATAACGTATAACCCTACCGATTCTGACTAAAAATTGGAACATCCCCAGAATCGGTAGGTTAATATATAAACTTATCTTCCGATTGTGTTCCAAAATTCAACACTTTCATGTCTCTTCATGTGATTCTCTTGCGAGTCATCGTTAAATGCATAAAATGTGTAAAATAACTATTCTTAATCCATAAACATAACGAAACAACTAATATTCCGACACAAACTTTGAAAACGACATAATCCGACATAATCCATAAAGTTAACGAAAAACATCGAGAGTTTACAACATCGAAAGTTTATTTGTTCCTTTTTGCTTTGATTTTGCGACCTTTACCACCTCTACGACTTGGACCAGCATCATCATTGGTTTCATCGACTTGAGTGCTCGATGACGCCCGAGTTCTTTTGTTCACCTTGGTTGTAGGTTTCTTTTGCAATTTTTCCCCGAACTGAGATGCATACTCCTCATTGTCAACGTTGTCAATCAACTGTTTGTGGTTTTTTATCTTCTCAATTGAAACAGGCTCTCCGGACTTTATATAATCAGTGCACCATTTCGACAAACGCTTGAACCATTTCATCTGTTTTAAAACATAGCATACCATCAAACGGTTATTACTCTATTTTGACCCATAATATTAAACTAAATTAACAAAACAATACGTACCAATCTATCAAAACCCGCAGGCTTCTCTTTGAGGATACTCTTGTACGAAGCTGGCTTTGCTTTAAGATCACGGATTACACGAACATGAGAAACATTGCGGTACCAATCCATGTAGTTGGGAGCATTTTCAAAACCTTGGTTGGCTGCCCTTCCTTGGTTGATCAAGTAATGCGCCCTTCTATCCCAATGGAATTGACAGGATGGTGAACCCTTGTGAACCACCGTGATAGAATCTTTATCAGACTCGCGTGCTCCAGAACCAAAGTGAAATTGCCATGGATTTCCTCCTTTGGTATACCTTGTACAAAACCGTGTTGTCGCATCACCCTTGAGGCATTGTACATCACATATCCCGTGGGGTGCCACAACGGTCCAAAATAAAGTGCCAAATCGGACCGACCCGCGATATGTCCAGTAGCTCGGTCTTCCTTGTATGGATCAAAGCATACGTCTTGGGCATTAAGTGAGTCCAAAATCTCCCTCAAACGAATCAACTGATGCTCCTTCGTCCTAGAATGGTTGTCATCGAAGACGTACTTTCTTCCTATAGGGTCACCTTTCTCCCACGCCGGGTTTTCAATGGCCAATCCCAAGATAGGGAAGTGGACGTAGATCCAAGTCTATAATGTCATTTTTGCAAGTATTAGGAAATTGATTCTTCAATAGTATAAAAAAAATAAAAAAATAACCAAGTATGTGGAGTTAATAAACAATACTTGTAGTGAGACTCACGTTCCGGCCACTTGGCTAATTCCAACCCTCGACGCCTTTCTCAACTCTTCCATCAACCACGCATGGCATGCCGTGCCCCAAGAGTACTCATGCACTTTATCGAGAGGATCCAGAAGTTGTAAAAGGTTGGCGTCGACCCGATTCCCACTGGTATTGGGGAAAATGACACATCCCAATACACATAGGAGATATGCGGTGGCCGCGTGGTTGACTTGCTCGTCCGTTAAAGTTCCTTTCTCTTCTTTTTCCTTGGTGCCCTTGAACATATCCAGAGAGTACCCATGTTGAACTGTCTAGTTCTATACTTCATGCATCTTTTGAACTCGGTTGTTGATGTTTCTTCATCCCAACCCAAACACTTCTTAGTCGGATCATAAAGATTCCTCCATTCCAACTGCTTAGTGAACTCGGCCCTAACACCCTTGCCATGGACGGGGAGTTTAAGAATCTGCTCAACATCATCTGGGGTTATCGTCATCTCCCCAAACGGCATATGGAAGGTGTCGGTCTCAGGATAAAGTCTCTCCACAAACGCCGATATAGCCACCCGATCATGTTCCAACATTGAGTTCTCCGCAGCATTGGCCAACCCTGAATTCGCAATAATGGTCTTGAACCTTTCACATTCATCCTCCAAAGGCCAATCTAGCATTTTTGTGGGTGCGGCGGTCGCTTTGAGTAAACGAACCGCATCGGAATGATACTATTAAACACATGACAAGTTAAAAAATAAAATTAGAATAACCTAAAACTACAACCCTTAAAAGTATTACGGAGAAAAACATAATAAGTTAATAAAATGGATACGATCATTACCTCAGTTTCATATATTTCTCTGGCCCAGGATTCTTTGTATCCAAATAACAATTGTCCTCCATCCTCAGGCAGCCCAAGGATTACACCTTGGAATATCCTTCACCTTGATTCATCTCTGACAAGGTGTTTCGCTTTCTTTCGAGGAGGATTTTTCTTTTCGGCTTGTCCTACTTCTTCTACTTGTTCAATTTCTGGTTGTGATGGTGGAGCACTTGGTTGAACACCTTCTTGGATTGGTTGTGATAGAGAGGCACTTGGTTGAACAACTTCTTGGATTGGTTGTGATTGAGAGGCACTTGGTTGAACACCTTCTTGGATTGGTTGTGATTGAGAGGCACTTGGTTGAACACCTGATTGAACCGGTTCTGATTGAGGGGCACTAGGTTGAACAGCTTCTTGGCTTGCTTGTTGAGTTCCAACTTGACCACTTGAAGCGGCGTTAGCGATCCTAGCTCTCCTTGCACTAGTCGGGTTCGACGCCTATCCTTCCTTGCACTAGCCGAGACAATTGCATCTTGGATGTTTTTACCTCGCCTATCCCTAAACAACAACAAAAAGTACAACAGGTTATGAAACTAAATATTCGGTTGGTTGATTTAACAAATTGCCTCCGATTATTCACAATCGTAAGTATCAGTTCACCTAAAGCTACCGAATACGTATAATCGGAAACAAAATAAACTTTTTGGTGTTCGAATATGTTTATCTACACACAATAATCGGAATCTAAAGTTCAACATAACCCTCCGAATTCCACACAATCGGAAGCCTAACAAAACTAATGTCTACCGAATATGCGTCTCTTTGTATCCAGAAACAAATCAAGTTGTTAGCCTAAACAATCGGAAAGATATTACAGAATATATCACCCGATTATTGCGTCTCTAATACTTGTTCTTCCCTAGTATATTCGGAAGGAAAAATCACAATTAGGTTCCGATTATGATCGATTTAGGCCTCAGTAATGAAAAACGTTATATAATCGGTAGGATACCAAAATTTTTAACACCCGAATATGACAAATTTTCTCGTGAAATGAAGAGTTCGACCACAATCGGAAGTTTATAACAATACCTAACCTACCGATTCTGGGTAATAACCGAAAACCCTAAAAAAAATAAACATGGATTCGTCCAATTGAAGCAATATAAACCAAATTAATGGTAGAATCTTACCTAATCGGCGCCATTTGAAGTTGCCTGAGAGTTTGGCTATCAGTATCGCCTACTTCATCGTCTTCGTGTTCTTCGGGTTCGTGAGTTAAAACCTCTTTATTACGGGCATGCAATCCAATATTCGGATCCTCACCGCGCACTACGTTTTTGGTTCGAGCTTTCTTACGTTCCGTTTCTTTCATCTTTATAGAGAATAATCGACGATGATTCGATTCGACGATGAACGATGTATAGCGAGGAGAGGGGGAGAGTTTTCCTCTCTGCAATCGGAAGGAAAGAGGAGAAGAGGAGTTGAAGTTGAAGTTGAAAAGAAAATGAAATGAATTTGAATTTAGGTCGACTTTGGTTTTATCTGTCAAACGGTTATTAATCGGTAGGTAATACCACCTAATTATCTACCGATTGTTGAGTAGCCCAAAATCGGTAGAATGGGTTACTTATAACCCACCGATTATTGGAAGCCCCAAATTGAGCATTGGCCAAATTCCCTAGGTTTTGAGGGGTGCAGAGCCGACCATAACCATGTACGTGGTTCGTGATTTGGATGTAGACATAATCGTAAGCCAAATAGGTTACCCAACCTCCCGATTATAGGTTGCCCCAAAATGAGTTTTTTCTAAAATCCTTCATTGTAGGAAATTTGAAATCTACCATAATCGGTAGTCTACTCAACTTAATAAACTACCGATTGTAAGGAGCCCTAGATCGAACCCTTGCCAAAATCCATAGGTTAAGAGGGTACAAAGCCAGGCCTAACCATGTGGTTCGTGATTTGGATGTAGCCATAATCGTACGGAAGATAGGTTCCAAAACCTACCGATTATAGGTTGCCCCTAAATGAGTTTTTTCTAAAATCCTTATTTCCACACCAGCTAAAATTGAACCAGTATTTGAAGTCACTCATTTTATTGAATCGAAAAAACATACATGTAGTTGAAATAAAATAGAAGTAAAACACATAAAATTGTTCAATACATCGCCTAGGGATTCTCTACGAGTTTAATTATATTGGGCGAATTGCCATTCAACTTCCTCCAAGAGAGTGTAGCGAGTCCTCGTGCGAAACTCATGACCGTACCTTAATTCGTATTGGCTCCGACCCAAAGTATCTTTGGGAAAACAATTTTTTAAATAAGTTAGCGTTGTTGAATAATCATAACCAAATAAATAATTTTTGATGAGAGGCCTATTGATTCACAAACTTACTCTACTCATTCGGTCTTCGTTTGGCATAGCGTCCTTACGAGCTTTCAATTCGTTTCTCGTGATACGCATTCATTGTATAAATATGCGTACCTTTCCCTTATTTTCCTGGAGCGTCCTCCTATAACGATTTCCGCTTAGTGCTTTAAAAACCTTAAACACCCGTTTCCACCAAGCATTGGTGTTTTGATCATGCCCAAAGTAAGGCCCTCTTGTTGGGTCTTCGTTACTGGTCACCCATTGCGCTTCCTCAACGGAGTGCTTTGTGAGAGTGGTGTGTGCTCTGACAATAGCAACATCTTCTAGATTATTGAACGGAGTTGGAGCCATTTTTAGTGTTCCAAAGTGATGGGTAACTGATTTAGGAAGATTGAAAGTGATGGGTGAATAAGTTTGGTAGAGATAGGTCTCTATTTATAGCAAAAAAGTACCCAACGGCTAGTTTTTTAAAAAAAAAAAACGGTTACTTCAAAATAATCGGAGGTTTGTCAATATGTATTATCTACCGATTGTGTTTGGTTTTGAGGCACGGCTAGTTTATTTTGAACGAACTAGCCATTGGAGTATAATCGGTAGTTAGATCAACAATTAAAACTTCAGATTTTCATAAATATTTTGAAATTCATAACAATATCACCTACATTTTTTGCAGGTAGTTGGAGTATAATCGGTAGCTAATAACCTACCGATTATACAGTTGCCCCAAATTTTGTTTTTGCAGAAATGTCATTTTTTTCGAATTTGGGAACTAGAATAATCGGTAGTTAATAAGACTTTCGATTATACAGTTGCCCCAAATTTCTTTCTTGGCGAAATCACCAATTTTGGGAATTTAGGAGCTACTATAATCGGTAGTCTAGTGAGGTTATTTTTCCTTCCGATTGTTATAGAAGCCAGATGCGAGTTTGGCACAAAATCGATATTAATCGGTAGTATAATATAGCTACTAAACTTCCGATTGATGTATAATAATCGGGCACTAAATATCTTCCGATTGTGTAAGGGCATTAACGTATTCTCCGCGTTTTTGGACATCCCTTAACGGTGTATATGGGTTGGGAATAAAAAAATCGCCCCTAATTTTTTCGGGGTCGCCCCTAAAAGTGCCAGGAAATTTAAGTCTCCATGGAGGGCTGATGTTCCAAATTACAACCATTATTTTAGTTTTTTTTATTGGAAACCAAAATCCATCCCAAAAAAAACGAAAAAAGAAAAGGAAAAAAAGGGATTACATCACCACAAAGTGGCATTTTCAATATAATCAGACAGAATTTAATTATAGTCAGTAATGATTGTTTTCGAGTCCCAACTTGACTTTAATTTCCTATGGGGTAGCTAGTCAAGTCAATGAATTTCTATCTTAGAAAAATAAACTTTAGCCCAAGATGTCAGCCTAAACTGTACGGGTTCCGTGTCCATCATCATCATGTGCCGTTACATTTACCGGGATTTTTCATGGGTCTACTTCTGCAACATAGGCCGCTGCATAGTCATTCTTAGAGTATTTTGCTTTCCCGAATGAACTTCCTACAAAGGTCAAAAATAAGAAGATTGGCTACATGCAAGGAACTCGCTCCATCTTTAGTGGTATTCTGACGAATGCATGGCTTTTCCATCATGACGGAATACGTCCCATTCCTCCTTCATCACTAGACCAAAGCTCTTTGATTCTGGCCACAACCACTCTTATTCATTATACATCAAGCTTGGTAAAGGGGCGGCATGAAATGGTAGAGGGGCGGCAAGTGTGATAGCAATGTCCCTCGTATTGGTTAGGGGGTGTCCTATAGGGGGTGTAGATTGACTAGATTACTCTTTTCACCTTAAATTAATCAAAATCAAATCAATTTTTTTTAAACCTAATGAATTAGAAAAAATCAAATCAGTTTTTTTTTTCATCTTCTTCTTCATCTTCTCTTCTCCTCCATCAACCCTAACCTCCATTAAAAACGAAAATTTCATCGTCTTCGATTAATCGGCGATTTGAAAAATGTTTGAAAAACCCAGTTAGGGTTTAGTTTATCGTGTTGGATTTAAGTTAATTTTGTATCAAAAATTAGGGTTTTGTATGAAAATTGAAATTGAAATTTCTGGGTTTATGTGAGTTACGGTTGGTAATAACTCAATTACGAACCGTAAATCGGAGATTTGAAGAACATACGGTTGGTAATAGTTCAATTACCAACCGTATGTTCTTATATCTCGAGAATTTTCTTGATTACGGTTGGTAACTATTTTAGTTTACCAATCGTAATCGTGTTACTATTGGTTTCGAGATGATTACCAACCGTAGAATCGGAGTTCTGATTGGTATCGAGCATTTAGTTACCAACCGTAATTGGTTTTACGATTGGATCTTCCCCAAATTTAACCAGTTACGGTTGGTATTCGATAACTTACGAAGAGTTACGGTTGGTAACAAGCAAAATTGCAACCGTAAGTTCTTCTGAAAATTCAAAAGTTTTGATTTTGTTATTTAATTTAGATAATTTTGAGCGAGAAAAAGCTAATTGGAACTAATTTAGAAGTATATCGGGTCACTAGAATCACTCATTTTGGTTGAATGAATCAAAATCTAGGGTTTCACAAATATCACATAAGTTTTCTTTTTCTTCTCCTCTAATTTTTTTTTTTATAACTCTAAAATCATATTTTTAGAGTTATAATAAGTGAAAACTAATTATTAACACTAATCTTGATTATCATTACTAATCTTGATTATTAACAATAAGGGCTAATTAGTCATTTCCAGATTTTCATTGATAAGGGCACTTAAATTTCCTTGTAATGACCTTTTTTGTCTTATTAAATTGCCGCCCCTCTACCATTTCATGCCGCCCCTTTACCAAGCTTGTTATACATTTCTAAGAAACAAGCATCAACGTTTTTATCAATAATTGCAATCAAAAAGAGGAAATTCAAATGGACAATATCACAATAATGTGCAGATATGACTAGGCTTCTCTGATTGAATTGACGGATAATACTAACAGCCAAAATGCCCACCGTCGCCACCAGAATCACCACCAAAACCGCTGCGCCAACATCTGAACCTTAAAACCTGAACCCTAAATTTTGAATCTTGAATTTTGAACCCTGCACCCTGAATTCTGAAAGGGATATTTGTCTTCTTTTTCGCGTATGTAGACTCACACATGTGACTTAACTGGATTTTTAACAGAATGTGGCATTTTTCTAAAATCTTAAATGTTGGGGCAGAATTCCAACATTACATCCCATATTGGAGCATTTTTCCAATTTTCTCTATGATGATACTTGCAACAGTTGTTTTCAAAAACAAAAAAAATCCCTGTAATTGAGATAGAGTGAGAGAGAGAAGAGCCGCCACAAGTGCTCTAAAAAAAAGAAACAACACATAAATACAGACTTGTCATACACATTGGTGCAACTATAGGTACGGTGGAACCCCAAATGTACAAGTTACAACATTTTTTCACCTTATCGATTATTACAAGGCAAGCTCATCTCTTGTTGTCTTGTCAAGTCAACAATGAATTCTTTTGTTCTGTAAGACTTTTTTTACTTTTAGCTAGAAGAGCAAGTCCCAACAATACATTGCTTTAATTTCGTACGAGGTAGTGATAACAATAAATGCAATGAATTTCTGTTTTATAAAAAAAAAAAAAAAAAAAAAAGACTTCTTTTTAAGAAAACAAAGAAGAGACTTGTTCCTTAACGAAAATTTTCTCAAGTCCATTTTCATGACGTAGCTAGCTGTGTCTCCGGTCGTGATAAATTTTTGCCCCAAAATGAGCACTACAAATATTTTCTTTTGCCTCGTAGACACAAACTAATTGCAATCACATTAGAGCAGTGCTATCCCACGCAGCTGCGCGGGACAGCTCAATGAGCAAACATTTTTTCAGTCGTTGGATAGATTCACAGGCCATTCGATTGAAATTTACTTTAGTCTTGGAATTAAATACAGTTGGCAAACTCTCGTTTATTAAAAATAGGTCCTTTTGATTTATAAACATTTTGTATTTGAATCCTTTACTGTTTTAGCATTCATGGAAAAACAAAACCTCTGGACATTTTATGAACCGTGTTCTTATGTAAACTTTTAACTCCATAATCAATTTCTGGTGCGGGGTTAGGGACTGATTTTTTGTTAAATCCAATTCAGTTCGACCTAAGATTGGACCAGCTTCTCATCCAATTATTTTCATTTTCTCAGGTCTGCAACAGGTTTACGATAAACCAATCCAATAGTCAAGCTCCATGCGAACAAACAATCTGATAGGGGGTGTCAATTGTATCAGTTTGTTGTGGCTGTCAGTCAAGCTGTATTCGTTGCACAGGCCAGTTAGAAAGCCAATTACTGTACTGGCCCCTTAACTGAACATCAATATGGATCAAGCTCCTTCATAAACCTTCTTTAAAAATAGTGCATTAAGAAGCAAAGTTGTTCCGCAGTGATGTTCATAAACAAAGAATCACAAAATACCCAACACGAAGACCGTTTAAATTTTTCTTAAGTTCTCAAATCCAAATACGATTCTAGACACATTTGTCTTACGAAACCAACCAAGAAATATGTCACTGCATAATCCGTGAAATACAAAATCTAAAGAAACTATGAACTCCATAACTTTCTCTTTAGTTCTTCTTGATAACACTAATAACAAGCATCTGCCTTCCGTCCTCGGCAACAAACATGGGCATGGATGGAAGCGTATTATGATACCAGCATCACCGTTCTTCAAGAATTTAGGCTCCTCTCTCAAAGGAATCTTAAATACATTCAAATAGTTGAATCCTGAAGCCCATAAAAATATAATGATTAGTGACCGTAGGCAATAGTATAAATATACAATCGCCAAACTAAATATATGAAACTAATATTACCGAACTATGACCGGTAAGATCAATATTAAGATCAATTTCCTTCATTTGACTTGGTTGGTGTCGCATGTCAGCACTTTTACTAGAACTGTATAGGTATCAATGTAGAGTTAGCATAATCACCTTGTAGATTTTGTGACCGAGCGTAAAAACAAGAATGACGAGAACGCACGAAACCATTATTAGACGACGAAAAACACATACCTTAAAGTTTCAGGTTGATGGCTGCTTATTTCAGTGAAACTGTCCTTGTTTGACGCTGAAATATATATGTACAATTAGCAGAAAAAAACGATTAAAAAGAGATAAAACTTTAAGGAAAATATATATGCACAATTAGTGAAAAATATACGTATGTAGTTAGCAGAAAATATATATGTACAGTTAGTGAAACTGTCCTTGTCTTTGTATGAGATTAAAAAGAGAGAGGTTGAATAAGTATACACATACATCTTTTTCTTTTCTTTTCTTGCTTGTCTTGAGAGTTGGCATTATCTAATGCAACTGATTTATTCATTTTCTTCCGTTTTTTATCCTGCGAGTTCACAATCTCCAAGTCAACAGATGTTGATGCTGGCAACCTGCGTACGTATAATATGAGTTAATGTTTTTACATAGTGATTACTAAGTCTAATAACTTAATTTATTACAGTACCTTGGTGAATTTTTTGATCCTGCTTTGCTCTTTGTTTCCTTGTTCTTCCGATTCCTATTGAGCTTGTCAACCCATGACTTCCTTCTACCAGGTTTGCCTTTACGCTTTACAATTGGTGGTTCTTTCAATAATCTTCGGGAATTTGGCTGTTCTTCTACAATTTCTTCTTGTCTTTTAATATCCTCATATTGTGTAAGATCAGGTTGTCCATCTTGGTTTACTTGAGAGGATTTTATAGCTTCCTCAATTTCTTCTAAAGCTTTCCGTAACGCTTGTACAGCAACGTTATATACCGGGATTGATGTCGAACCTTTAACTGCAATATTGATGGCATCTTGACAAAGTTTACTATATCTAACTGTAACCGTATCCTGACAATCAGCTACAATTTCTTCACCTTGGTCAAATACCACTGGTCCAAATTTAGCATCTTTGGTCCACCGTTTTAGAACATATTGAGTTGGAAGATTTTGAACATTCTCGACTACGAAAACCTTTAAGATGTGTCTGCACAAATAACCAGCAAACTCATACAGTAGACAACTGCATTGGGCATTCTTACTAAAAGAGTCAAATATCACCGTTCGATGTTTATGCGCATATCCAACTCTAGATACGTGATAAGTAGACACTGTTCCAGTTTTATTCATTCTTTCATGACAATAAGAAAAACATTCGCTTAACGTTCCTGGAATTTAGTAAAAATTGTCTTTGTGTAAGCCAAAGCGCATCTTCCTCAATACACATTCGAAATCTCAAAACTCTATTTGTATGTATTGTTTCATAATCCATATTGTTTTCTGCCTCTCTTCTAGCAACTATTGCTCTTACATACTGCGGGATAAATTCATACAAAGGCATGTCTCTTTTCAAAAATTCATCAAAATAAGAGTTAATACTCTCACTTCGTTGTGTTGTATACATATCCGCACAAAATACATCACGTGTGTAGACTGATGCCCAATGTTCACGTTTGTTGTATAATGTTGATAACCATTTATTTTTTTCAAAATTGTGATTTTTAAGCATTGTAGCCCAACCTAGCTCAAACTGTTCAACCGTTTCATATCCATATAAGCAATTGTTGAACTCCGAAACGAATTCTTTGCTCACATTAGACAAATTTTTCATAGCATTTCTACATATATGCCATAAGCAATATCTATGACGCGTACCTGGTAGAACATGTGCAATAGCACCTCCAATAGCTGATTCCTGATCTGTAAGAATAACTTTCGGTGCTTTGCCGTGCATTGCCCTCATCCATGTTTTCATTACCCATTCAAATGATTCCTCACTTTCAGAATAAAGCAAAGCGCCACCAAACAATACAGTTTGATAATGATGATTAACTCCCACAATCGGAACAAATGGCATGTCATACCTGTTTGTACTGTAGGTAGGATCAAAACAAACTACGTCGCCAAAATAGTAATAATCCATCCTCGATTTAGCATCAGCCTAAAAAAAGTTGGTCATTTGGCTTTCCGAATCAACTTGGATTGAATAAAAAAACGATGGATTGTCCACTTGTTGGCGTTCAAAGTAGTCAAGTACAGCTTGAGCATCTCCATGTTTTAGCTCCAACTGTCGTTTTGTACTTAAATAATTTCTTGCATCCTTTGGTAGAAATCCAATGTTCCTAACTCCACCCGATTCAACACTCAAGTAATTCATCATTTGATTTGTTTTGACTTTTGCTAAACGCATGTTGACAAGAACTCGTTTTTGGCTGCTACTTATGATTCTTAGTGACCGCATATTGTGCCTTTTACTTGGAGACACGAGCTTATGACTATGTTCTTCTCAGTAACTTGACTTACAACCCACCTATCATTTTGCTTTGTTATAGCTATAGCGGCATTACAATTTGCCCTTATATCAGCTTGGTTCAGTTTTCTTTCTTCAACAGGCTTAGATCTAGGATCTCTTACCCCTTGACGATTGCAACAAAATATACGTCGTATCACTTCAAAAGGCTCAACTCTAGACTTGTTAGTAGTGTGCCGGCGAATACTAAATCCAATATTACCTGCATCTAGGTTATAGAAATCGTAGGCTTCATCTTGCGATTCAAATTCTTTCCGATAAATGGGCGAATCTTGTTAATCTCTTCTTCCGACAACTCGTCGGTGGAACTACTTCATCATCAATCCCATTATTTTTTCTTGATCGACTGACGTGTTGTTCTCATTGTTTTCCATGCAGTTGTTTGTGTCTTCGTCATACGTATCTTCATCTTCTTCATATGGTACTTCATTAGTCGCTTGAAAATCTGTAGTTGATCATGAAGTTAATAGAGAACATTACTGAATGTAACAAGTACAAATCAAATTAGTAAATTTATTACGTAATTGCTAATTAATTATTATGTAAACGAAACCCTAATACATATATATTAAAAAAAAAAATTAGGGTTTAGGTTCTTCAAAAAGATTTTTATTAAGAATTACTGGTCTATAACCAACTTTGTTTCTTAGTAAGATTAAAACTCTAATAACCCAATTGCTAGTGCGATAAAAAAAAATCAAAATTAAAAAGATAAACCACAAGACTAAGGAGTTTCTTTGAACTATAACTTTCTGTGAACATGATTCTACTAAATTGTTGTGAGCATTCCATTCATCAAAATCAAAGTCCTTCAATAAGCTAAGCTCAAACTCGTTTATCAGATTTCGTTGAGGACTCATTTCATCAGATCCATAAACATAAGATATCAGAACTAAGGTGCGTTTTTAATCAAAGAAGAAGGTAGAGTTTTTTTCTTAAAAAACGTTTGCAATTCTCGATAATTATTATTAAATCTTTTTGTGGTACTTATTAAGAGAATCATTACTTGTAGAGGATGGTTTTAATTTTATTTAATAAGATAAAGGACCTACTTTTAATTACACAAGTTTACCAGCTGTATTTTAGGTTGAAAATAAATTGATATCAATCTAACTGGCGTGTGAATCCATCCAACGACTGAAAAGCAGTTTGCTCATTAAGCTGTCCAGCGCAGCTGCGTGGGACAGACCTTTTCATCATATTTGGTTTTTGATACTTACATTTTGCCCAACGTTAGTGTTTGGTCTAACTTTTGTCCAACTTAGTGTTTGGTACTTGGAATTGACGTTGACTCGCATTGACTCAGTTAAGTCTAAATTTAACTAATATTATCATTTAATATATTTACGCAGTTACTATTTTACCCTCCACTTGTTGCACATTTACATAAGATATTTGCACCCCTATCTTATATACTCTAATTTCGTTTCCATTATCAAAATTATATCTCCCTACCTCTATCCTTGATTCACCATTTCGATACAAATCTAATAGTAGCATGAACACACATCTTCGTAATTATAGACACATAAATGGATTTTCATCACATTAGATGTGAAATTGTAGCAAATCTATGTAAAAACGATCAGACAAAACTACCTTTTTAATCAAATGCCTATCTCTGTTCATGAACATCATATTTCTCCCACCACCATTGTAACGAGGCGATCTGTTTTTTGATTACTGTCGACTCAAAAAGGTAATGTAAATCATTAAGGAATAAATTTCGATTCTCGATCTGAAGGAATAAATTTAGCTCCATGCGTATTGCCGTATTGGCAAGTATGAGCAAATTATCATCGGAAATGAAATTTTTTGTTTACAAAAGTTTGGGTTGGTATGGTGGAGAAATTAGGATTTCGTTTTTGAAACAACCCTAATTGTATAAGGTATCCTGAGAAGAAGATAACGAATAAGTGGAGATTTTGGTGATATTCATAGCCGAGATAGTGGCGTTGCTGCGGTTGATATGGGTTGATGAATGAAATGGATTAATGGATGTTTCAGTATCTATGTATTTTCAGGAGAATGGGTTTATATGAATTTTGATGGAATGCAGGGAAGGAGCTATACAATGAATTATACACAGATTTTACTCTCCCCTCGATCACCACCAGGCACCAGCTGAAACACCCATAACTTGTTCGAGTAAAGTCTTGAACGACCAGTTCTTCACAAGTTCAAGTTTATCATGGGTTCCGATGAGTCTTTGCGAAGATTTAAGACAAAAAATGTAAGCGTGAAGTTAGGAAAGTTGTCTTAGATTTTTAAGTTCACCTATGGAAAAAAAGTTTCTGTGGGAAGGAAGAAGAAGATGAAGATATTTTAGTGTGTCTTGAAAAATCTATAGCCGTCCATGCATACTTAAAATCGACGGTTTATATAAAAGGCAAAAAGTAATTCAATTCCGCTAATTAAAAGCAGACTTAACTGAGTCAACGAAAGTCAACGTTTATTTCAAGTACCAAGCACTAAGTTGGACAAAAGTTAGACCAAAGGCTAACTTTGGACAAAATGTAAGTACCAAAAACCAAATAACCCTATCCACAGTGTTGGTTAACTACCTTTTTCACAATTTGTTTTTGAAGACCGTTGAAATGAGATTTTTGTAAGAGGAGTAAGGTAGAACTTTAGAGAAATAAAAGTTTTGTATGCAAAGTTGAAACCTAAATACTAGGCAGCCAAAGGTTCGGCCGTCCAAATATTTTGGTTTTTTTGTTTGTTAACGGGGAGTATTAATTACACAAGATTGGTCAAAAAGACCAAAATCAACAATTCCTGGGTGAAAAAGATACTTAGGTTTTGATACTGTTTAAATAGCCAAAAATTAAAAAGATACTGTTTAAATGGACAAAAATTTAAAAATAGGCATGATGTAACCAGTTTCATCCTGTACATTTTCAAATATTTTTTTCTTATTTTTATTTTACACAGGATGCAACCAGTTTCATCCTTGCTATTTTTTAAGTATACGCTAGGATGAATCCAGTTTCATCCTTGCTATTTTTTTTGGCTATTTCACCCGTACTTTTTTTACTTGTCCATTTGAACCGTGTTTTAAATTTTTTTGGACAAATGACCCATTTTCTCTATTAATTACTTTTTCTTTTTTTTTTTTTGAAGGAAAAACAAATTTCATTAATTTATTTGGCAGAGTTTTACATAAAACTTGAGTACATCAAATAAGAAATTACAGTAAAAAGTACAAATAATGATAAGATCTCCTAAAACTGAAGAATTAATAAAGTACATTAAAGGTACCCAATACATATATTTCCATGAGGATATTGATGTTTTCCTAATGGTTACTAACTTCATGTTGAACCATTTTGATTTTTGAATCTTTAATTTAGATTTTGTGATCTTCAAATCTTGAATCTCCATTGAAAATGAGTAATATGCCCTGAACATCTTAATTAGCATCATCACCGGTATCCATGGATCCTGGACATAAATGTTTGGATCTACGTCACGCCGGAATGAAGCATCCTTGATGATATACACTGTGTATATCTCTGCAAGTGAACAAATCGCCACAAAGGCTGATGAAATCTGCTAAAACAACATACAATAAGAGATCGTAATGGCAATAACATGCCATTAGACTATCACAAGAAAAGAAATAAAAAGGAAAAATGGAATTAAACCCTAAATTGCTGGACATCTGTACATCAGCAATTAAGTTTTATTTAGATAATAAATCCTAATATTATGGTTGACAAATCTATCATGAATCCTAAGAATCAAAATAGATTTGACAACACAAGATTTATATAGAAAGAATTTAGTTTTATCTAAAAATTAGGGAAAAGAGAAGAAAACGGTTGATGGAGATTTATTAGGAAAAAAAGGTTGAGGAATTGCAGAGCGTTAATAAAACCAAACACACCAATCTCATTTCTGTCCGGTAATGTTACATTACGGTTGTGTATTAGTTACGTATTGTCTGGTAATGTTACATTTGGCAAGTACAAAATTTGACTAATGTAAAATGTACTTCAATTAGAAAAATTAAATGAAACATCATGCATAATAACAAAAATATGCTAAATCAATATACTCCTTCTGTTCCATTTTAAATGATGTTTTGGGGTTATTATCTTGTTTCACAATACTTGAAAGTTTTCATATTTTTCCACAAAACTACCCATAACTCCCTAACATTTTGTCTTGGAATTATAAGTTCATTTTCAAATGCACTAATAGCAATTAATGTTCAATGACTTTTTTCAAGAGTATAGATGGAAATTTTTATATCTCTCTTCATTTCTTAATCCACGAGAAAACTACAAATATCATCTAAAGTGGAACGGATGGAGTAATATTTTTCCAGACAAGAAATAAAACCATATGTGTAAATTAAATATTCAATTACTTAGATTCCATAAAATAGATTCAATTCAATTACTTTGGTAAGTTAAAACTTTGATTCCTTTTAAATCAATTAAATGATAGGAACAAAAAATGCTACAGGGGACCAAACAAAAATGGAAAACAATATGACAAGGAAGCAGAAAGCTTTTAGAGTCCTCACTAACACCACCATATAAATTATATTTATGTCCCTGATAATTTTTCATGGACATAAACCAGGACGGTACTGGGGATGGCTCCCCCGACCCCCAAATTTTATAAAAACGTATTTTGTCTATACCATTTTTAACATTCCAGAAAATTAGCTCATGTGTATATTTGAAATAGTCCATTATGGAGTTATAAAGTTAGGGAAACCATAATTTGAAAGACCAAATTATGGTTATGATACTATGATGTTAAGTGGAATTCATACAAGGAGATTAGATACTTGCTAACGTGATCTCATCCGTTCAAAGTTTTAAAGACCAAAGCAAAGAACACGAGATCATGCTAAGTGGCTGACTTTTCACCTGTTCTGAGTCTTAGTTAGATGAGGTACTGCAATATTATTCAGATAACATGTGTGTTAGTGCTTGTTCTTGTTTCCCTCCGCTTGGTTTTTTTTACCTCCACATGTTTTTAACAGGAAAATTTATGATCGCGCACCTGCGCAATCAAAATTGAACTAGCACCTCTACCACAGTTGGATGATTCAGATGTGACGTCATTTAACTATAGAGTTAACCATAGTTATATTTTCAAATTTAAATGTATCTTATGGGCCTCTCCTGATTCCTTCCTTATTTAGGCGCCAAGAGCTCTAAGATCTAACAGAAGAGCTTGAGCTTTCTAGTTGAAGAATTTGCATTGTTGACTTAAATTCACGAAAACAAAAATCCTTATGACATCTAGCGGATCAATATAGGCAACTATTTGTCCATCTCATTAGAACTTTGATTTGGTGTCAATGGTAATCATAGATGTGTTATGTTGATTGAGTTGGTACCAAGCCAATCTGAATTGTGTTCTTTGTTTATTTTTCGTCATAGTTAATTTTCTATGCTCATGTCAGATACTCTAGATGATTTGATCGATCAATAAATATATGATTATTCCTCCCTTTTGTTGAAAAAAATGTTTTTGTAGTTTATATATGTTTCTTGTTTGATTCCAATTTCAAGTCCATCAGCATGTAATTCGCTACCTGATGTTGTATGAAACTCGTTCTTCTATAAGAAAAGTTTTCCATCATCATTTTGGCATCCGAAAAACGTATGAACTATTAATGGACATTTTGAGAATAAAAGATTATACATTCTATGTGGGAAACAGAAAGATTTGATAATTTCCAGTTAAATTCGGGAGCATAACTATGATTAAATTTATAGTTAGATGACATCACATCATAATCATCTGACGGTGGTAGTGGTGCTCGTTCAATTATGCTTGCGCAGGTGCGCGATCAAATTTTTTTTCTGTTTTTAACCAAGCTATGAAAATTAAATAGCAAAGGATGTGAAGTATAAAGAACAACTCCCATTTCCTCTTTTCTACTTAATCAGTTATCCTCGGTCCAAAATAGTACACTAAACCGCTAAATTAGATGTCATTACTTCTGAAAATGCGGGGGTCTAACAACCACACTGAACAATTCGTTTGGAAATCTGAGAGGACTTACTCCAATATACTTTCTAGGGAATAAACTAGACAGTCAGACTCAATCTAGAGAAAAGTATATCAAAGAGTTTATATCTCTAACTCTTAATTCAATCTGCAATCAACAAATAGAAATCTGCGAGCCCGATTGAATATAAGAGCAGTAACTTGAACGGCACCAAAGACCAATGTTCAAGTGTCAATCAATTTAAATCAACAACCAAAGGTTGGATTATCTAATTGATTGATCTTAACGCACAACCTGTGATATTTCAATTATATAACAAAATATAATGCGGAAAAAAATAACACAGACACCAGAATTTTGTTAACAAGGAAAACCGCAAATGCAAAAAAAACCCGGGACCTAGTCCAGTTTGAACACCACACTGTATTAAGTCGCTTAAGACACTAGCCTACTACCAATGAACTTCGGAGTGGACTCTAGTTTAAGCCTAATCAATCTTGAAAAGGCGAGGGTACCCAAACATACCTTAAGCTAAAACTTTTCCTACCTATAAGTCCTTTCTCCGAAAGTGATTGTCTATGGACTGAGTCGAGACAATACAACTAATCGGTTCATACTTCGTGTGATCATCTATGGATACGAGATCGATACAATACAAAAACGAAGTATGTTTACTTGATAAGAGGTTCGGACGTAACCAAACACAATAGGATTACTATCAAGTAAAATAGGAATTAACGTTTGTGTAATTTACTTTAAATTACAATAAGAAACAATTATAATTGCGGAAAATAAAAGTAAATGACACAGCAATATTTTGTTAGCAAGGAAACCGCAAATGCATAAAAACCCCGGGACCTTGTCCAGAATTGAATACTCTCAGGATTAAGCCGTTATACAAAATCAAACCAACTTCGTATAGTTGAGACCCAGCATTTAAACCTATAGTTCACCTAGTTCCGTCTGTATTCCCACGCCTACAACTTATGAATAAGTCACGTACTTGGAACAATTCATTTGGTTTGTATTCCAAACATTAAAGGAACAACAAGTCTGTTTGGAAGCAACTCTTTTCAACCAAGTGATGTGAGTTCGACAAAGGCTCTTTTGTTTATCTTAATAAACTCCTTCGTCAGGTTCTTAGATCTATCTTATGATCAACTACCGAAGTAACTGTTAAGATTTTGCAATCAATACTTTTAATCACCAAGAATTGTATTGATGCCGATCTACACAACTAATCAATCTAATCTACCACAAGGATAAACCGATTATAGTTGGATCCTCTATACCGAAACAAGTATTGTGCACACCAAAGATTATGAACCCCAAATCAGAACTCTTCAATATCTTCTTTGTCTGCAAATCTTCTTAGATCTTCAATAAACGCCTGCACACAACAATTGAATCTCTTGTGATCAATCACGCATAGAACGGAGTCTATTAAAAATGGATTATCAAAAGACTTCTTTAGATCTACAAACAGTCTAAAGATCCATGTCGAAACTTCGATCTAGTTTGAGTGAATCTTATATCAGAAGAGAAATTCTCAAGCATAAAAAAACTAGGTGCAATCAAAGTTCAACCACCTTTAGTCAATCAAATCAATAGAAAACACAAGATAAGCCGCAATTAACTAGTTTCCCACCAACGGTACTACTAGAGCTTCTCAATTCCAAAGAAGACTTTAAACTGAGCCGCCGTTAGAGATTTCGCCTAATTAGGTTGCTCTCCTCTCCGAATAGGAGGCTTCACCAGTAACAACACAACCGAGGAAGTTTGCTGTCACGTAGGATTAGTTTACTAGAAATGCAAACTTCAAGTATTTATAGACAAGGAAGTTTGGACACCAAGGAATTTCCAAAACCTAAAATATTCTCAATATATGCAATATATTCCAAATTCGGTTTCCATAATTCCTGGAAATGCTCTGTCCAAAATATTGACCGAAAATCTCTTTGGAAAATCTTCAACTAATAAATGCACATTACTAATTCTCATTTTCCTTATATAAAATTAAAACCTTAAATAGAAGATTCTTAACTTATTTATGTTTCGATCCTGGGATTTTCTTCCTTTAGCTATTAAGGAATAACTTTGAACAATTAAAGATAAGCATTACTGCACATGTTCAAAGTATGTCGATATCCTTACTCTGTAAGTCCTCTTTCATACTTACAATCTTGAAACTGATTTGCCACACTTCCAAACAAGTTTAGAATTGGTTCATCTGACTTTCAAGAACTATGTGATTGATCAAGAATACTCAATCAGCAATCATGGGTTTAACGTTTCTACCAAAACAAGTTTCGGTTCTACCTCCATGTGAGTATTGTGCATAGTCACACTAGCTTTCCAAAATTCGGTTGACTGGGTACTACAATCGTTCTCCACATATATATGGTATCTAACTTGAATGTGTTGCACATGTCCATAGGATCGGTTCCCCTTTGCCTAAAAACGTGTTTCACATGTACATAGGATCGGTTCCCCTTTCTGCTAAAACATGATGCACCTCATACAAGGATCGATTCCCCTTTGTGATGTGTTGCACCTATTACTAGGATCGGTTCCCCTTTACCCAGAGTCGGTCTTACACAAAATCACAAACTCGATCATACCATATCAGGTGATTACTTAAGATATGTTTCACTAATAAAAGTCATACCAATACAAAAGTCAGGCCTTTGTGAATAGTTTTACCAAGAACACAAATAAGTCATGAGCGGTTATACTAATCGCACATATTGGTTGTTCACAAGATATGCAATGAATAACAATACCAATAACGCCTGGCGATTTCCTTTTCGATTCACAAAACAAGTTCATGAATTTACTTCCTTAAAACACATGTAAAACATTATTTCCTAGGATGAAATCCTCACCTCATACCCATACATAATAACAATAGCATTTAAACAATTATGTCGATGTCTTATCTACAAAGTTTAATGGTTAAGCAATAAACCTTGTATTGTATTCCTTAATATTATGTCTAACTAGAGTGTTCATGCTTCGCAGCTTTGTTTTCAATATGCACGACTTGAAAGATACGTTAAGAATGAAAAAGTTCAATTCAAATATCACTAACCTCAAGTGGAAGGATGATGTTGTTGTTGTAGCTTCTTACTTGTTCACTTCTTCAAGTCTTCGCAATACTTGTAATGTCTCATATCCTAATACTTTCAAGCTAACCTATACGAAGTTGACTCTAGTACATAATCAAGCGACTCTTTAAATGAGTTTTGATTCACTAAAATATGACAACCAAACTTGACATACCAACGCTTGGTGGGTTCAAACGAGCTATGCTCTAACAATTTTAGTGACAAAACTCTTACATCGTATGGATAAACAAATTACAAGAATTCATTACACATATGCTTGATTCCCGAATTCAACAACACAATAACCTGTATACACTCAATCCTTAAATGTCGTTGTTGACATTATAATAACAAAGAATATTACTCCCCCTAAAGGTAAGATAGGTAGATTTTATCAATCCACACGTCTTTGTTATTCCTTTGTAATGATATGTTACTCCCCCTTAGTATATGCTTTCACTCTTTCGTTAGATAAACGTTTAAGCACCAATGTTCTTTTCCTTTAGTGATACCAATCAATATAGAATTAATGCCAATATCACTTGTTTACTCCCTATATTTCTCCCCCTTTTTGTCACAAAATGACAAAGAAACGAAAATATAAAGGACAAACCGAAAAGAATATTACAAATTTCAAAATAGACTTGCAACCTATAGAGTTAAGCACGAGGGTTCCACGCACCATTTTTGATAACCAATATCAAAACCGAAACTACAAAGTAATTACGTTTTGATATGTTATCAAGGAAACAATTGCCCGAAGCAATTTTCCCTAATAGTTTATCAAATCAAAAATAAACTAAGCACCTTAGTCCCTTTGCTAAACCGATTGTACAAATACAATCGCTTGTTCGATAAGACCAAAATAAAGATAACTATATTTTTGTCATCAGGTTCTAATTATCCATATAACTTAGGCATTTTAGTTTAAACAAGACAAGTACTAGGTTAGTTAACTAGCATTTCTTGTTAAGGCATTCGATTAGAATTGAATAACCGAAACCTCCACTTTGATAAGTCTAACTAAGATCAAATTTAACTTAGTTTCTCTTATCCGGAATCGAATTGGACTAAACAATTCGTCCTGTAAACCTTTTCTTTCGTTAAGCCATAAACAATTCATACAAACCAAAATAAATCAACTTGCATAATTATTCACCTCAACTGGAAACAATTGAAACAACATAGACATTAAAGCACCACAATTGCACCGAAAGTTTGTAAGGCTAAACAATTGATACCACACAATAAAGCAAGATAACAATAGTTTTTTTAACCGTAACCAATTGAATCACACATACATCCATAGACACATAATGGAATAAAACATCAATTGTACCGAAATTTTGTTAAGCAAAAGCAATAAATATATGAAATAAAATCAGGCTTTTGTTAAACAGGAAAACAATAAACTAACAACATTGTTACCTCAAATTTCGCATCCTCTTCTCCAATATGTTTGCATCTTATTCCAAGGAGAATTGATATCGAAATATCATTATGTTTTCATCCTTATGCAAAACAAAAGAATAAAAACAACAAACCTTTACCAGAGAAAGGTTGAAAATCGGTTTTTAACTATTGCAAGCAAAAGTTGAAAACCCCCGAAAAACATATGCGCTAAACCAAAACCGATTCAACATATTGTGATTTTTTCACATATTGTTTCTATCAGAACCCCTCATGATCCTTTGATAAAGCCTACCAACATGGGCTAGAACTTAATCCTTCTAAATCAAAAAGTCACCCAAACCATAAGGGTTCACAACATTATGAGATCGAATATCAAGGTAATAAAACCGAATTCAAAACATCAAAATATTACACATAGAAATTAGGATACCAATGATAGTTTTTATAGTACTTGAAATTAGGATACTAAAAACATCAAAATATTACACATAGAACCAGAACACAATTTAAAGTTTACAATACTTAAAACAAAATGTTCAAAAGATAAATCAGTCGTAAGGTTACAACAAGAACCAAACAGATTTAGACAAAATTCTAAGAGCTTGAACTGGTGTCTGAATACTAATACAAAAACCAACTCTTTTTAACAGATATATTCTAATGAAATTACATTTGTTTTTTACATTACAAAGAATAAACAATATTGTGCCAAAAGTTAAATTTTAATTTTTCTATACGTACCCAAAAACTCTTTGTAACTTGTCATGCATGGTTGTATAATAAGATTGAGAACAAGTTTTTTTTTAATGGTAAATAAAACATGAAGCAATTAGATATTCAAATGCCACACTTGCTATTAGACTTTTCTCTACAGGTCTAGTGTTGTGGAAAGTTCTGCCCGTGGCTATCACTTGGACAATTTGGAATTGTGGAAACGATTTAGTCTTCAACAATGTTAACTTCGAAGTCCCGCAAGTCATTGAGAAAGTGAAGGTGCAGGCGCATCACTGGTGCAAGAATTCAGAACCTCTTAGAGGCATGCTTTTGGATTATGTGAAATCAAATTGGGGCCAATTTTTTTTTTCTTAAACTCTTTGGGTTGCAGTGTTTTGGAGATTAGTCTATTTTGGGTGTCGATAATGTTTTTTTTTTTTAGGTTTACTTTGCTTACTTCTTGTAACTTTGTGAACCGTTTTTAATCAATTTTATCTTTTCCTTGGAAAAAAAATGTTTTGATGATATTGTATTGTCCTTGCATCGGGGACTTAGATACTAGATGTACACCCCTAAAAAACCACAGCTGTGTCTCCAAAAATAAAATCTACGGAACCTGGAATGTTGACCCTCTAGAATATTGTTTACACGATTAAACATATAAGGTATCTTGGTATCCGTTGATGTTCCAACGGTACTGCAGTCTAATCCGCTTTAATTCTCGGTGCACCGACTTGAAAGTTTGTTGGTCCAACACTGTTTTCAAACGGTGTGTCTCGTGTTAAAAACCCAATCCCCTTTACCCCTGAAATTAATCAAAAATAGAGAAGCAGAGCGATACCTCAACTAAGTAATTCAAAATTCGAGCTCCGACAGGTTAGATTTTACCCAATTTATCATGTTTATAAGTAAGCATTGGAATAAGAGCTTTGAGAACTTCTTGACTAATTCTTTAGTTAGCCCATATTAAATAGAGGTTCTGCTCACAAATCTTCCAAGCCTTCAACCACATACACACACTCCGCTTGATGCATAAACGTAAGCCAAACCAAAGGGACTAATGCAACAACAGAACTTAGCTTTAAACTAGGTTGTAGCCTTTTATTTATTGCATACTTAGGGTTACAAACTCTCCTCGTTCCGGATTACCCAATCCCTTCACAAGATCAGGCTTATATAGCCTTACAAAAGCTATTTACATGTAACTGTCAGGAAGTTACAGATTCACTTTATGCCAAGCAGTTAGCCAACCGTGCCAACTGATGCCAATGCACTCTAAAGCTAAACAAACAAGTCCTAGCCTTCAGTTATGCATAAAGTAACTCAACTTCCGTGTAACCAACTCGAAATCATCAAGGCCATGTGCCCGGAACATGTCATCCAGCCTTGTTGCATAATGATTGCATCTTCCAGCCAGAGTGACGCAATCATTGCGATTCACCATACTCCCAATGATGCAACTGTGCTAATGCAAGTCTTGCTTGCATGCCTGCACGCCTCGTGCATACAGGTTACTTGCCAAACTCATTTGGCATATCTTGATGTTAATCTCGCATCGTTGGCCATGTCCAAACCATGTTTGGCACATGCCATTCTCTAGATGAAACTCAGACATGCACTCCGCATATCTGACACTTTGACCAAGCCACTGCTAATGCACAACAGTTGCGCATTTTCACTTGGCCACTTGACAGCACCGTCACAGACCTCCCCCACCAGCTAAAATCGACGTCCTCGTCGATTCCTTTTGTTGTAGGTAAGCCTGAATTTGTTCTTCAAATTGCCACAATGTAGTATCCTTCTCCCAAGAAGCTTCGGATTCTGGCAACCCTTGCCACTTAATCAACAAATAAGTTCTCTTATTCTTCTTGCTTTGCCCCATAACTAAATCATCAAGTATTGCCTCAACTTTCTTGTCGAATTGTGATTTGATCATCGGTGGTGCACGCTTTGCTTGTTGTCACGAAGTGTCCAGCAAATCAGGATGGTATTTCTTTAAGAAGCTGACATGAAAAGTGGGTGCACTTTCAACCTTTCAGGTAACTCAAGTCTGTAAACCACCTTACCAACTCTTCTCATCACTTTAAAAGGACCATCATATCTTGGAATTAGGACTCTATGCACTGTATTGTTAGAAATCTTCTCCCAAATCTGGGGCTTTAGCTTTAACAGCACCATGTCTCCCACCTCAAACTCTACATCTATGTGATGCAAATTAGCATACTTCTTCATTCGTCTTTGCACCTTTGATAAACTATCACGCGCCTGGTCAGCCATCTCTGTCTTTTATCTTGCATAGCGATAAGCTGCTGGACATGAACCTTGCTTCTTAGCCGTTGGCATCTCATGAGGGGTTGATGGCTGCTGGCCAGTTGCTAACTCAAAAGGACTCAGCTCCGTTGCTAAACTCTTGTGAAAATTGTAACAAAATTGGGTCGTATCCATCAACTCCACCCAATTTCCCTGGGTTGCCGTCACATAATGACGCAAGTACTCTTCTAGCAATGCATTTATCTGCTTCGTATGACCAACGGTTTGTAGGTGATTGCTAGTATAAAACTTTAGTTCGGAACCAAGCATTCCAAACAAGGCGGTCCAAAACCTTCCTGTAAACCGTGAGTCTCTATCACTCACAATATCTCGAGGAAGTCCCCAATACTTCACTACATTCTTGAAGAACAGATCCGCTGCAACGTCTGCATTACAAGAATGGGGACAGGGAATGAATGTAGCATACTTCGAAAAGCGATCAACGACGACCATTATCGATCTAAATCCTTGCACCTTTAGCAGCCCATTAATAAAGTCCATCGACAAGCACTTCCATGGCTTGTATGGAATCAACAAAGGTTGTAGCAATCCTGCCACACTTCTCCTTTCCGTCTTATCCAGCTGACACACTAAGCATGTCTTCACATATAATTCAACATCTTCTTCCATTTTAGGCCAGTAATAGGAACGAGCTATCAAAGCATACGTCCGTTCCATGCCTGGATGATCATCCCAAAGGAATCATGCGTCTCTCGCAAGAGTTCCCTTCACAGTCCACCTGAATTAGGTACATAAATTTTTCCTCCTTTGGAGTAAATGACTCCATCATCTAGCCAAAATCGACGAATTATCCCACCACAAATCTGCTTAGTCAGGCGCACACATGCCTGATCATTCTTCGTCTCTTCTTTGATTCGAGGCGACAACTCTTCCTCAATCGTGGTCAGTGCCGCAACATATTCTCCCACCAACTTTCTGCTTAAAGCATTTGGCACAGAATTAAGCCTTCCTGGTTTATGCTCGAACTTGTAGTCGAACTCGCTCAAAAAGTCAAGCCACCTTGCTTGTTTTGGAAATAATTTCTTTTGGCTGGCAAAGAACGTAATGGCAATATTATCCGTCCTTATGATGAAATAAGTTCCAAACAAATAATGGTGCCACGTTCTTAGGCAATGTATGACTGCCAACATTTCTTTCTCATGCATAGTGTATCTCCCTTCAGCATCATTAAGCTTACGACTCTCGTAAGCCACTAGATGGCCATCTTGCACCAAGACTCCCCCTAGAGCACTGTCTGAAGCATCAGTGTGCACTTCAAATGGTATATCGAAGCTAGGCAAGCGAATAACTGGTTCTGTCGAGACCGATTTATTCAATGCATCGAATGACCGCTGACACTCGTTAGTCCATGCCCATGATTTGTCCTACCTCAACAAATTTGTCAATGGGGCTAATTTATTTGAATAACATACTATGAAGCGCCGGTAATAGTAAGCTAAACCCAAGAAAGAACGAATCTCTCAAAGCTTCTTTGGCTCAGGACAATCCATAATGGCCTATAAATTTTTATGGTCCATATGCACGCACCCTTGCGATATCACATGGCCAAGGAAAGTAATCGTGGTCTAGGAAAACTCACACTTTTCCTTCTTCACATACAAACTTGCTTCCCTAAGCTTTGCAAACACTTTGCGAAGATACATCGCATGCTCTTCCAAAGTCTCAATGTATATGACTATGTCATCCAAGTATACCACTACAAAAGCGGTCAAAATACTTGGCAAACACATCATTCATGAGGTTGCAAAATGTTGTTGGAGCATTCGTCAAGCCGAATGGTAACACACGGCACTCAAATGAGCCATACCTTGTTACCATTGCAGTCTTTGGTTCATCTCCTTCTACTATGCGCACTTGGTAATAACCTGAGCGCAAATCGAACTTGGTGAAGAATTTATCCTTGGCCATCCGATCAAACAAGTCTGCCGCTAAAGGAATTGGGTACTTGTTCTTCACAGTTAGTTTGTTAAAAGCCCTATAATCAACACACATACGGGCGAGCCATCTTTCTTCTTTTGGAACGAATTAGGAGCACCAAATGGATCTTTAGACGGTTGTATATAGCCTGCCTCCAGCAGTTCAGAAATCTTCTTGCGCATCTCCTCAAGTTCTAGCGGTGACATACGATATGGTGCTTGTGTAGGCGGCCTCGCCCCTGGCACCAACTCTATCATATGATCGATCCTACGCCGCGGTGGTAGCATTTTAGGAAGTTCTGCAGGCATCGTGTCTGCAAACTCTTCTAAGACCTCAGTTATTCCATCCTCTACTTCCGCTACCTTTCCAGGTTTGATCTCAACCAACACGCATAGGAAAGTATCCAAGCCTTGGCGCATACCTTCGTTCACCTGAACCGCAGACAAACATGGCTTAAGTGTCTTGTCTGGTTCTCTTTGCCTCATCATAGAGACAAAAAATGGGTATTGAGGGTGCTGTATCAATATCCTATTTATATGAGATAATGGATACGCCTTCGCCACGCAAAAGAAATCCATGCCCAAAATCAGGTCATAATCATCCATGACATCACTAGAAAATCTAGTTTTCCTTTCCATTCTCCAACTTGTACATCTGCATTACGAACTTTCCCTCGACTGGCTTTTGGTTCTGCGTTAACCGTTTTGATGGTGCTAGCCACGCTAGTAACTTTTAAGTTCAATGCCATGGAAACGTCTGGATGAATGAAAGACTTGGTAGCACCGGTATCAGCCATCGCTAATACCATTTTCCATTGATCTTCACATATATGTACATCAGTCCAAAAGACATCTTCTTCTCTGTGTGTGCTTTGCTCCCTAGCAAACGAGTGATGTTGCGACATTGGCCCCTGACAACATCATGTTGAACCTTCCCAGCATCGTGCTGTTTCTCATAAGCACTTGCAGCGTCTTCGGTACCCTTAGTGCAACTCTGATATGTAAAACAACTTGTTTCACCCTTATCAAGTTGTTTTAAGGACATCCTTCGCGTATGGTTATTGCTTGCAGATTGTTGAATATAACTTTCACATATCCTTAATGTGAACTTTTGGCATGATCTTCCACTTGACATTCCCATGCCTTACACTCTCAGTGTGGATCCTTCACTTCAAATACAATTCTCGACAAATTCAAGAAAAGTAACGTACTCAACCAGCCTTCTATATCTCAACGTGAACATAGAGACCCTTAACCATGGCTCTAATACCAGAATTCTCACAGGTTCGCAACACCCAATTGCAAAACCAACTTGACAATGGCAATTATGCTCCACAGCACAATCTCAGCCAACTCGCACTTGGCCAATACTTAAACTTCTTAACTAGTTCTCTATTCAGATCATACTAAATAGAGGTTATGCTCACAAATCTTCCAAGCCTTCAACCAAATACACACACTCCGCTTGATGCATAAACGTATGCCAAAACAAGGGGATTAATGCACCAACATAACTTAGCTTTAAACTAGGTCGTAGCCTTTTATTTATTGCATACTTAGGCTTACAAACTCTCCTTGTTCCGGATTACCCAATCCATTCACAAGATCAGGCTTATATAGCCTTAAAAAATCTATTTACATGTAACTGTCAGGCAGTTACAGATTCACTTTATGCCAAGCAGTTAGCCAACCGTGCCAACTGATGCCAACGCACTCTAAAGCTAAACAAACAAGTCCTAGCCTTCAGTTATGCATAAAGCAATTCAACTTCCGTGTAACCAACTCGAAATCGTCAAGGCCATGTGCCCGGCACATGTCATCCATCCTTGTTGCATAATGATTGCATATACCATCCAGAGTGACGCAATCATTGTGATTCACCATTCTCCCAATAATGCAAGTGTGCTAATGCAAGTGCTGCTTGCATGCCTGCACGCCTCATGCATACATGTTACTTGCCAAACTAATTTGGCATCTCGTGATTTCTAATCTCGCATCGTTGGCCATGTCTAAACCCTGTTTGGCACATTCCATTCTCTAGCTGCAACTCAGACATGCACTCCACATATCTGACACTTTGGCCAAGCCACTGCTAATGCACAACAGTTGAACATTTTCACTTGGCAACTTGACAGAACCATCACAGTAATTGTCACACGCCCATTTAATCGCCTAAAATTTTCATGGGTCATGACCGGCAATGATTGTGGTTCAGTGAATCAACTTCACCCAAAATCATTGCCTTGCATACTTGCACCAAAGTACGCATCTGCCTTCACTCATAAGGTATTTATAACGAAGTCTTTTCTTCTTTCTCTCTAACTCTTCATGCCCCCATAAGCATAAGAGGTTTTCCATGTACTTAACCAATTCTCACACAACATCAGCAACATAATGAACACAAAGATATACCGCAACAAACCCATTTTATTGCACTAAAGGAAGATTACAAAACTCGTCCATCACATGGACCAAAAACAGGCCATTCACCCTCTTGGTGAATGCCTTAAAATCTCTCTCTACATTAGTGGTTCTTCTCCCAAACGAACAACACTAATATTATTGATTCCTAAGCTATTTATACATGCTAGGATCAGGCCAAAACTTCTGTGCAACCGCTGCACAAGCCTTGGACAACCAAGTGTCCAAGTAGTTTCCATAACCGCCACTTTCAACTGCCACCTTTTTAGTTGTCACGCCAACAGGTGCCACACCTGTTCTTGGTGGTTATAAACACTCACAAATAGTTATAAACTACTTCTATAACCGTTCTCCCTTGTCTCGCACATTTGGCATGCTTGTAAAGCTCGTAACCAACTCCTAACCGCCACTTGAGCCATGTTGCACAACTGTTGTGCTTTACGAATCCTGCCTTGATCCAATGCTCAGCCATCTTGGCCCTGCATGCTTATTGCTCTAAGCTAATGCACGGACAATCTTTGTGCTTCAATCATCAAGGCCAACTCCTTAGCTCAATTTGGTTATCTGGCGTCATTTGCTTTACTTTGCCAATCTGTTTGACAATAGTAATGCCACTCTTGCATTACTAGCTTGTTTGCATTGTTCAAGCTTTTTCCAGCCTTGAACTAATGCCATAAACCAACTCTTAGTCTATTCTTGCATCCTCCTTGAGCTTGGGACAACTCAATTCCATGGATATGCATCGATGCCAACATCGCATGTTGCATCTGTCACTTTGGCCATGTCTTGCCAAACCTTCAATGAAGCCTTATTGTGTCGGCCAATAAGCTTCATTACTTAGCCAAATGTATTTACAATGTAGTGCTGTACTTGCACTACATCAGCCCTGTGGGTTTATGCCATTCTCGACACTTGACGATCATACGAATCCGCTATAATGGCTTGCGTTGCGCTATTATAGCTTACGTTGCTCTATTATGGCTTCGCATTGCACCATTACGGCGAAACTCTGACTTGTCCTGCAACTATGTAACGCGTAATCATTGTGTGTCACTTGCAGTACCGTAATAGACCTCCCCCACCTAATCCGTTCAACGCCCTCGTTGAACGCAACAAAGTATACTCGTTATACTTGTTCTCTGGCCTTGTACGCTTCTGAGCCCTTCTCAGAAATCAGCAAACTTGCTTGACCTTTTTCCTTGCCAAAACTTTTATGCCTCATACCAAATGCCATCACTTAGCTCACTGCTTTGCCATTGATCCTACTGACTTGTACTGTTGTTGTCACGTTGGCCTACGCTCCAAATTCAACTACAATCGCATATCAACACCCAAATGCAACTTGGAAATTCTTCTTCCCAATTCCCTGAATTGTGCTTGAACTTCGCATGAATCATTTGTGCCTAAGTGTACACAAGTAATGATTCTTACCAACTGATCACACTGATCATTGCCATTGTCTTATGCCTTCATTTTCCGACTTTAGTTGCACCATGCAACATAACAGGACTTATACAAGACTTGGCCTCATTCTTCAATCATATGCGCATACGCCAAATCATGCCATGCCTTAAGGTATGCATGCTATGATTCCATACCACTCTGGTATGCGCCACAATCCATAGCTTTCTTTGTCTTGACAATGCAAAGAACTTACTTTTAGATTTGGCCTCCAAATCATGTTGTGAATTACGCCTCCTAGCTTTGCACCATTTGTATGCCAAAGAACTCCGCACCTTGTTGTTCTTTGCTTGCATTGTCGCAACATCATGATTGAAATGCATGACTCTGGTATAGTCACGACTAAGGATACCCACGACATCGACAGTCTTTTAGAATGGCATCATCTTCACGTGCCTTTGAAACCAGCAATTTAAGCATCACTTGCTCTTTCAAACTGCTACGCTTTAATGTAGCGGAAAAACAACATCATGTTATTCCTAACTATGAGTTACTCTTAACTCATATACTTGATGGACTTACATCTTCATTCTTGCTGCGTTACTCCATGCCTCACGCCAAATGCCTTCGCACTTCCACATAACTCTCAACAGCAAACTCGACTATGCCACCAACTCTTCTATTTGCTTCTTTCACTTTCAGCCTCTTCTATTGCATATTTTGGCTTAATATGCTATGTAGCATCTTCCACGCGAACTAGCTTTACTTTGAACGAAAGAGGCAAGATCTTTCACTTCAAATACCCTCATTCACTACTACCTTACATAGAGAGACTTCATTTCCAACACCAAGGTCCACTCGACCCAAACTGAAAGTATACTCAAACTTGAGAAAATACTCGTGCCAACTGATTGCAACTTGTAAGACCTAACAAGCCTTGCAATATTGACTTCAACTTCGCTTCTAAGCAACAAAGGAAGTGAGACAGCACCTACTGTCCCCAATGTAGCAATTCACCTTGCCACATGCACTCTCCCACCTGATGCTATCATGTTGCTTTAGCTTTCATGAAGATTTCTTCAATAATGACCACATGCCATCTTTATGTATCACCGCTACTTTGTCCTTATCTTTCTCATGCATCTACAATTCGCCTAACTTGTATTTCCTCACGCATTATGCATTCTGGCCATGCCCAAATCCCATTTGGTGCATGCTGTATTACATACATGTTATGCCAATTAGCACCAAAATCTTGACACAAACTTGTGCACCTTTGCACAACTGGAACGGAGTTTACTTGGTGATTCTGAGCATCACCATAGAGCTCAGAAAAGTCATGTCACTCAATGACTTCCGCGGACAATTATCTTGGACAATATTAACAAGGCACAATCCTTGCAAATGAGGCGCCACTGCCTACGTTCCATGAAGCAAGAATGCCGCATTCTTCTTCAAACTTGGAACTCATTTTACTGCCCATGCACAACTGGTTACTCTTGTCTTTCCCCTTCGCCAAAATCAACTTGAGTAGCAACAATTGTTGATTTGCAGTTGACAAGAACATCCGCTTGTGGTTTTGATCAAATGCAGGTCTTTGGACACCCTTGTCCAAGCATACTGATCCCACTCATAAACCAGGTGCAAGCACACTCCTTGTGCGCATCTAGCATCAACGAAGAACTCTTTGCAAACGCAAGACCATGGTGTATCGGTTTTCCCCTAACTTGCGCTTATTTCTTCAGCCTTTCCATAAGCTTTATGCTAGATAAGAATTGGCCATCCAATTCTTCCTTCATGGCATCACATTGCCACAAACATCTTTGGTTCGCAACCGGACTTTTGCATTACCACCAAGGTACATGCATTCGAGAGAGATAACTATAATCTTCCATCAACTGGCTACAATGAAAACACCTTCAATCTATCACATAGACATGTTCTTCATCTACTTTTCCACTGCAAAGGCCATCAACTTCTTTGTATTCAAGAATTTCCCCTAAAATTCCCATTACAACTTGCAATGTACTCGCTACTGATAACACTACGAAATAATGCATTCCAAATGAATAATCTTCGCATACTTGTGAGAAACATGGACTTTAACACCTGACTTGCACCATAGAAGTCAGCATACTCTTAGTTTTGTCATGCAATCACTTGAAAACCCGATTTTCAATGATTCTTTGCGTTCAGCGTAACACTTTTGGGCTGGAATTTTGACACCTTTGTCATAAACTTTCATGGCCTGCTGCTACTTCAAGCTTCAAGTTCATTCCAATTGATCTTTCCACACAAGATCAACTTCTTCTAGTCTCCATACTAGTGAAACCCAAACAATTCTTCACTGAATTTGACAAACAAATGACATTAACTTGAGTAAAAGAGAAAAATCAACAAGCTGTGTCCCCTAACACAAAGTCGATACCTATTGTCACACGCCCATTTAATCGCCTAAAATTTTCATGGGTCATGACCAGCAATGATTGTGGTTCGAGTGAATCAACTTCACCCAAAATCATTCAGCCTTGCATACTTGCACCAAAGTACGCATCTCGCCTTCACTCATAAGGTATTTCATGAACGGAAGTCTTTTCTTCTTTCTCTCTAACTCTTCATGCCCCCATAAGCATAAGAGGTTCTGCCATGTACTTAACCAATTCTCACACAACATCAGCAACATAATGAACACAAAGATATACTGCAACAAACCCATTTTATTGCACTAAAGGAAGATTACAAAACTCGTCCATCACATGGACCAAAAACAGGCCATTCACCCTCTTGGTGAATGCCTTAAACTCTCTCTACATTAGTGGTTCTTCTCCCAAACGAACAACACTAATATTATTGATTCCTAAGCTATTTATACATGCTAGGATCAGGCCAAAACTTCTGTGCAACCGCTGCACAAGCCTTGGACAACCAAGTGTCCAAGTAGTTTCCATAACCGCCACTTTCAACTGCCACCTTTTTAGTTGTCACGCCAACAAATGCCACACCTGTTCTTGGTGGTTATGAACACTCACAAATGGTGATAAACTACTTCTATAACCGTTCTCCCTTGTCTCACACATTTGGCATGCTTGTAAATCTCGTAACCAACTCCTAACCGCCACTTGAGCCATGTTGCACAACTGTTGTGCTTTACGAATCCTGCCTTGATCCAATGCTCAGCCATCTTGGCCCTGCATGCTTATTGCTCTAAGCTAATGCACGGACAATCTTTGTGCTTCAATCATCAAGGCCAACTCCTTAGCTCAATTTGGTTATCTGGCGCCATTTGCTTTACTTTGCCAATCTGTTTGACAATAGTAATGCCACTCTTGCATTACTAGCTTGTTTGCATTGTTCAAGCTTTGGCCAGCCTTGAACTACTGCCATAAACCAACTCTTAGTCTATTTTTGCATCCTCCTTGAGCTTGGTCCAACTCAATTCCATGGATATGCATCGATGCCAACATCGCATGTTGCATCTGTCACTTTGGCCATGTCTTGCCAAACCTTCAATGAAGCCTTATTGTGTCGGCCAATAAGCTTCATTACTTAGCCAAATGTATTTACAATGTAGTTCTGCACTTGCACTACATCAGCCCTGTGGGTTTATGCCATTCTCGATACTTGACAGTCTATACAGTAATACCGCTATTATGGCTTGCGTTGCGCTATTATAGCTTACGTTGCGCTATTATGGCTTCGCATTGCACCATTACGGCAGAACTCTGACTTGGCCTGCAAATCTGTAACGCGTAATCATTGTGTGTCACTTGCAGTACCGTAATAGTAACCATGATTATGGTTTTTAAATTGCAGGATAATGAAGGTTTGCTACAGATCAGTCTTGAGGAGGTTGTTATAGATTCTGCAAGTCTTGTGCTTCTCGGATTTTACTTCATTCTCCACTGGGCTGAAGGATGGTAAAGCTTGAATATGAGTGAGATAAATTAGAGTTGGAACTCATCTTGTCAGAACACTTTTTGCTTGCTCTTGTTTAGGAATTGGATCTGGTGTGTAGTTATTGAGTTAAACAAGTTGACTAAGCAAAAATGTGCAATTTCTCTATTTGTCGCCTATTTTCTATTCAATGACATTAATTTCCATATATCTATATAATTTTGGATTTTGTCTCTACTCAAAATTTGAATTTGAATTCCAGGTGCAGAAACGGAATGCAATGTTTGTGTTGGGTAAATTTGGGTTGAATACTTAGAGGAAAGATCACAACTTTTAAAACCTATCTTTTAAAAACCTTGTCTTTAGATCTCAACTTTTCAAAACTTTATGTTCTTTGCATAGGGTAAGATCACACTTATCATTGCAGGAGAGTTGTTATCTAGAGATCATCCTTTGAATTATATTGGCAAAGATCACAGGTAGCCAGACTTAAATCACACTTTTTAAGAATGATCCATGTATGGTTTTGTTATAGTGCTTCTCTTCAGTTTGGAGTTAGAATAGATACTATTTGCAGTTTCCAAATGATTTTTTTTTTGAACTGTTCGGTCACACTGTAGTGGGGAGGAGTAGAATTAGTATACATAAAATAAAGTTTTATTTATGATCACAATAAGCAAGACAGTTCGCTGGTCAGCAGGGAAGGTGTAGGCGCTGGAGACCGGAGTTCGAAACTCTCTACACACAATCCTTGCGTTTGTAGAGTCTCAAACCACCTTGATCTACTGGGCCTTCAGCTTTCCTACCGACCAGCGATCTGTCTCGCTTTGTTTTTTATGCCAAAAAGAGCATACATATGGACTGGAGTAAGATGTATCCGAACATTCAAGTGTATCCCAGGATACGAGGACCACATGGTCACATAGAGATAATCCACGAATTGGCGCTATTGTCAGCGCTGGATGTTTCAGTTGGCACGTTGCTAATCAGTACATAATCCAAAAAAAAAAATAGATGCATTTTACGGGCACTCATCGCTGCGAATTCGTGGCAAATCAGCAGAAGCACCCCCAATGTGATTTCTCCTCTCATAAATTCCTAGCCGAGTGCATGTTTAATTGGTAATCATCATCATGAATGGCCTTTTTATATTGTTAATTGCAGTTTGTTATTAAGTTACGTTCACAGCCTAAAATGTATGATACTTAGTATATACCTCTGAGTCTGTAGATGTAGAAAATCCTACTACTACATCCAAAGGATCTCAAACGTACACAAAGAAGTAAATAAGCAAGAGAAATAGAAGAACACAAGATATACGTGGTTCGGTATGATTACCTACGTCCACGGGGTAAAAGGATGATCTTATTACTTGGTTCACGATTACAAGATGGATGCTTCTCTCAATACTCTTGGTGTGCTCCCTTTTTCTCTCCCTTTTTCACTTGGCTTTTACCTCTCTACATGGTCTCTATTTATAGTCACAAATGATGATACATCCATACTACAATGTTGGGCCTGGTGTAGCTTTCTTGATGTTCTTATCGGGCGTCCAGCTGATGCTTCAGCCGATCTTCTCTTTTGCTCAGGCCGAGATATCTAGCCGAGCCGAGTGGTGTCCTCATCCGATGTCGTTTGTTTGGTGGATATGACCGACGTCGCCCTTTAGGTCCCTGGCCGAGTCTTATTTTGACCGAGCTTCTCTTATCTCTTCACCAACTCTGTCAGTGCATTTATTATCCTCGAACCCGTTGAGCATCACATCAGAACTTTTCTCTTCCTTTATGTCGACCTCACGGGCTGCCTCCATTCCTCTTTTCTCGCGCCCAGATCTGGTGAGACGATTCAATGCTTCTAGTGCTTGTTTCTCTTGGTACGCCCTCGTCCAGGATGGTTCCACCTGTCCCTGTGGATTATTTACACCTACAGAGTCCAAGGGGTATATACTAAGTAATCATCATCGTGAATTGCAGTTTAAACAACATATTATCACTGCCGCACTACTTTGAGTATATGCCTCGCAACATTTGTTTGATTAGTATCCATTGATAAGTGGAAGATATGCTGCAACTCCAAGTTTGGTGAATTGCAAGTGCTCTTATTGATGCGAATACAAGGGCGGTTTTGCTGGGTAAAGTTGTTGATGATATCCAGATTTTTCCCTAGTGAATTTGCAAATTAAGGGGATTTTGCCAACTGCGGAGGCAATTAAGATCTCAGGCAGCAAATAATTTGGTATGTTCAGGTTCATTAGTTGTATCTTTACGATTTTATTTTGATTCTGGTTTTTGGTGAAAGGTCATGAACATGAATCTCCTGGAGCACAAATCTGTCCTAAACTTTAAGAGAGCCATGTGAAAATGTTTTGTTGCAATGTAGGAAACAGTGTAGGCTATGCGATACATGTTTCAAACAACCATAGGGCGAAAAGAGCAGGATGATCGCGGTCGTAAGCGTCAAAAATAATTTACACTTTCTTACTACTCAAAATATAAATATAGCAAGGGCAAGAAAGGATCGATCCCACAGAGAGGTCTAGGTTGTCAAATTGTTATGGTTTCCTAAATAAAATACAGAGGATTTTCTGATTTAAACGGAAATAAATAAAAGCAAAACAAATAAAAGTACACACGCAAATCAAGGATAAGAAGATATTGGTCACGGATTTCGTTTTCATTCACAAACATGGTTTCACCACAATAACTAGAATTGATATTTTAATCTAAACTTTTATCAAAGACCCTAGAATACCTTGATCGCAAGAATATCCCGCAAACCTCCTCATGTCATCAACAAACACATTAAAAGATGCGAATATGAATTCTACCTAAAGGAACAACCTAACGTGTAAAAGCACTAATCAAGTTTAATTTCCTAGATGCGTTAAGTTCTATGAAATCAGGCCAATCAAAGCAATCGAACGTGGAAAGCGCACTAATCCGATTTAACAAAGGTTATAACTCACATATGATCATAAGAATATATCACTACAAACTATAATCATATTTATGCTACTTGCAATCGAATTATCACTTTTTGCGTATAATAACCTAATCTAGCAATAGAGATGAAAGCAAACTCAATCGACTCGGCGACTCGACTAACAAGCATTCAAATCATGTAACAATATTCATGGTGAATCATAAGCGATAATATGAGAGAGAAAACTAATTTATTGCACAAAAACCCATGTTTGGAAATTCAACTTATTCCATAACCAATAATAAAACTCTAGCTCATATTCATGGAGTTCATAACAAGAAGAAAGAGAAGTTTCATGTTTCTAAACCCTAAAACAAAGTAGAGGCAAAAAGAATAATAGATTAAAAGATCTAAAGATAGATGTTTTGAGAAAAGTCTTCTCTTTTATAGCTCAACTCCTTCCAAAATTAGGTTTTGTCTTCAAAGTCCATTAGTTGGAAATTCACCCGGCCCACAAGTGAGAGAAACCCGTGTAGAAATTCTGTCCCAAAAATGCTCGCCGGAAAACTGGGATTGCGGCCGGAAATCGGCCGGAAGTTGGCCGGAAATATATCTCGTGTGGCTTAAAGTCCACCGACCACCGGTCAACGGGTCGGGGATCGGGTCATCTCGGGTCAACGAGTCAACTCGGCTAGTCATACCAAGTCAAACCGGGTTAGCTGGTTCTAGTCAGACCTGAGTCAGATTGAGTCGATCCTTTCGCCTTATTTGAGTGGTGACTAGCCTTGGCTCAAGCCATTGCCGACAGCCGTGTATCGGTCATGCACCATGATGGTGCTCAAGCAATTCCGACCGTTCGGCTATGCCATCTTCTATTCCACATCATTTCTGCATCTCACACAACCATTGCTTGTCATCCGGGTCTTGTTCTGCAACAAAGATAGCAAAGCACCATCCCTGTACACGCAACCTCGCAACCCCAGCTGCGCAGACTCAACTCCACTGCAAAATCTCGGACCAACAGCTCCATAGTGATTAAGATCTCGCTTACTCTCACTCCATGACCACTATCAACATGAACAAACTCGATCTTCTTAAGCACTGGCTATCACCACCGGCAGATTCACAACCAGTGCATCTCACTTGCACACTTGCCAATCAGCAAAGTTAAGCAACATCTCTTCCCTTCATGTCAACTTCATTTCGTTGCATCCAGCTAGCAGCAACATTTACCTACATTCCTTGCCAGTTCTTGCAATCACTGCAATTCATCAAACTCAAACTAACCCATATGCTCAGTTCCTGCTCTTGCAATCTATTCTGCCAATTCCATCATCACTTGCAACTTAATTGCAGTAGCTTCAACAAGTAATTGGTGAAACAATCATCGAACTTGAGCCCTTCTCATCTCAACTCACACCACTGTGATCCACGGCAACGGCATCACCGAGTACATAGAGCCTTGGCGGTTCATCAACACCCGACTTCAAATCTCATTCCATGTAGTGCCATTCAGCGACCTTTGAGTAAGCAATCACGGTACCAACTTCCCTGTTCACTCTTGCATCCCTGCTTTCCTAACTCATTCATCTAGCTCGCAATACAACTCTGCGGCTTCTTACCATCAGTTATAGCTCATTCTTCCCCGACTTCCATGGGATCCACAACCTTCATAAACTCGAGCCAAGAAACATCTCTGCCATGCTGCTCTGCATCCTCACCTGAGTTCCAACTGAAGTTTCAGCTCAACTTCAACCTCTCTGCAATTCCATCCTGTTCTCCCCTTAGATCTATCAACCAACAGTAGCTCAACTCAGAAACCCTAACTCAGTGCTTCAAGTTCACTTTGAGTTCTTCACCATTTCAAACCCTGATTTCTTCCATCTTCCATCTTCCATTTCAATCTCAAAAACCCATCAGAACCACTGTAAATCATATCCTGAACCCATCCAATCACCACCAGAGCCCATAAATCAATTTCAACTTGCCTTCATCTCTTCTCTGTGACTTTGATTTCACCAAACCCTAATCGAGCTTCAACTTCTCTAATTCACCGGCAGCGGCTTCAATTCCTCTCAAAACCTTAATTCCAACAATCAGAAACCCCAATTTCCTATTTGATTCTCTCTTTATTTCCTTGTCACAATCATAGTGTCGACCACCATCTTCTCTCAACAAATCAACATATAGCAACAGCAAATTCAACCACAAATCCCTTCTCTCCCTGTTTCGATCCATCAAAACCCTCAACTCAATCGATTTCTTCCACTGATTCTCCAACCTGTAATCATCCAACTCTACATGAACTCTCACTCTCGATTCAGGTAACAACGCCTCTCATTTCAGGTGAAGAAATGAATGAGAGAATAAGGCTCTCGATTTAGGGTAGGGGTATGTTAGATAATGACACCCCTTTGTATCAGATAAGGGATACCCCAGTGGATTCCCCATAACATTTGGTCACCCCTTAACCACAGCTGGCTGCATTAATAATCCTCCTGCTAGAGTTGCCCCTTAACCTTGGCTCAGATCCCAGTAGTGTTTGCCATGAAATGACAATTTTGCCCTTTTTGATGATTTCCGTTCCTTTTCCTCCGTGCGACTCCAGAGTACCTAATAACTCAAAAGCACGCGTAAAGTACATAATTCACAAGAAAAATAGCAAAGAAAGTGTAACTACTAGATAGTAAATTAGGTGTTTTAGACACCTATCACAGGACCAATATGCTTTAGGGTCATAAGAATAAATCATGCTCTATAAACTTTTGCCTATTAAGTGAGGAACTGCAACATCCATGTTACAAACAGCACCTTGCATCTGCAGTGGCATTAAACATATGCTGTAATAAATTCTTTGCATCTGCCATCGTATTATCTGGTACCAATGTCCACAGCTGTATAAGGCACGATCACGCTCTTTTGCCTCTGAAAGTTTAAGTTCTGAAAATGATGAGGTGAACTATGTAAAGAATACAGAAAATTAAAGACCAAATTGAAGGTTTTGAAGACGAGATGAAATACACCCAACATTTTAAACTACGTTTGAACGTGTTATATTTGTTGTCCCAGACTAATTGACCCGTTTTTCCCTTATGCTCATTGGGTTTGGGTTTGGGTTTTATCGGGCGGTTATTAGCCAATCTTCGTACCAGGCGTGAGTTAGCCGCCTGATTAAGGCCGTGAGTGTCAAGATCAAGTCCGCCGTGCGTGGTATCGGGCGGTTATTAGCCTGCATAGCGTGGAGGGGCGCCCAAAGCGGAGATCCAATCCAAGGGGCACTCTTCACTCAACCGTAATTTCAGACATCGTCCTTGTTTCCAAGGAGAGCAACCGCTTCCTCGGTGACGCCCCTTCCCTTGTACAACCCGCCCGACCGGTGTTGTCCAAGACAAATCGCCGGCCCGGCTTAGTCCAGCGAGCGGGTGTTCTGTCCGGGCCACCATCGGTATACGATCCGACTTTGGTTTCGTAGGTGAATATTATGGACTGACCAACGTAGGTCCAGGATAACGTCCCTTGAGATGTACGGGAAGCGAGCTTTTTGGCGTACGGGAACAAGGTGTATCACTTTGACTTATCTCGTAATGCTTTCCCAGTATCTACGCACACTCGATGGGGTCACTACACGTTGGAGCAGTCCGTCGATTCCCACCTAGAGGACAGTTAGCGAGCACGCAAGACCCAGTACGTTCCCAGAGCGTGGTAAGGTCATGGAGCGAGTAAGTTTCTTGGCCCATCCCGGGCCCAAAGTTTGCCCCGTTTTCTCTTACCGCGGCAAGTAAGGACCGACTAGGGACCAAGATCCGAGGTCTAAAGGGGTGGTATTGTGTGGTTTAACGTGTTCGCCAGATATCCGGAACCGGGGTACAAGGGGCCTTTATAAGCACCTCATGCCTTCACAATGAGGTGCAGTATTTGCTGTCCCATCATCCAAAATCTTTACCTCGTCTCTCCACGGATTTTCTTATGAAGCAGTTCTCTCACCGGATTAGCACCTGTGACCTGGGTCCGATTCCTCCGCTAGCCCCACCCCTTGAAAGTAAGGTGTTTACTCTGGATATGGGAGGTTCGAAATGGGTGGACACAATAATTAGTACTCCCACTGTAAATCACAAGAGAGAGAGAATCTAAAACCCACTTGCAGCCTTCTTTCTCTTCCTCAGTCCACCTCCACTCTACTCCTGATGGAGATCAAAACTTCAGAAATCCCCCAAAAATCAAAAATGTCCTCTGGGACTAGGATATCCTTACCACGTTCGTATTGGCAAGAAAATCAACCATGTCAGTGGTGGTATCCCAAAACGGAAAAATTAGGGAAAAGAAAAAAAGAGTTTAAGAAATCCACTCACTCTCTCTCCTCTCAACTAAAAAACCCAACTACTTAGGGTTTGATTTTCTATCTGTTTGTTTGTGGTCAGGGATCTTGATAATTTGAGTGTAAGAAACCTTTTAACTCTTTGGTTTACTTGATTTTTCGCCTTTGATTTTGTTTCAAAGTTGATTTTTCTGAGAATTCCTAGTTTTTTTCCTACTAATTTGTACATTACATTTCTGCATAATTTTTTTTTTTTTTTGGGTTGTGGAATTGATTTTTCTTAGGACCTGAGTATGATTTTGCTCTGGATGTTGTTAATTACCCTAACTTGTTATGTTCATATGGTCATGAATAATAATGTGAAATTTTGTTGGTTTGGGTGATTTTATTTGGGGTTCGAATTGCAACGAGTTTTTCTGGGTTGTATAATTGATATAACTTCCTGTATTGTCTTTGCTAAGTACCAAAACTGTAGTTAATTGGTTTATGGAGACTACCTGTTTAGTGTTTTCGTTTTGTTTGTTTGTTTCTCAATTGATTATGTTTTGGATCTTTGTTAATACTGATTTTTCTGTATTACAATGTTATGTTTAAGGTTGATATTTCTTCTAACCTGCGGATGTTATATTTTTTGACAAATTCAGGCATTAGTATTATACTGCATCTGTGCATACCTTTAGGATTATGTTGGTTTGGAATCTGGATGAATTTATTTAAGTTTTGAAGTGAAATGATTGTATTAGGATTTAATTTTCTTACTAGATCTTTATGTTTTCTTTATGGCAAGCATGAGTTCTGTGGTTGACACTGTTGGTTTGCACATTTGGGAAAACGGCCATAAGGGATTAGTTGGAATGCTTGTTTGAGAGATGAAAGTTGAAAGCCATAGACATGATTTTAATTTTGAGTGACTGAGGTTGCTCATGTGTTAATGAATTGGATTCTAAGTTAGTCATGCTTTCAATTTTGATTACGTTGAAATTTATCTGAACTGATAATTGTTATCCTCTGCTGTCTTTCACCAGTGAAACCAAACAGCAATGGAGCTATTTACTAAGACAAAAAACCTCAAATTCTTGGATACAAATCAAATCATCGGTGAAGCAGTGAAAATCCCAGCAAAATCACCTTCATTGAATTTCTTTCTGATTACCCTAATCTTCATTCTCCCACTTTCATTGACTCAATTGTTGTTTGAAGGTTCATTCCTCAACTTTTTTATTACCTTTTATGGTTACTTTTCCTGTAAATCATCATCTCCTTTGGAGTTCTTCTACTTTGTTTCTCTCTTCCTCTTCTCTTTTCTCATCCTCTGCTATTGCTTTCACAGTAGCTTCTCTGTATGCATCCAAATACATCTCCTTCGTTTCCACTCTCTTTGCAATGCTTCGCATATCTAAACATCTTATAATCACCTTCTTTTACTCCTTCTCGTAATCATCAACTTCTTCGCCTTCCTCATTCCTGCTTTTGTCTTAGGAGATTTGTTAAATATTAATGAAGGAGCTCTGAGGTGGGGTTTTATGATCATATTTGCTATCATACACCATCTTGTTCATTTGTATGTCTCAGCTTTATGGCATTTAGCCAGTGTAGTCTCTGTTCTTGAACCAAATTTGTATGGCTTGGCAGCCATGAAGAAGAGTAAGCAACTCTTACAAGGGAGAACTATAATTGCTATGGAACTTGTGAATTCATACTTTACGGCTACATGGGTTATAGGATTGTTGTTAGGGTATGCGATGCAGTTTCCTATACATTTCATGGTTAAGATTTTGTTGGGATCGCTGTGTTTGTTCATGTTGGTGGCAGTTAATCTCACGGGGCTATTAGTTCAGAATGTATTCTTCTTCGCCTGTAAAGCTCACCACAAGGAAGTGGTTGATAAGAATGTTTTGTATGATCATCTTTGTGGGTATGATCACGACAAAGTGGGTTATAAGTCTGTGGCATTGAATCCTCCTGGTACTGGCAGTTTGAAGATGCACAAAGATCACGGCAGAGTGGGTTATCAATCTGTTGAAGTGAGTGGTAATACTGACTGCACTATCAGGTTGCAGGGCAGGGGGGGTTATCGATCTGTTGAAGTGAATGGTAATACCGACTCTATTATCAGGATGCAGATATCGATCGAAGTATGACACAGTGGGATGCCAGAATGTTTAAAATGAAGGATCTAAAACCTCTCATCTTTAATGTACTTTCTAATTTCCAGTAATGTAGTGTAGCTTGCAGACTAGCAGGCTTAGATATCTCTCGCCTGCTATTTTATTGAAACTATCGCATATCATGTTGCAAGTTTGATTCATTTTGAAATTTGATGTTCATTTTTGTCCACTGGCGAATGTACCTACGCCTTCTATTTTTATCTACTTGCCAAATGCACCAAAATTTACCATATGTTTATTCCAAGTTCTGTCATTTTCACCACCTCTGGAACCCTTGGATTCACCCATAAGCCAGATTTAATTGGTTTGTCAGCCAGTTGCGCCAAAAACATAGGAGGTACGAATTTTGAGATCGTTTTTTGTTTTTTTGGTTTTTTACATTGTATATTTGATGTATTTTTATTGATTTTACATGAGTTTTATGATTTTGGCCCCATTAAAGATAAAATTTCAATTTTATAAAGCATATTTCTTCTCAAGACATGTAAATTACAAAAATTATAAAAGCTAAATTTGTGGGATTTGAATTAAGTGGGGTCGGCGGACCCCATTTGTCCCTACATCCTCCGTCCCTAACTGCAAGTAGCTTCTCACAGAATTCCAAGAAGCACTCTATCAGGAGAGTGTTTCTTAAGTTCATTTACACATTCTTAAAATTGTTGAAATTTGATAAAGAGGAAATGTGCGCAAGGAAAGAGGAAACAACAAGCCAACTGTGTTTGCTGAATCTAAAACCAACTCAACGACGAGGGGCGGTCGCAAAAGACGATAAACTTGAAACGAAAAAGAGTTCATGGTTTGAATTTGAGAAAAGCAAAATATCACTATAACTGGGAAAGAGGATTTGGTGAAGATCGAACTGCGTACACACTTCGCAAACAGAACAAACAAAAGCAGTGTGGAGCAAACTAAAAATTAAGGGAGGCAGTACGCGACTTGTATATCAATTAGAATCTTAAATGTCTTCAGATTTAACGATTTCTTACTGAATTTAACCAGCTTCTTCAAGTCCACAACTGTGCAAATTCCTATCCTAGATCCATCAAGAAGCACCTGAGAACAGTGACATTAGATGCCTTCTGAAATCCAATGAATTCTATAAGCACTCTGTCCCAAACAACCCGCTTTGCAATAGTTTCCAGCCTATGCCCGTGGAACATTCAATCCCAGATCCATCCAGAAGCACCTGAGAAGAGTGACTAGAAATTAGAACTTCTGTACATGTAATCATCAATGAACTTTCAAAAGGCAAAAACATTAGCCGTAACAAATGTAACACGGAAAGTCCATTGCCGGTTTCATTATTCACTATCGATCAACTTTCAAGAAGAATTTAGGCAAAGTCACTTTACTCGAAAATTTGAACAAGAGAATGACGCTTTTAGACGCTCTTGGAAACATTTGCAGAAACTCGCTAAATCTCGTCATCAGCTTCTCCCTTTGCGAGTCTTGCTTGGTAGTACTGGTAAGTACCACTTTCTCCAAGACTGTGGCATGTTTCAACAGAATCTCTAAAAACTTCAGTTCATTAACATATCCACGAAGACCTTTAATCTCGACAGACTTTAGGTGACATATCATGCATGGCAAGGACAACCCTGCATCCCAATAGTCTCCTATATCTTCTGGATTAATCTTTACCTAGACAGTAAACCAGATTTTATATTAGAATTCACCAACTTGATAGCTAAAAAAGAAGAAAGACAATACATGACGAAATAAAAATTGTTGATGAATACCTCGTCACAGAATGGATATACTGGACGCTTGTCGTAATTGAACTGGACATTTGACATTATTCAAGGTCAAAGAAAGGCACTTATCTTGACTAAGAAATGAGCTACTTTACTGACATGAAGATAGGAAAAAAGTAATGACAATGAATTTAGTTAAAACCTGAAATATCTGTAGGGAAAAAGATTCCATATTAGGAGAAATCTTTAGTAGATAGAATATGGATTGCATGCAGTCCCTCGAAAGGTAGGTCTGGATCTCCAAACGTTGTAAATTATAAAATTTAAGATGCTGAGCCTCTAACGTAACATGAGCTCCACCTAAAGCCTTGTGCACAATAAAGGAAATAAGAGAAACATCATTCAGATTATATTTACACTGCACAAAACCCATAATCAATACAATAAGAAATTAGGCATCCTATGGTGGCGTGTGGTGCAAACGCCTAGCATTAAGCACTCTGCAGATAGAAAATCTAACTCTTTAATTTCCAATACCCTGCTAAGTTACCAAGCATCCTTATCTTCCAGTTATAAGCATACATAGCGAAAGCCTAAAATGTTGGTTAAGAGAGAGGTACTATCTCAATTCTTGCCATTTTTGAGGTTTGCAACATAGAATAGCGAAGGCCTCAAATGTTTTTTTGTTTGCAGTGCCACACACTAGCAGAAGTAGCAATGACATGGGATAAGGTTTCATATGAAGCATCCTCATCTACAAGCAAAGGCTATGAGCTGTGCCAAGGCAACAACAATGCATCCAGTTTAGGTTTTTGAGGGTGGGTGCGATGCAGTGCCTCTAGTTCCTTGGGTCAATGACCCCAGGAAATTGGGGTGTGCGTAGGGCTCAACTAAGGGTCATTTTATCTTTTTTGCTGTTTCTTCATGTGTTACAGTGGATTGCGCCTTCGTCAAAAAAAACTTCAGTATGCTTAATATTATTTCAAACACATGCAGACAAAATCTCCACAATACCAATTCCACGCGCATAATGCGTCACTTAAGCACAGATGTGTGGAGCGCCTGGCAGTGGACCGTGCTCCCCAGATAACATAAAGCAGGCATAAAACATGGATTTCTAAAGAGTTACTTTAAAAAAAGCACCTGCTATCCACCTAAACGACATCTCAACTATTTGTCCAGGGAAGAAGGTCCTATCACCATCATCATCTGATTGAGGATTGTAAAATTGACCACTGAATTTGAGCACCGGCACAGAAGTCCAAATATATCGCCATCTTTTAGACAAGACGCAAGTCTGAACTGCCTCTTCCATATACATGAAAGATAGGATGTGATGAAGTAGCGAATCTGGTAAGTTGCTGATCCTGTCATCTTCGGATGAACAAGAAGAAGAACTGGAGTCTTCCTTTTTCCATTTTTAATTTGGTGAACCAGAGATTCAACAATTTTCTATACAACTGATAAGAAGATTCAATGATTCAATGGTGATGATACAAAGATAATCCACAGGGTTTTGCAGTGAACTGAAGAGACGAGACTAGATTTTGGGGAAAAAAGATAAAAAGCTCCGACTCCCGTTGTAATTATCGCCCTTATTACAGTAGTGCTAGGATCAAATGCCCTTATTAGGATTCACGAACTATCAAGGTAAAGATAGCCGGACCTGGCTTCATGAATCCCAAAGCGAAGTCTTTTGAGTCGTATACCTAAAAGGTTAATAAAGGACACTCTAGAATCAACTATGACACAAAGTATTAGGGATTGATTTGTTTAGTTGATAGAGGTGATCTACTTATAGTTTTCAAAGACCAGGTTAGCTTAGAATTGAAGCGAAGATAACTTGAGAATCAAGCAAACTAATTAGGAGTTCAAACTAAAATAGACTATACACCTAGGTTCGGTTACTAAACCGTGTATAATGACCGTTCGGTTTGGCAAGTTATCCAAAGAACTAAAATCTATTTGATGTTTATTTAAACACCTATGAAATTAATATGAACTAAAACCTATTTGATGTATATTTAAACACCTATGACAATTATGGGATCATATCTTATGGAATCCATTGTCAATGGAGATTATAAAGTTACCTTGTTTTCTCCATTGGGGTACATTATTGTTTCGGTGACTACGTGTTGTCTTCACCTCCTCAGACTAGCTAGTACTGATGGAATTCTATTATTTTTATGTTTTTTAGTAGAAAAGGGTAAGAAAAAGGGTAAAGAAATTCTCGTGCTTTTTTATCCAGGTGACAGAGAGAATGGAGGACACATGAGTTCCTTGAATATAACTTGAGTATTTACACTAAGTAATTAATCGCTTCAGGTGGGAGGCCATGTTAACCCTTCCTGATTGTGGCTTTATTTATAAAGAGTTATGTTGTAGCAAAAATGAAATAGATTACAAAAACCTCGATAACAGAAAAGCAAGATTAGGATTCACAAACTATCAAGGTAAAGATAGCCGGACCTGGCTTCATGAATCCCAAAGCGAAGTCTTTTGAGTCGTAGACCTAAAAGGTTAATAAAAGACACTCTAGAATCAACTAGGACACAAAGTATTAGGGATTGATTTGTTCAGTTGATAGAGGTGATCTACTTATAGTTTTCAAAGACCAGGGTTAGCTTAGAATTGAAGCGAAGATAACTTGAGAATCAAGCAAACTAATTAGGTGTTCAAACTAAAATAGATTATACACCTAGGTTCGGTTACTAAACCGTGTATAATGACCGTTCGGTTTGGCAAGTTATCCAAAGAACTAAAATCTATTTGATGTTTATTTAAACACCTATGAAATTAATATGAACTAAAACCTATTTGATGTTTATTTAAACACCTATGACAATTATGGGATCATATCTTATGGAATCCATTGTCAATGGAGATTATAAAGTAGAAATACAGATATGATCATGTATATTATTTTTTTTATTTTTTACAGGGAGTACCATACAATTGTAGAGAAGATCATGTGTGCTTTATTTACAGGGATTATCATAGAATCATGATTATGGGTAAATTTGAAACACTTAAAAGAATACTGTATAATGCTCACCATATGTTTGATAAAATTGCTAAAAGAAGTGCCTGGAAATTGATTCTAGTTTTAGGATTTTCAAGCGAATTATATACGGATTTAGAGTAATGGGTCCTCATAATATGTTCAGTTTTAGATATTAATTGTATTTCTACTTTATGTTACGGCTAATGGTGGATAGGATACTAATCGCCTAATACAACTTCTGCTCAGTGTGATTGTGGCAAACACCAGTAAGGTATTATTAAAGTCTTGGTTATTTTTTGATTAGAAGGAAAGCCCATGTACATACTTCTAGAGTGGAATTATCTTCTGGTCGTTCAGGATTTGCATCATTTAGTTTGTGGTTGCTGAATGCATCATCTGTGTATATTAGATACAAAATGGAGTGGGAATGGCTTGCAAGAGTAATATAATAGGGGACACATTTTCGAGAACCAGTGAGTTTTATGTATCTAACTCTAATAGATTCGTAATTGTGCACAGTTGGTAACATAGTGCAGTTCATTAGCCAAAGGCGCTCGCCTTTCACAACATAGCCTTGAACTATGTAGGAAAATGGAGACTACAAAGGTGTTAGATTGGCATCAGGTCAGGAGATACTCAGTCAGCATCTGGTTATAAATCCTTCTGTTACTGGTCCATCACCACCATTCCTACATCGAGCTCCAAATTTGCGAGAAGAATGCTCGATGACAAAGGCGAAGTCATAGAAAAGGTTGCCAGGGGAATATGCATTATAAGGGGTTCAATAAAATTAGATTTATCAAACTTGCTGGTGATATTCCCTCCTAGATGTAAGCTTTTGTCCCTCTGTGTTTTTTGTTATCATGCTGAGATGAAGTTAAACATTTACGATATGTCTCTTTCCAGCTCTGTGTTCTGAACATGTGTCTTCAATTAGAGTTCTCCAGTTAGGTAGCGGTTTATTTGTTTGCCCATCAGGCATGTAAGTCTACCTATCCCTATCCATTAGATTTTATTGTCATTGCTATTTAGTAGGTAATTTTGCTACATATAAACTTGAATTTCTATTGTGTTGCTACATAGGTCCGTTTTGTATCTTTCAACTTTATGCGACGATGTCATCCAAGGAAAGAATTCATTACATGTAGCCATGAATTTTCTCGTTGCACCTCCTCTTTCTGAAAATCCTCAAGCTACCTCTTTCATGCAAAGTGAGAAGGTAGGAGATGCTAAGCCCACTTTATTGTGGAAGGCGATGTTCGTTCAAGAGATGAAAATGGTAAAGATCTTGCCTCTAAGGTTTTCTATTCTGTGCTGGGTTCTGCAGTTTCTATTTGATCGCTCAACTTGATGCAAATAAGATTTCTTTTCTGATACCAATTGTGGCGTATCAGAGAGAATTGTTCTTTTCTATCACCAGGATAGATCAGGATCTTACTATATTCTCCCCAAGTTACTATGCACTTACTAAGTTTTAACTTTGTTTCTTATATAATGCCATATACTGTCCTCATGAAAACTGTATTTCCATACTAGTATTCCGCCCTTAGTCACCAGGAGCGGGTGCGAGGTCGGGAGCGAGATCGGAAGCGAGATTCGTAAAAATTTTCAAAAATGAAATTCGAGGAGCGAGTCGGGAGCGTAAATAAGTTTTATAGATATATTATTTGTACCACTACTTTCTAGTTCCCTTAAGTGTGTGTCTCTCAATCATTCACTTTTTCTGTCTCTTGGAACTGTTTCGAGCTTTTTGAAGCCGATTTTACCACCATCAGCCTTACCAATTTTTGTGACATAATCCCATAGAGGAGTTAATTTTGGTTCTTCTAGTTCTTCATCTACCTCTTCTAAGTCTTTAAGTCATATATATAGTTTTAGCTAGTTTTAATAGAACACTCTAAATTGGTAAACATAAGTCAAATTGTGGTATTAAAATCAAAAAACTAATTACAGATTTTGGAAATTGTGTTTAAAATAGGAAATTCTACTGGTATTTATGGAAAAGCTCCTCCCTCATTAGGAGCGAGTTTCTCGGTAGTTTGGAGCGAGTATCTGAGTGGTTAGGAGCGCGCTCTCCTCGCGAATCTTGCTGAGGAGCACAGATACGCAAATCTCAGTGAGATTCGTGAGGAGTTTCACGTATCTGGTGACTAAGATTCCGCCTACAATGTCAATGAAACCCATGTTCATCGGACACAGCAAGATGGTTTCGGCTGATGGTCTAAGAGTTAGCATGTGCCTATGAGCCTAGATATCATCTCAGCTTTTATAAATATGATGAGTGCTGGTGCCTTCCTAACTTTGACAGTTCAATTTCAATATTGCAGGCTTCATCAGGAGGAGGCATCTCCTCTTGCCCCACGCCAGACGGGAATTTGGACTACAGGAAAATCTTAGAATCAAGTGAGAAGGTATGTTTCTTTTATAGTCTACTCAGCCATTGAACAATGCTTCCTTACTTGGTTTTTGTATTTTTAATTCAACACGTACATATTGTAGAATAAGCTCCCTTCCTTGAAATGGAGTATTTGATTAAGCCCTTGATCAGAGTTCAAGTATTGGCTAACACTTAAATGTTGGTGCATGTGACGACAGTTGTTTCACCAGATTTACCAGGAGGAATTCTTCCCTAAAACTTCAGTGTCTGAGAAAACTGAGGATGATGATGATGAGACTTAGCCGGATCAGAGTTCAAGTATTGGTCCCTGGCATCTATTCTATGGACTATGGGCACCGAGGGCGGCCCTGGGCAAAAACGACCAAAGCTTCACTTTAGGTCCATATACTTGATGCCTTGAAATTTCTCGTCATTATACCTCCTTAGATACACTCCATTTACAGCCCTTTTAAGGGTCTTATCCTATGGAGCTTATTTTTTGGTCAAGTAACTGAGAAAATAAAATTGTGTCCAACACTAGTGCAGCTTGATACAAGACCAATCTTCACTAAAATGAGTCACACCGGTATTCACATGGTGAGATGGATATTGTTCATATTGTTCAGCTGCATCCCAACTGTTGTTTCATATTATAGATACTCTTTGTAAAGGAGACGTCTACTTGATCAAGCTTTGGTTGTCTTCTCCTAAAAGGATTGAAACCCACAACAGTTGATATTCTATTAAGGGGACTACACCGGGATGGAAGAATGAAGACTGCACAGAGGTTTCTTAATGAGATGCAATCTTTTGGTCAATCTCCAGATGAAGTGACATACACTACCATGATGGATTGGGTGCTGAATAAAAGTTGGAGTTGGACACCTGTTACTGAAACCTTACTAAAACCTTCATTGAGAGAGCTGATTTCATCCAGAGAATTGTATTCTTGTTGTAACACTCAGCTGTACAGATGCAGTGAAGGTAGTGGTGCAGGATAAGCTGGCACATGTGTGCACTTTTCAGCTCACTGAAAATTCGATTCAAGTGGGACCAGAAATGAAAGTGGAAAATAATGTATGTAGGTGGGGACATTTCAGTAAATAATATGCCTCAGTCCTTTGAGTAATTACTGGAAAGTGGAACCAGTCAAATGTCATTTCACTCATTTGTCTCTCTCAGTCTCTCTATGTGAAAATTCAAAATTTGAAAATATCTTGGTTTCCACAAATTCCTAATTCTTTCTTTGGGGCTTACTAGATCTCGGGAGAGCAGGAAAAGCTTTATAGTGGGTTTGGAGTAGAATTTAAGAGGTGGAATTTATAGGTCCAGGGGATTTGGTAGAATTAAGTTTCCCTTCGTATGTTTGGTTACCCGAATCCTTGGAATCATGTTTCCTACGGGAATTAGTTTTCTAGCAAATCCTCCATATGGAGTCCGACCCCTTCCCCTAATATTTATTGGGAAACTTATCAAGGGATTTATGGATCCACTTTTTTTTACTCTAAATCCCATATATATGCAATTTTAAGATTTGAGAGTAATGCCTAACGTTAGAAAGACTTAAAAAAAAAAAAAAAACTGTACAAATCCTAAAAATTTAATTAAGTTACCATACACACAAACAATTTATATGAACCCAAGAATTTATAATCCATGGAATTATAAATTCTGCAAACAAACCCACCATTACTATTTTCCTTGGGAAAAAAAATGTTGGCGAAAATCATTTGTTTTTTGTTATTTTTTGTTTGTCTAGGTATCCGAGACCTTGGTGACTAGTTTTATGTCATGGGCCGCGACAATATATGGAGCAAAGGCTGCGGGTCAAATAACCTTGAGCATGCCAAAGCCTTTAATGCATTTTTACTAAACATGGCCTTAATTACCACAACAGCGACGCCACTCAGGAAGTGATTTGATATGACTGATCAATTTTCCAGATTCACTTGAAAAAGTATAACCAACCGTACCTGCAACATTGATGGTCGTCACAGCAGATATAATCTCCTAGAACTTGGACGACAACAGAAACTACTTGAGACCCCTTCGTGTTTTCAGCCGTCTCTAAACTCCAGATATAATCTCCTGGAACTTGGCCATCATCTTGACAGTCATGCGTGGGGTGTGCAAGGCTGATAAGAGTGTTTCTAGGCGTCTCTTTCATATATTATGTTACACCAAAAAAGAGTGTGGTTTACTATAATTTGGGAGCCTAGACGATCTTTCTCTCTTGTTCGGTATTTCGGTTTGATACGTAAAGCTTGATCTTCATCTTGCAAATACGATGAGTACTGCTGAGCGGCACATAACACTAGTCCTTGTGGTGCTGTGCTTTCTGTACATGGCCCTTTTGCTATTTTCATTATAACCTCTCCTGATTCATAAACAGAAGAAAAAAACCTGATTATGCCTTTTCAAAATGACCAGATACGAAGAAAGAGTTCGCAGAATCCAATATATGCATGAAAAGAGATAAATGAAATCTTCCAAACCAAAACAATGCGCTTACCAAATTTCCGAGTCCGCTCATAACGAACGATGATTATACAACTGATCACTTCAACACTGTTTAAAAACCCATCTAGTTTTTCCTTTTCCTTTTTCATAGCTCTCTCTATTCAGCGTACCTTGAAAGCCTTTATTAACGCCTACAAAAAACTTGGATTTATCATTTTTCTCTTCTAACAACCCTCGTATCTTAGGTGAAACACACAATTATCACCGTATATATACATTTTGTTACGGTGAATGATGCCATATACACTGTTTGCATTTCTCAACTACTCCGTCCATTTTTCGGTAGTGATGATCTTGTGACACTCTGTCGTGGGCACGTCACAGAATGTGTACTCTTTCTATCCTTGGCATCATCTCTACACGCTTACTCCCTCCGTACCAAATATATAGGCGGAGGGATCAAATCTCTTAGATTTTTTTGTTTTTTTGATTTCATAAATATCCATGACTTTTCCTGTTTTACCCCTTATTATATTCCCTATGTTAGAAACATAAACTTAAATGTGAGGATAACCAAGCAACATAAATAGGGGTAAAATGGATAAAAACCATCTTGAAATTATCACTCTGCCTATCTAATGGTACAAAGAAAATGTCATATTCCGCCTATATAATAGGTACGGAGGGAGTAATTCATTATCCAACTCAGCCGAGTTAACTCGGTTCTAGTCTCTAGAATGTTGCAAAATCTAACGTCTGTGCAGTTATACTCCCTCAGGTTTGAATTTTTTTCTATCTATATACTAACATATTGGGATTGTTTTAACCTCTGATTCATATGTGATCATTGATCTGCAGAATACAAACATAATGGCCGTGTCTAAGGCTGGCAAGTGAAGTTTCAAAAACCTATATATATTCAATGCAACACCAAGGCAGGTCCATATAGTACATCCCACTGGACAAGAACCTACACGATGCAACACTAGCTAGAGTACTTCTTTGACACAATAACCCTAAACAAATTAACCTCATGCACTTAATTACATAGCAAATTACTTGATACTAATAATAACTATTAGAATCTAATTAACGATGATCAACATCTCTTCTTCTTCAATCTTCAAAACAGATCGTAGATGTCTTCATTTCCTCCACCTCAGGAGGGGGATGGATCCTCTCCACCCGAGGAGGGAAAATAATCGGGGGGATCGGCTCAAGCCCCTCGGCGGTCAACTCCTTGCTACGCTCCTCCAGCTTTCTCTGCCAAGCCTTGAGTGGATGCTCTTGCTCCCAGTACCTTGTTTCGATCCCCATCCTCCTCTCGTCATGCACCTTCTTGATACTATCCTGGACCCGCTTGTATAACTCTTCCCTCCTCTTCTTCTTGGCCTCTATTTGCCTCTTACGCCGCTCAACCTTTTTTGCTTCATCTTCTCTCAATCGCTTCTCCCTCTGTTCCGGTGTCTCGTACTGGAACAATACGTCCTCCCTCTGTGCATTCAACAAACAGCTAATCATTAAAATATTATCAACTTATAAATAATATTAGGGTTTGCAGTATACATACAGTCGGCGGCAACATAAATAGAGGTCCCGATCTCATCATCTTTGCGATTTCTTCAACCAAACTCTGTGAATTCCAACAGACAGACAGACTAGGGTTCTTCTGAGACCATTCCCAAGATGCAGTCAGCATTTTAAACGAGAGGGACGCTATTTATATGGAAGGAGGAATACAACACAATGTTGGGCCAGCAGACCGAGGGATTTTACCCGATACAGTAAGTTTTAATATATTGAGTATTATGCTTGAGTGTCAAGTTTCATCTCCCAGTTTTATGACCTCCTAGGGACAAATGACAAATTTCAAACTGTATGGGTTTTTTATGACGAGTTGGATAGCTTGCCCACATGCTTGAGTGTCATGTTTGAGCAGTTTTACATGTATTTGATGAAACTGCTCGTTTTTCTCATCTTGCAAAAGGAGCTTTAGCTAGACGAAATGTGGGCAATATACAGGGAATTCAGTTCAGAATTGTCTCCTTCGGTCCTCAGAACAAACATGCCAGTATGACAGTCAAAGTTGTAAAGGTGGACAGTACTATAAAGCTATGTTGTAAAAGGCGCTGTGCAAGGCGAGGCGCCCCAGGCGAGCACCCGAAAATTGGAAAAAAACCAATAACAAGCATAATTTGGCCCTTTTTTGCATAGGCGCTGGTCCGGCGCTCGCCTTTCACAACATAGCTATAAAGGTGTTGGTTTTGGAGATGGTTTCTGGTTATATTTGGTTAGATTCTCTCACCAAATGCCTGCGTACCCATCGATTGATGAAAAAGAAGGAAATATTGGAAGTTGGATATCAGGATCCGGTGCCTGTTTCTTTTTTCTATTCAGATAGCTCCACTTTTTGCTGCATTTCCAGAACAGGATACTACTAAACATGGGTCCAAATGTTTAGTAATGGAGGAGAAATTGGTAGTGCAATTGGCTTGTCAAATGTTTCGTTAAAGGACTCAAAGAAGAGTGGTGATGTCTAAAATACAGATTACAGCAAAACATTGAGACAGTGTGAGCTTCCAACAGAGGAACACACACACACCAAATGATAAGAAATCGGAAACAAGGATAAGACATGGATATATCTACTATTAGAAAAGATCGACGAAACAAAGAAGATACAAAGAGCAACATTCAATTACACAAATTTCACACCTCCATGAGTTTTCAGAAAACTTCACTGTGACCCATTTCCATCTTTTCCTTCCCCCTCTCTTCCATGAACCTCCAATTTCTTACACTTCACCTTGAATCTTCAGCTGTACTCCTCTTATCCCTTGGATCCATTTCCATCTTTTCTTGCTCCTCAACTACCTATTCATCTGTTCAGACCAAGCCAAATTCCCCTTGCAACTCTTTCATCCCTAAAGGGACAGGCAACTACTGAATCTCAATATCCCGCCGATCTTTTGTCGACAAGGTTGTGTCTTGTATCAGAGTAGCTTTCATCCTTTGTAGTGAACTGAAATTCACTCTTCTTCAATTCAGACAAGGCATCTACGGTCCTGAAAATACAGAGATAATCTGATTATTTTACTGAAATCTTGGTTTTGAAATCCTGAAAACAAACTCAAAGTACATTAGACAGAAGAATTCTATACTTACTTGGCTTTGAGAGGAAATATCATAATGCTAGTGTATGAGTGAAGATTCCATCCTTATTCCACCAGAATCCCATATAAAACCAGTGGTACTCCATCTTGAACCCATGATTGGAGATTTTGATTTGAGGGACAAAATCAACAAAATGAGATTTAGGGTTTGTTCATTGTTGGGGTCTTGATGTTTGTATTTATAGGGGAACTTGAACTTGGATCGAGCTGTAAGCCCACTAGGATATTATCCATAGTTCAATTTAAGCGGATCCCGGTACTGCTCGCTCCATTTGTATTGTCTAGAGCTGGACTAATTTTAAGTGTTCTCTGTGTCTCTCCAGCTAGTTTGAGCTCTGAGCCAGCATAGAATTTCAAATCCTAAAATAGCACCCATTTATGCAGTTGTGTGTGGTACCAGTTTGATGATGTCTGTACCTTTAATTCGCAACCGATAAGTGAAAAACAGAAGAATTGGCATTTGGATTTTGTAGAGCATGGCTACCCTGGCGTTGGATTGCCATGACTTAAATTGTGCAAAAGATTAAAAAACACCCAAAAGCAATGCAGTCAAAAAGCTACATACAAACTGATGTACATTGTGTCTGAAGCTGTGGTCAGTGCTGGGGCATCATGCTGTGGAATGTCATTTTGCGAAGGCGAAGTGCGGGCAACATACCATTTCATTTTGCGACCAGTGTTAACCAGGTGTAACTTTCTTTTTTTCTGGCTCTCCAAGTTGTTTACGGCCACTCATTCATCTACTCTTAAATACACAACACATGAAACCAAAATCTTTGACACCCAACTCTAGACAACTGCAGCAGCACCTGTTTTTGTGTTGATTCCGGCGAACTTTCATATGCGCACAAAACGTTTCAGCTGATTGAAAATCCTAGTTTGAGTATATGGAATCAAATGATCAGAGGGTACGCTTGGAGGGAATCATCGTCTATCGAATCGATCAAGTTATTCAAACAGATGGAAAGAAGAACAGAAATGGCACATGCTGCTGATGAGTTTACTTATTCATTCCTCCTTACTGCTTGTTCTCAATCGGCGTGGACTAGTAAAAAAAAGAAAAGTGTCGACGAAACTTAAATATTGATATATTGATGAACATATCGGAACATACTGGGGACTAGTAGAAGAAGAAACACTATTGGCGTATATTTTGAGGATTTTCTTCCTTAATGCAGCGCCCGTTCCACCAGAATGCACTGCAGTGAAGCTTGACAGGTGGCTTGTCTTCGTTCATGTCACAGCACCATTGAGTGAAAAATATACATGTGTATCGAAAGAGAAACAACTCTTAAGTTGGAACGTTGTGGATGAAAGAGATAAAACTGGAAGTTTTTTTCTTCGTTCATAATATAGATGTGTCAGAGTACCATAAAACGAAAGCAAAAATGTAAAGAATTTTGATTAAGAATCGTGCATACTCAATGAAAAGAAAAAAATGAATGAAATCTTCCAAACCAACACAAATGCGCTTACCAATTTCCGAGTCTTATCAAATTTCCGAGTCCGCTCATAACGAACGATGATTATACAACTGATCACTTCAACTCTGTTTAAAAATTCATCTCTTTTTTCCTTTCCCTTTTTCATAGCTCTCTCTATCCAGCGTAACCCTAAGAGCCTTCATTAACGCCACAAAAAAACTTGGATATATATCATTTTTCTCTTCTGACAACTTTGGTATATTAATTTCTTAGGTGGCGCACACAATTTTCACCATATATATATATATATATATATACATTTTTTTGCAAGCTCTCAACTACTCCATCAATTTTTTTTTTGGTATCGATGATCTTGTGACATTGTCATGGGCACGTCACACGATGTTTACTGTTTCTATCCTGGCATCATCTCCATCTCTCACAAATCTCAACCACCTATACATTTGGGTTTGGAGACTGCACATAAGTCATTGAGTAGTAATCCATATTATCCTTTACCTAACTATTTTAAATAATGACCAATTTACCCTTCATTAAATTAGTGTTAATTAAGGTGATTAATTGAACTATTTACGATTAGTAAATTGCCGATTTAGAAGATTAAAAAGGGTGATTTTGATGAAAATATTTGAAGACCTTGGAAGCAAAACGCCCCACCCTACCCTTAAAGTACTCTGGAGAACCTTATAATCAACTCCTAATAACAATTTTGTTAGATCAAGTTAAAAATCGAGGGAAAATTCTGGGTTTTTTTGATGTTATAGATGGGATATAATGACGACCCAACCACGATATAACTCTTTACGGGAATAATTCATCAAGTCTTATTATTTATAAGTTCCAAGTTTGCGTACTGAGAAAATCAGTTCAGGACATAAAGATGACTTCTTATAAACTTAGTACGGAACTACGATATGTCAAACAATAAGTTGCTCTCAACTTATTATGTGATAAGTTCTTCATTGCTTGATTTATGATTTGAGTTTTACTAAATACTAGCTTGAACTCATGATTTTTTCTTTGCAATATTCATCATAATTCTAAAGTCATGCGACATTGTCTCAATAAACAAAATGGTAGATAATATGAGTAAAAAGGATAATCGCTCATCATATATATTTTTTGATAAATTTACCGTAGATGTTCCTTTGTTTATCAAAGTTCAGTCTTCAATCTTCAAGGTCGATAGGTAAATTCTGATATTCAACTACCATGTTCTATTCTAAGTCCGAGACTTACCTTCAATCAAGATATAGTTTTGATCAAATAAATTTGAAAACATGACATACCAAAACTTGTGAGTTTGACCGAGCGATGCTCTATAACACGCCGGACATCTTCACCCACTAAGTTAGTAGTTATTTTTTATCGACATGAAAATTCTGTTCACAATATAGATACCTAGAATTTGCAACCATTGTGCCTTTCTGATATTATCTTTTTAAAATTGTTGTTTGGTGGCTAATATTAAAATTTGGTGCATAAATTTTTCAATACGGTTCACCATGGATGCATTATTGCATATGATGACAAGGAGATCCTCATTTGTGCATCAAAACTTTAAATCAAAAAGCTATTTAATAGGAATTGATTATGCGATCTTGGTTTCATAATCTTGTGTTTCTTTCAAGGATACTTCTTCCTCAGTAAGAATGGATGGGCAAGGTTTATGACCATATGCTATGAAATGTTTCTTTGAGGCCGGAGTTATCAAGTTTCAATCAAGATTCGATTGCGGATCAATGATTATGTCTTTCATATATAACTATTTTGTGATTATATCCCAACCAAATATGTAACACTTGTGTTTCTAAATGAAAGTATCTAATAATTTTTGTTATCTGTTAATGTTGAATTTTCTTTTTATTTTTGTTGTTGGAATTAACAGTGATTCAGTTGGTCTGAATGAGTTTATTTAACAGTGAGGTTGGGAATTGATGATGTAATTGGTCTTATACCACCATCTATATGATTAAAATAGTTGAGAAGAAGATTCGGCAGAGTTGTAAAAGATAAGTCATCTAGTGAAATAATAAAGGTAGGAATTACCAATAGGTACTATTATGGTAGTCTTAGTTAGTGGCAGGTCCACCCACTAAAGCCCAGTAACCGGAGGTCCATAATAAAAAGAAAATAGAAAATTGGACCAAAACTTTTATCTCCCGGTCCCAGACACGTGGGATGTCATAATCCACTTTTAAAAATACCCAAACTACCCATTCCATGATAATACGTATATATTTCTTCACAAAAAAAAAAAATTCACCATTTTTTACAAATCTAAGTTCCGCTCTCCTTCTCTCTTTCTGCTTCTGCTCAAATTCTGCTGCTGCTTTTGCATTACGAGCTAGAGTTTTTTTTCTCTTTGAAGATTTATAGGTATGTTCTGTAATATCTCTTTATGCTGTTGTTGTTTGTTTTTTTTTCAACTGAATCTGTGAAGATCGGATCGTTTTGATTACGTTTTCACTTTCTTGTTTCGTTTTTTATTTGTTTTTTTGCGTTTATTGTTGTTTTGGTTTGTTTTTTATGAATCTTGATCGTAATTATTCAATTTTTTTTGTTAGATTATGATGTTTTTAACATATTTGAACTTTCGATTTGATTATCTTGTTGTTTTCGCTTCTTTATTTTATCAAAACCGTGCTTGTTTATTGTTTCAGGGGTATTATCCAACAGCACATATGTTGCATACTGATACAAATTGCTTTTGATCCTTTTTTTTTCTTAGTTTTATCACTTGTTGTTGTTTGATTCATAAGTACATATCTTCGATACTGAAATAAGACTCTCTCGATTATGTGATTTTGATAGATTCTTTACATATAGTTGTTCACTTTGATAGATTCGTTAATTTTTTTACTTCGATTTTGATAAAAATAGTTTAGATCTAGATAAATAATCATGTTTTATGTTCATTTCGTTAGTAGATCTGATATTTTAATTTCATTTTGTTGGTCTTTGATTTGTTTTTAGTTTGATTTTGTATATTAATCATCAGTACGTATATGATGTACCGGTGGTTTTTGATGAAAATAGTTCAGATCTAGTTATAAAATCATGTTTTATGTTCATTCCGTTAGTAGTTCTGATATTTTAGTTTCATTTTGTTTGGATTTTGGTTTGGTTTCAAAATTGGCCATTAACAACGGGTATATGACAACGCTTTGGGAAACGTTGTCTAGAAATGAGATACGACAACATCTTAGTCTTAAAGACGTTGTGAATATTATGTGTTGTCCACTTATGCTACAGAGAGGTGAGTGCCCAGTATGCCATACACGTGACAAACACACCTATCTCACATCACAAACCTTCGATCCAATTGATTTTTTTATTTTTAGATCTCACGGCTATGGCATCATATAAACCAAAACCTTATCCTCTATTCTCTTGTTCTCTTTCTCGTCTCTTCCGCCAGCTATCTCTGGTTTTCTTTCTCCTCTTTCTTGCTCACCTAAAATCACTAAAACAAAAGATCTGCAAACCATCACAAACTCAAAACTTCTTTGAGTTTCTAATCCGAAATCTTGGTTCGAATACTACCGAAAGGCTTAATTATTCTCCGCAGCAAGTTAACAAATGATGCTTTTGAAATTAGATCCGAAGTCATTCAAAAAAATCAACGAGGTTAGTATTTGAAACTACATCTTTATATGCTATTTACTCTTTTCTATTGGAAGTTTAATGATTATTTAATAGATCCAAATATTGATTTGTATTTCTGTTTGCTTTAGGCTCATATCGCTGAGGCTGGAGGACAAATCTCTCATTAAGTATCCGTGTACAAAGCTAACAAATGATGCTTGTTTCTGTAAAGATTGAAGTTGCAAGCTCATGGTTAACATGGGAGAGGTGAATTTCTATTTGTTGATGATATTTTCCTTGTTCAAGCTAAAGCTAGGGTTGAGTTGAATCCGATTTATTTTTGTTATTAGGGTCATATGCGTCGATTTTCCCAGTTTAAATGTGTAGTTTTTATATGTTATTTGAATCATGAAACTGAATCAGTTTGTTTCGTTTTATCCAATTTTTTTTGTGCTACTAATCTATGACTGGGGCCTGTATATAATGCACTTTGAACATTGTTGTGCATAGAGACACCAAAGTATGGTTACAGGGAAATAGGTTTCTGAATTCCTTTTTTTTCCAGTCCCCATGAAATAAAATTTATACATGTCTTTCTATTTATGAGGGTCTTTAGCTAATGCTATGAACATCATCGGTCCTGAACTGCTATCCAAGTGTTTGGCTCGATTGGTTCCAGATAGTCATTTGAATGCAGCGAATTTAGCTCAGCCCTTGGATAGATTTGCAGGATAGATATCTTGGACCCTTAGATAGCTTCGAAATTTGTTGGTGTTGTGGTATACGGTGAATTTTGAAATGGAAACTTACTGTATAAGGTCAATGGCAGAATAAGATGAAATTCAAATCTGGTATTGATTTTTAAATAAATAGCGTAATTTAAATTTATCCTCAATTTATTCAAATAATGGTTTAACTTTAGATGTAGGGAGATTCAATGTTTTTGCTTAGACAATAACAATGTATGGTGAGATGATAACATAAGTAGTTTCTGTAATTTGATAGCCAATGAAGTCGAAATTTCAGATTTTATTCAAATTGTGTTTGTTCTACTAATTCTATAACCTGCTGTCCGTGTAGTTCATGTACTCTTGGAGAATTAGTTGCTCGAGAAGTTTTCGCAGGGTGTTGGTTCACTAATGGTGCTTTCAATTCTTAATCCATGTACCAAAAACGTTATGCTTACGGAAACACTGACAGGTCATTCGAGACATACGTGTTAGCCAATATTTATCTTTGGTAACTCATGTGCATCACCTGTCTTTGTACAAGAACCTGCTGAGAAAGGTTTGGCCAGTTTTGTTGTTGATTTTATTATGGGAAGTGTCTCTAATTGAGCGTGTGAAGATTTTGATCCAGAACCAGGATGAGATGATCAAGTCTTGCCGGCTCACTGAACCCTGCAAGGGAATTGGAATATTTTGGACGAACAATCAAGGAAGAAGGGTTTGGATCATTGTGGGGAGGAAACACAACCAATCTCATCCGTTACTTCCCTACTCAGGTTGGATCATATCTCGACTCGTTAATTTGTTATTTAATTCAACTTATATCTATTCTCAATATTCTGGAATTTTTCGTAGCTTGATCTCTTAACATGTTTTAAAATCTGTTATAGGCCTTGAACTTTGCATTCAAGGATAACTTCAAGAGGCTCTTTAGTTTCAAGAATGGCAGGTTAGTGTAAATGGTTTTCTGGTAACTTGGCATCTGGAGGTATTGCTGGTGCTTCTTAACTTCTCTTTGTCTTCTCTCTTAATTTTGATCATTTCTTTGCCTAATCTCTGACTATGCCAGAACCCGTCTTTCTAATGATGTCAAGGCCGCAAAGAAGGGAGGAGAAAGACAGTTCAATGATTTGGTTGATATATACAGAAAAACTAGTTATCAAATCTGATGGTGTCATTGGGCTTTGCCGTTGATTCAACATTTCTCGTGTTGGAATTATTGTTTACTGTTGTCTCTACTTCGGTGGCATGACTCTCGAAAACCAGTTGTTTTGACTGGTGACCCTGCGGTTAGTGCGAGTGATTGCTTTTTTTCCTTAATGTGTTATGTGGAATGCATACTGGGTAAGGATAATGCAACTGTCATGAATTTATGATTCTAATGCTTGTATTTTCTCTTGTTGGAACATTTCAGGATAGTTTCTTGTTTCTCCACATGCATGTGGTACATCTAGATGAATTTTAATTTAGCATGTGTAGTGGAAGATTGGTATGCAAGATTGCTCTTGGAGGTAAGGATATGTCAATGAACTCAATTTCTGCATTACATACTTTGCAAAGGATATCCATGAGATTGCAGGTATCTTGCAAATGCTTGCACAAATCAGCAGAGGCTGCTATTAAGAGGCACTAGTAATGCCAGAGTTTTTGGGAACTAGAGTTTCTCAACGTTAAGTGAGCGCAGGCCTTCTTATGTATGTCCGGAAGCTTTCTGCTCTCATGCAACACGAGCTCAAACTTAAATCCATCTTGAAACTTCTGGTGAGTTCGACACCAAGGCCTTAGATAAGGCTCCTAGGTTCTGAGAATTGTCCCTTGCTTGAGCGATCGTCTTCTGAATATTCATTGTCTGGTAATGATCTTAGTCTGCTGGGATTTGTTGACCTTGTCTTTTGTTTGTGATCAATTATGAATATTGATTTAATGTAAAGAAGTGAATTACATTTATATATATATATATTTCATATTTGATATATTGTGATTTGTTTCCTATTTTTTTTTAAATCTAAAAATATTTCAACAAATTTTGTCATTGTTGTTGAGACAACATCTCACAATGGAACAAAGCTGTTGTTGTTGGATCATGTATGACAACGTTGCCTGCAATGGAGAATAACTGTTGTTGAAGTGAAGAAACTTTTAACAACCCCCCCATACAACAACGTCTGGAAAATCGTTGTCGTACCATTTCGACAACGGTTTCTCCGTGTTGTCAAAGGCCACTTTTCTTGTAGTTTGTGTATTAACCATCGGTATGTATATGACGTACTGTTTTTCTGTGTTTACTATGCATCTATAGGTTTGGTTTCAGTTTGCTTGTGTATTAACCATCAGTACGTATATGACGTACTGTTTTTATGAATCTTGATCGTAATTATTCGATTTTTTTTTGGTTAGATTATGATTTTTGTAGCTTATTTGAACTTTCAATTTGATTATCATGTTATTTTTGTTTCTTTATTTTCTCGAAATCATGTTTGTTTGTTGTTTCACGGGTATTATCCGACAGTACATATGTTGCATACTGATATGAACTGCTTTTGATTTTGTTTTATTCTTAGTTTTATCACTTGTTGTGGTTTGATCCATAAGTACATATCTTAGATACTAATATAAGACTCTCGATTATGTTCTTTTGATAGATTCATTACATCCGGTTGTTTTTTAGTTCATGAATCAGCAGTACATATGTGGCATACTGATACAATCTGCGATATAATCGAATTTGTAAGCAGTGTAGCAGATATGTACTCGATATAATAAGGGTGTAAGCAGTGCAGTAGATATATACTCGAACTTATAAGCAACAGATATATACTCGAATTTGTAAGTAGTGTAGTATAGAAGATATGTACTCAAACTTGTAAGCAGTGTAGCAAATATGTACTCGAATTTGTAAGTAGTGTAGTATCGAAGATATGTACTCAAATTTGTAAGTAGTGCAGCAGATATGTACTCGAATTTGTAAGCAGCGTAGTATAGAAGATATGTACTCAAATTTGTAAGCAGTGTAGCAGATATGTACTCAATATAATAAGGGCGTAGACACACACGTTTGGTAGTAGGGGGTATTATGGTCATTTCAATATTTTCAATTAATTTTGGACCTCCGGATAAAAGAAAATTCCGGTTGGACCCTACTATAAATAATTATATGGGCCTAGGACCAACCAACAAATTTTCCATTTTAAAGATTGTGCCTGACTAATCTGGTAAAGTAACGGTGCTATATTGGCCAACCCCTTCCCAGGGACGGAGCCAGCACAGTGCAGGGGTGTGCACCCCCAGCCCAGTTAGCTCCAAAGCCTAATTTGGGCCCGTAACAGAATCTTTTAACTATCCATAATGCTTTTTGCACCCCTAAAATTTGAACCATATTTTGGGGACTACTCAAAAATGGTGGGGGACTATTCTCCAACTTTTAGGTGGATATTAGAAGTAATAATGAGTCACCCCTTATCTAAGTTTTTTTTTAATACCAAACTTGCCCTTAGTAATTAAATTAGTGGATATTATAAGATGATAATGAAGATGAGGGTTTTGGAAGAAAAAAAAATTAAGATCTTTTTTTTAAGAGCCACAACAAGAGGATGATGTTTTGGGTACTCACGGGTACTTCAAATTTAGTTAATGGTGCTTGAATTGGCCAAAACATTCCTAAAAATAAACAATTTACAAATTGATTTCGGTTTGGTTAAAAAAGTTCGGTTACGACATCTGAAGAACAGGTAGCCGAACTCACCTGCAAGTGTAGTTCGGTTAATATTTCTGAAAACATAGTTAGCGGAACTCAGCTTTAATGGAGTTTTTTCTTTCAGAGAAAAGTTCGGTTAGGAGAAGAAAAATTGCGACGTAACCGAACTAGGAGTTCGTCTAGGAAAAAATTTTTGCGACGTAACCGAACTCAATATGCTGGTTTTTCAAAGAAAAGTTCGGTTAGGAGAAAAATATTGCAATGTAACCGAACTTTTTGTGGCGTAACCGAACTTTTTGCGATGTAACCGAACTACAAGTTCGGCTTGGACATTTTTTTTCTCGACGTAACTGAATTGTTCTCTGAAAACAAAAACCTCCATTAAAGTTCGATTAGGAGAAAAAAATTGCAATGTAACCGAACTTTTTGTGGCGTAACCGAACTTTTTGCGACGTAACCGAAATTGCAATGTAACCAAACTTTTTGTGGCGTAACCGAACTTTTTGCGACGTAACCGAAATTGCAATGTAACCAAACTTTTTGTGGTGTAACCGAACTTTTTGCGACGTAACCGAACTGCAAGTTCGGCTTGGACATTTTTTTTCTCGACGTAACCGAATTGTTCTCTGAAAACAAAAACCTCCATTAAAGTTGAGTTCGACAAACTTTTTAACATAATTCCTAACAGAACTTCTCTCTGTAACTTCCATTTTCAACTCATTTTGATGAATACTTCTCATTTTTTCAACGGAAAACGAATGAAAAGTAATAGGTTTGTTATAATTTTGATTTTGATTTTGTTTTGTTAATGATTTAAATTAAGCTATATATAGAGGTGGCGGTGGTGGTGATTTGAGGTGGTCGGTGGTGGTGGTGGTCGGTGGTGGTAGGTGGCGGTTGGTGGTGGTAAGCGGCGGTGGTGATGGGAGGAGGTGGCTATATATAAATAGGTGGTGATGATGGGAGGAGGTGATTATATATATAGTTTGATGGCATGCTCTTTGCCTTCTTACACATTTCATTTCCACACCTTAGGACACCCCTTATATAAGTATAGGGTTGACATTCTTATCACAAAGTAGTCCCCTCCATTTTTGAAGAGTCCCCAAAGTATGGTTCTAAAATTTATTTATCTCCCCATTGTAATTTTATGGGGAGATAAAACCATACAGCCAAATTCTGGCTGGTCCTAGCATCATCGCGGCTTACTAGAATCAGTTTCAGCTTTTTATCCCATTCTTTTTGTCCGAACCAAAACCTTCAACCAGTAGTTACAGATATGATCATGTATATTTCTATTTTTATTTTTACAGGGAGTACCGTACAATTGTAGAGATGATCATGTGTGCTTTATTTACAGGGTTTATCATAGAATCAAGGATTATGGGTAAATTTGAAACACTTAAAAGAATACTGTATAATGCTCAACATGTGTTTGATAAAATTGCTGAAAGAAGTGCCTTGAAATTGATTCTAGTTTTAGGATTGTCAAGCAATTTTGATCCCTGGGTATTGTTTATATACGATTTTTGAGTAATGGGTCCTCATAATATGTTCAGTTTTAGATATTAATTGTATTTCTACTTTATGTTACTTACAGCTAATGGTGGATAGGATACTAATTGCCTAATACAACTTCTGCTCAGTGTGATTGTCTCAAACACCAATAAGGTATTATTAAAGTTTTAGTTATTTTTTGATTAGATGGAAACACCAGTATGGTGGATAGGATACTAATTGCCTAATGCAACTTCTAGAGTGGAATTATCTTCTGGTCATTCAACGCGCCAGGTTCTGCATCATTTAGTATGTGGTTGCTGAATGCATCATCTGTGTATATTAGATACAAAATGGAGGTGGGAATGGCTTGCAAGAGTAATATACTAGGGGACACATTTTCGAAACCAGTGAATTTTATGTATCTAACTCTAATAGACTCGTAATGGTGCACAGTTGGTAACATAGTGCATTTCATTAAAGGTTTGGACATCTTGAGTTATGTTCTGTGCTGATTCGGTAGTGAACCTGTTGTTGAATTCAGGGGGGAAGCATCATATTGAGTTTAAGGGCATTGATGGTAGCTTTATTTATGGTGCAAATGGAGAGTTGTCTGCTGTTCCTGACTCAAGATCTGCTATTTTCAAAGATCGGAGTCTTGGATTGACAGAGAAGAATGAGTTGATGAGGTTTTTCAAGCTTGTTCAGGCGCATATAGAATGATCAGCAGAGCATGCTGAAGACAGTGATGAAAGTAGGAGGATAAGGGATGAGGATTTGGAGAGTCCATTTATCGAATTCTTGAATAAGCAGCGGTTGCCTTCGAAGAGAAAATCGTACGTATGGCGCTGCATTTCTCTCTCTGTAAGAATTTTTTCCCTTCAAATTTTGGTCTTCACTGAATTTCATCCAAATCTATGTGTAAATAGTTCCTTGCACTTGATTGCCTACCTTGATTTTCTTTGATTTGGAAACTTAAATTCATCATCAATTTCGTTTCAGTATGATTCTATATGCGATAGCAATGGCGGATTATGATCAGGAGAAACCGGAGCTTTGTAAGAACCTCCTCAAGACAAAAGATGGAATAGAAAGTTTAGCTCTTTTCCACACCTCGGTTGGCAGGTCAGTTATACAGTTTCCTGATTAGATGCTCAAAATTTTTCTGCGCGGAATACTTTCACCTTCCCACAAATGTGTTATTTTAACATGTTCACTGGGAGAAGTTTTTTTTTCAAAAGCATCTATTTGGCCTTGGTGATCTATATTATCTAACCTCTTCTGTTTTCCCTGAACATCGAACTTTCGTTTTAGGTATATCAATGCACTTGGGGCAATGATTTATCCAATCTTCGGCCAGGGGGAACTTCCACAAGCTTTTTGCCGTTGTGCAGCAGTTAAAGGTGCTCTTTATGTAAGGTTTTCTGACCCCTTATCTTCTAAATAGTATGCTGTGCATAAAAGAGATACTTCATTTAACTAATACAGTTGAACTATTTGGAGAAATGTTGTAATACTAATATAGTCACGCTTCTGTCATTTACCATCTCTTTTTCGGTATCATTGTTCACGAATTTCAACTAAAATCAAATCTTCTTTGCATAGGTACTGCGTCTGCCTGTAATAGCTTTGCTTTTGTCCAAGGTGAGACGAATATTAAAGATTTGATTTCTTTTCTGCCAGATAGTTTGAATTTACCTGTACTCTTTCGATATCGAGTGACTTGAATTCGTGTTCCTTCACTTTGTTATTATCTAATATTAATGGACATTGTCAAGGTGCATGTAAATGACCTCCCATGAACTATGTAGGAAAATGGAGACGACAAAGGTGTTAGATTGGCATCAGGTCAGGAGATACTCAGTCAGCACCTGGTTATAAATCCTTCTGTCACTGGTCCATCACCAACCACCATTCTTACCTCGAGCTTCAAATATGCCAGAAGAATGCTCTGAAAGTGATGACAGAGGCGAAGTCATAGAAAAGGTTGCCAGGGGAATATGTATTATAAGGGGTTCGATAAAATCAAATTTCTCAAACTTGCTGGTGATATTCCCTCCTAGATGTAAGCTTTTCTTCCTCTGTATTTTTTATTATCATGCTGAGATGCATTTAAACATTTACGATATGTCTCCTTCCAGCTCTGTGTTCTGAACAGGTGTCTTCAATTAGACTTCTCCAGCTAGGAAGTTGTTTATCTGTTTGCCCATCAGGCATGTAAGTTTACCTATCCCTCTCCATTAGATTTTATTGGCACTGCTATTTAATAGAGAATTTTGCTACATTTAAACTTGAAATTCCTTTGTGTTGCTGCATAGGTCCGTTTTGTATCTTTCAACTTTATGCGACGATGCCATCCAAGGAAAGAAGTTACTACATGCATCCATGAATTTTCTCGTTGCAGCTCCTCTTTCTGAAAATCCTCAAGATACCTCCTCCATAGAAAGTGAGAATGTAGGAGATGCTAAGCCCACTTTATTGTGGAAGGCGACGTTCGTTCAAGAGCTGGAAAAGGTAAATATCCTTCCACTTAGGTTTTCTTTTCTGTACCAGTTGTGGCGTATCAGAGGGAATTGTTCATTTCTATCACCAGGATAGATCAGGATCTTACTATTTTCTCCCCAAGGCACTATGCACTTACTAAGTTATAACTTTGTTTCTTATGTAATGCCATATACTGTCCTCATGAAAACTGTATTTCCATACTAGTATTCCGCCTACAATGTCAATGAAACCCATGTTCATCGGACAGAGTAAGATGGTGTCGGCTGATGGTCTAAGAGTTAGCATGTGCCTATGAGCCTAGATATCATCTCAGCTTTTATAAATATGATGAGTTCTGGTGCCTTCCTAACTTTGACAGTTCAATTTCAATATCGCAGGCTTCATCAAGAGGAGCCATCACCTCTTGCCCCGCGCCAGACGGGAATTTGGATTACAGGAATATCTTAGAATCAAGTGAGAAGGTATATATGTTTCTTTTATAGTCTTCTCAGCCATGGAACAATGCTTCCTTGGTTTTTGTATTCTTAATTCGACATGTACATATATAACAGAGATGAACAATTAGATACTTGCTTTTTATAACCTATATTGATGAGTTTTGGTGCATGTGACCACAGTTGTTTCACCAGATTTGCCAGGAGGAATTCTTCCCTAAAACTTCAGCGTCTGAAAAAACTGAGGATGATGATGATGAGACTTAGCCGGATCAGAGTTCAAGTATTGGACCAGCGCCTAGGCAAAAAAGGCGCCTAAGGCGCCAAATTATCCTTGCGCAGCGCCTTTTACAACATAGCTCCAGATGAATTGACATACACTACCATGGTTTGACATAAAAATGCCCACATGCTGTGGAATTTTTTTAGATGTGAGACAACTGTATTTGATGAAACTGCTCGTTTTTCTCAATATGGGCAATATACAGGGAATTCAGTTCAGATTACTAAAGATGGGTCCAAATGGTGTGAGCACCGATCCTGACATTGTTGCTGAGAGAAGTCCCCTAGGACCTTCCCATTTGCACCATTATGAAACTAGAAAAAGGTCTCAATTAATATTGCAAGTGAAAGAATAGAAAGAACTCCTCCGGGAATAAAAACACCATGGATGAAGGAAGAAATTCGGCAGGTGGTTGGAGGAGAAATTGACAGTGCAATGGCTTGTCATGTGTTATTTGATGCTTTCATAAAATACAGATTACAGCGAAACATTGAGACAGTGTGAGCTTCCAACAGAGGAACACACACACCAAATGATAAGAAACTGAAAACTCCATGAGTTTTCCAGAAAACTTCAATGTTACTTCTAAAATCTTCCAATTCTTCCCCAATATAATGAACCACCATATCCGGCCGATCTTTTATCCACAAGGTTGTGTGCTTTATACGAGTAGCTCTCATCCTTAGTAGTGAACTGAAATTCACTTTTCTTCAATTTAGACAAGACATCTACCGTCCTTTGTAGTGAACTGATTATTTTACTGAATTATTGGTTTTGAAATAAACCGAAGAATTCTATACTTGGTTCTGAGAAGAAATATCATAATGCTAGCCTACGAGCGAAGAAGGTTCCTTGTTCCACCAGAATCCCATATAAAACCAGTAGTACTCCTCCATCTTGAACTCATCTGCTGCTACTGAGTGGAGATTTTGATTTGAGGGACAAAATCAACAAAAATGAGATCTAGGGTTTGTTGGGGTCTTGATGTTTGTACTTATAGGGCAACTCAACTTGGATCGAGCTGCAAGCCCACTAGGATATTATCCATACTTCAATTTAAGCGGATCCGGGTACTGCTCGCTCCATTTGTATTGGCCAGAGCTAGACTAATATGGGCTAGATATCTAGCTGCTAGATTGGCCATCCACGTCAGCCTGGGCAACCTCCTAAGTCCTATGGGCTAGATATCTAGCTTCTAGTTTGGCCATCCACGTCATCTGTGAGCGCCTAACCATTCGGCGTTTTTTTGAGCGCCGCACCATTCCGGCGTTTTGTTACTTTTTTGAACGCCGAACGGTTCGGCGTTTCAATATCGGGGCCGTTAGATTTTGTGAGCGCCGAACTGTTGAGCGTTGAGACAACTTTTTGAGCGCCGCACCATTCAAGCGTTTCAATCTCGCCGATAGTGCGATCATGAGCAAATGCTAGGAGAGAGAAGTAGCCGAGATTGAGTGTTAACTTTTTTCCCACACTTTTTTCATGATTTGCAACACTTTTTGGCCAATCTAGCACTCTAATCTAGCCCATAGGACTTAGCCTAAGCATTAGCCTCTGTGTCTCTCCAGCTAGTTTGAGCTCTGAGCCTGTGTGGGCAATATACTGGGAGTTCAGTTCAGCATTCCATTTCATCTTCTCACTGGTGTAACTTTCTTTTGTCTATGCTGTTATCGGCCATTAATTCATTTACTCTTAAATTCGACTCATGAATTTTACTTACGGTATTATTTCATGAAACCAAACTCTATAACCCCAAACTCTAGACAACTGCAACAGCACCTGTTTTCGTTATTGCAGAAATGTGAAACTGCCAGAGAGCTTACTCAGATACATACACAGATCATAACAAATGGTTTCTCCCAGAAAAATTATATTCTCGCGAAGTTACTATCTTTCTGTATTGATGCCGGTGAACTTTCATATGCGCACAAAACTTTTCAGCTGATCGAAAATCCTAGTTTAAGTATATGGAATCAGATGATCAGAGGGTACGCTTCCAGCGAATCGTCGTCTAACGAATCCATCAAGTTATTCAAGCAAATGGAAAGAACGGAAATGGTACATGCTGCTGATGAGTTTACGTACTCATTCCTTCTTACGGCTTGTTCGCGATCGGCGTCTTTATTGAGGGAAGGAGAACAGGTCCATGCGAGGATTTTGTTGAAAGGGTTGTGTTCCAATGTGATTTTGCAGACTAAACTGGTTAACATGTATGCCGTGGCTGGAGGTGACAATGGTAGTGCAAGGGCTTGCGATGTGTTTGGTAAATTGACTCAAAGAAGTGTGGTGATGTGTAATTTGATGCTTTCGTTGCATTTCAGGTCTGGCAGAGTAGGCGAAGCGCAGAAATTGTTCGAAGAAATCCCGGAGAAGAATGTTTTTTCATGGACAACCATGATTTCTGGTTACGCGCGCAGTGGGAGATGTGAGCTAGCGTTGGCGTTGTTTGGTGAAATGCAAAGAGCGGGTATAGAGCTGGATCAGGTCGCGATGGTGGCAGCTTTATCGGCTTGTGCCGAATTGGGAGACTTGAAATTAGGAAGACGGATTCATTCTTACATTGCCAAGGGTTCAGATGGTATAAACCTGCAGCAATCTGTTTCTTTGACTAATGCGGTAATTCACATGTACGCAAGTTGTGGTGCAATTGAAGAAGCTTATAGAGCATTCAGAGGTATGCTGCATAGAAGTCTGATTTCCTGGAACACTATGATCGTAGGCTTTGCAAAACAAGGTTGCAGAGTGGAAGCACTAGGTGTATTCAGATGGATGCTAACCGCGGGAGTGAGACCAGACGAAGTAACATTTCTTGGTGTACTTTGTGCTTGTAGCCATACCGGAATGGTCAAAGAAGGCCGTCGTTATTTCGATTACATGGTTTTATCTTGTGAAATTCAACCTAACATCAAACATTACGGGTGTATGGTCGATCTATTTAGCCGTGCGGGTTTACTGAACGAAGCACAACAGCTCATTCAGACCATTCCAATGAGACCAAATGATGTTATATGGGGTGCACTACTCAGTGGTTGTAGGATCTACAAGAATATACAGATTGCAAAGTACGCGGGAGACCACATAGCCGAGCTTGAACCAGATCGAGCGGCCGGGTATCTAACTCTCCTGGCCAACATCTACGCATCAGCCAAAAAATGGGATAATGTAGAGAAGATAAAACAAAGGATGGTTGAGATGCGGGTGAAGAAACCATCAGGGCGAAGTTGGATCCAAATTGATGGAGTTATTCATGATTTTGTTGCAGGTGACTTGACACACGAAAATGCTCCTGCCATCTACAATATGGCGAGTCAGATTGCTCATCAGTCAGTCGAAAGTTGAGAAATCCACATTTTTGGTTCAAATGTTTTAAAGCTAAAATCACAAATATTATATGTGCAGCTTTTATAGAGTTCGTGGTGCCACCAGGGGCGGAACCAGGACCTGCCAGGGGCGGAACCCGAACCAGGACCTGACATACCGTCAAGACCCTCCCCCGCTGCATTTCAAAAAGCCACTTGAAATATGAGGTACCACCAAATATGCATTTTGCCTAGATTTGATTGATGTGGCTAGTGGGGACTTGGGGCACTTGATAACATAAGGTGTACATATTCGAAGCTTTTCTTTAGTTTGATACGAAATCATGACAGAAAGTTTGTTGAGTGGTGAACTGTGAACGACTGATCGATTCGATTAGAAAGTTTGTTCTGAATGAATGAGAACGACCTTCAAAAAAAGTTAGAGCATTAAGCAAAGAAATATTTTATTGGTTTAAAATAAAAAATATTTCAAAAAGAAATATTTCACTGGATACACTAGCAATGTCGACAATAGTTTTTTATGGCCGTGAATGGAAAAATTCAAAAATATGGAAAATCCAGCTTGATCGGGGATGCATTTCACAAGCTTGACAAGCAATGTCATATCATACTTTTGAAGACACATTGCTTTTATACTTGGGAATGAAAATATCCAAGACCAAATCCAAAAGGAGAAATTATTAGTGGTCGGTAAAAGTTATAATTGAAAAAAGGAAAATGAAAGACAAGACCCAAGATTTGAAAGATAGAATAAATAATGAAAAACAAATTGACTAATAAAAATTACAGGACACATAACCAAAAGCCATTCCCACCCATAAAAAAAAAAAAAAAAAAAAAATTCCCACGATCATCTAACTCCTGAGATTGTAAATGTCATAGTGCCTTAAATTCGTAATAATCCCACTGACATAAAACTTCAGGATGTTAATAAGGGTACTCGTTTACTGGAAAGAGTACCAAAATTCGTATGAAATAAATAAAAGGTCTTCTGTCACCCTCCTGAGCAATGTGGCGCCCCCTATAAGCAATGTTGTAAAACTTGAGAAATTAAAGAAAACGGAGTCCGAAAAGTAAACTCAAATATGAAATATCGGTTTATTTAAGAACGCGCGATCGGGGATATTTGAACTAATTGGGGATATAAATTACTTCCCCCAACCAATAGTGTCTGCTAAGGGGTGTTTTTGTGGCGGAAATACTAAAATACCCTTTGGTTAGTTAAAAAACATTATGAAAAGACTATACTACCCTTCCCACAAAATAAAAATCTTAAAATCAAAAACCAAAAACCAAAACATATACCCCATTCTTCTTTATCAGTTCCGGCACTCTTCTTAGGTTTCGAAAAAAAAAAATCTTTATCTTCTTTATCGTTCACACCATGGTTCTTTATCGTCGATTCAAAAATCTTCGTTGATTACCCGAATCTATCTATAACCATGCCTCCACGAAAGAAATCAAATGCCCAATCGAAGTCAAAATCGATTGTTCAACAAAAACAACAAGAAAGGATCAATCGGATTGCTCAAGAAGAAAAAGAAGAAGAAGAAGAGAACTCGGACAATCAAACTCTCGTAAAATGACTTCTATGAGAAGGTTAGTGATTCTGAACTATTTTATGAGTGTTTAAATCGATTTAAGGCATTGGGTTTAGGTTAGAATCGCGAACCCTAACTCAATCAGTTGAGTTACAGTCAATGCCGGTATTGAAATTAGTATGAATACAATGCCGGTACTGAATTACGGAATTGAAAATAGTATGAATACAATGCCGGTACCTAGATACGACATTGATTTTAGTATGAACATTATGCCGGTATGGAGTTACTGAATCACCAGAAACTGAATGTTCTGTCCCGGCATTGATTTTAGCTTGAATACCATGTCGGTAGTTTGTTACGGCATTGTTTTAAATTTATTCGATTATGTCGGCAATCCACTTTTAATATACAGGAAAACCCTAGGAATTTGTTATCAGTACCGGCATTGATTTTAGGTTGAATACCATGTCGTTACTTGATTACGGCATGGATTTTAATTATTACCTCTGTGCCGGCAATGCTCTTTTGGTATCCAGGAACTGCTTAGGAATTACTTAACACTACCGGCATTGTCCACAATTAATCGGAAAAGTCGGCATCGTGTCCCAGCATAGTGTTTTTATCAAATTACTATGTCGTTTTTTAGTCTCGGCATGGTCGATATTTCGTGAATCAATGCCGGTACTGATGATTCTATATCGTTATTCAATATATCTATGCCGGCATCAAATATGAAAGTGAGTTGTTTTATATTTATTTCGTGTTTCTTTTGATATATGGCTAAAGCCAAGGAAGCTTAGAAAGCAAAAGCTAAAGATGCTGGCATTAAGAAAAGAAAGAAGAACGATCTTGGTACTCCTCAGTCTCTGCCTCCTCGAGGGAGAGAACAAGGTCGCAACAAGCGTTTGGGGGCAGGCTCTACAAGAGGGAAAAATTGGGAGAGTGGTGACCGTAGTCGACTCGTAATTCGTGAACCTACTGGAACAGTTGAGCACAATGAGCAAGATGAAGAGGAAAGTGAGGAGGAAGATAATGAGGTTGATCCAAGTCAATTAGCAACCCAAAGCGAAGTTTTAGAGGAAGATGGTGGGCCAAGTCAAAAACCGACACAAGGCAAAGGCAAAGTAAAAGTTAAAGGTTCGCGCACCTTCCTCATGTTTATGACATGATACCTGACCTTGATCGTGGTAGAATTTAGGGTCAAGCTTCGGATCCGAGAATGCTATTTGGCTACAAGGACACGTGGGCTCGTACTATCTATCAAACCTATGTAAGAATTTTTATATTGTGCATATGTATTGTTTTGTATTTATGTAAAATCTCCTACTTGTAGGATCATAACAAGGCTGTGCGTGTTTGCGGAAACCAAGCCGCGTCTCATTGGGATTGTTCTACGGAATGTGAAGAGGTCCAAACATTAGTAAGGGATTCTGGTCTATATGGTTTGGTTGAAAATTATGTGAAGTCTGATTCTGTGACAGTCAATTGCTTCGTCGAAAGGTATCATGGTGAAACTGATACCATGCACTTCCCATTTGGGGAAATGACCTTGATCCCTGATGATGCTCAGAACATTCTAGGCTTGAATGTTATCGGCAAATCAATTGCAGAAAGAGATAAGTGTCCGAACCTAGAATGGTCGAAGTTGCACGCTCTGACTAACAAGCTGTTGGGTTGGGACTACAAAACTTCCGTGGAAAGCTTCTATGTATCTAAGAATAGTAGGACAAAGACCATCAAGATGAAGTTGCTTAAGGAGAAGTTTGAAAACACGCAGGCAAGAAGTTTGAAGGATGGATGGGACCCCGCACAAATTCGTTATACAGCCGTTGCGTACCTGTTATTCATCTTGGGCACTAAGGTATTCCCTGACGCTAGTGGCAACAGGGTTAGTTCAAACCACCTTCAATTCTTGGATCCGTTGGAAGAGGTTTTTACCTATTCTTGGGGCACCATGGTAATGTCACATTTGATGGCGGAGATGAGAAGGGCCTCTAAGGCTGTTACAAACCAATTTGTCGGGAATTTCAGTCTACTACAGGTAATTTTGTTTCTAAACTTATGTTCTTATGTATATTATTCAAATATACCCTTATTATGAACTTAGAAACAAAATTTAATGCTTTTTATATGTATCATTCCACATTGGTATAGGTGTGGGCTTATGAACACTTCCCAACATTGTTCACGGACTGCCCCTTCTTGAAGATCAAAACCTTTCCGAACTCGAGGCGCATAGATCTAAGAGATACGGGTTCAACAATATTTTGAAGCCCGGTAACAATCGTCGATTGACAAATATGAGATTGGCTTTGGACGCGATGACTACCAAAGTGGTTGTGTTCGACCCTTACAAGGAGGTTAGAGAAAACCACCAAATTTTGAGGTATAATAACGTTGTATTTTACAATGGACTGTTGTTCCACCCAAATGGGTACGTTATGGCTGATCCCCGACGTGCCATGCGTCAACTTGGATATAAGCAATTACCTCGTTTCGAGACAGCCTCTATTGGAAGGTACATTGTTGACCATTCTCTGATATTTTCAACTTTCTTAAGGTTGAGCGTAGATTATACGCCAATTCCAGAACCAACACATTGGAGGGATAGGGAACCACGTCTCTTTGGTAGATATTAGTAACTAAGATCTTGTAGAAAATGGTGATGAAGCTCATCCCGACTACATGTTTTATTACCTACAACGCTCACATCCTTTTTTCGTGCGCCCGGATGACGTTCAAGTTCCACCCCAGAAAAATCCTCCCGTTCCAACCCCTACAGAGGCACCACCTACACTGGCCGAACTTCAGAAGACCGTTGTTTTGCTAGTAAGTATTGTTAATTGCTTAGTCAATTAATGTATACATAATCTTATATTATCATGTATATATATACTAATTATGTGTTGGATGTATGAAACTAGCAACGTCGTCTTCGCAAGTTAAAGAAGATGTTTGGTTACAAGAACGAGAAAGGAGAGGTGTTATCCCCTGAAGAAATGAAGGAAGTTGAGGAAAATCTTGATAAAATGGAAGACCCTAATGAAAAATATTTGTTCGGGGAAACGAGGAAGGTGGTCGTGGCCAAGAAGAAAAAGACCGAGTGATGAACTCTTTAGTTGTGTTTTTTCATTTTGATGGTGGTTGTTACATTTTGAACAATTTCGAACTTGTTTTTGGATGAAATCTTTAGTTGTTTGGTTTACTTTTGGTTTATGATAGAATATTTAAGAACAATTTAGTTGTTTGGTTTATGTTGAACATTTTAGATTTCTAATAAAATGTTTTTTTTTTTTTTTTGTAAGTTTTCTTGACACCAAGGCACCGGCATTGAATTGTTTAGGTTGAACAGCGCCGACACTGTTTTCGGCATAGATACGTTATTAAAATTCCATGCCGCAACTAATACCGGCATTGAAATGTTTTTATAAAACCATGCCGGAAAGTGGGGATGAAAGGGTCCAAGTTCTTGTATAGAATTTGAAATGTGCCGGCATAGAAATTTAAATAAACATCCATGCCGGAAATCTGATTTTTTTTTTTTTTTAACTTGGATAGTTTTGCAGAAAATTGACATGGTAAATAAGATATCTTTCCATGCCGGCACTCTGTAAACCCTTCAGAAATTAAAACTACAATGACGGGATTGATTATAGATCCGTTATGAATGCTCTTTTTATTTCGTTCCTAGATAATCTATTACATTACATTTGAAACTTTAAATTAAAACATACTATAAAACATGAAACTTTAAATTAAAACATACTAAAAAACATGGAATGGAGTAATTTTGGTTCAAGATGATCTCATAATCTATTTCCATCCCTTTACAATAATTACGTTTCCTTTGAGCCTTTCGCTAATATCTTCGAAGACATCGTCTGGAAGCTCGGTGTCAAGGATCATCCTCATTGGTTCATCTTCTCTTTAAACATATTCCTTTCCCTTCATATAACACCCATCACACCCATCAATAGGCTTGCATTGGCCCTTGTGGTTTTCTCTTGATTCTGCTAGTGCAACAGCTTTGTCAAACCATTGAAACTCATCGCACTTTGGGTGATTCAAACACCTTAGAAACATTCTTCCATTTTCAGCATCATCAGTTTTTGCAATCCAAAACCGGCGTGTCCCATCACAGTTTCTACACTTCGAATAAATAAAAGGACAGTCCATGGCTAGATGAGAAGGTGACTTCCCAATTTGACAGCTGCAATGATGAGTCTGTAAGAGAAGATTATATTAGTGATACATCTTAGTAGAGAAGATTTTAACTGTCCATATATTGTTAGTAATGTTGAATCTACTTACTTTGCAGGTAGAGCTTGATGGTGGTTTGCAAATAGAGCTTGTTGATAGTTGGCCAGTTGCCCAAATGGTAGACGGCCAATTGCCAAAATTAACACGGGCCAATTGCCCAACCAGGCAGACGGCCAGTTGCTACTAGTAATAACTCCCATGGCTAGTTGCCACCACTAATAATTCTCATGGCCAGTTGCCACCACTAATAATTCTCATGACCAGTTGCCACCACTAAGATTTCCATGGCCAGTTGCCACTACTAATAACTCCCATGGCCAGTTGCCACCACTAATAATTCTCATGGCCAGTTGCCACTATTTTACTGATACGCCATCGGCCAGTTGCCAATGGTGAAGGATTGCAATCATCTCCGAATATGTGGTATGAACTGCCAAAGCAGCAACCATCACTTACAGATAACATGAACAACCTTACAGGTTTGTGCTGAACCGCATAGCAGCTGCCTACGTACCCTCTTCGTTGCTCGAAGGGATCAAGCACGACCGTAGTTCGCCACTTTGTTTTAGATAATATGAACCACCCTCTATGGTAGCAATTATCTCTTATGATAGATATTATGAATTTCTTAGGTTGTATGAACTGCTGACTACAACCGGCGTTGGATAGTATGAACTGCCAAGCAACAATTATCCACTTTTAACTTCAGGTAGATTTCTCATATTACACAAGCAATGCACAAAACAATATGAACATTAACTAACCTCGTAACTCCTCAAAACGTTATTTACGTGCAAGCAGATTCTACTTGATTAGTAAAAATGAGATGGTCGTCATTTGCAGATTCTACCTGATTAGTAATAATGAGATGGTCGTCATTTGTACGATCCCCGGAACAAAACAGATATACAAGTATTTCATGCACACTAGCTAAACAGTAAGTTCATAACAAATAGCATTGCGGCTTATTGGTGACCAGAATGGAGAGAATGAAACAAATAGCACTAAAGGAAAAGTTCATAACAACTTTGGGAGCTCATGCCGCTCTGATTATGCAACATACCAATTTCTCTTGCTTGATCTATTTTTTGAGGATTGCTTTCTTAAGAGAAGGATTTTTGCTATTTGGTGGGTGCTTTCTGTAAAATTTTCCAAAGGAATGGGGGTATTATATAGAATGAAGCTCCAACAGTCTTATTTTTCAAAAAACTAGCAGTTTTTTTTTTTTTTTTTGAAATTCCTAGATGCCGGCATGGTCGCATAAATATACTCAATGCCGGTAGCGGCTGCCGGTGTTGTATGTTGGTGTTGAAACTATGCCAGCATTCACTGCAGATTATGCCGAATCTCTGTAAAAAAAGATCAAGTACCGGCATGGATATTGAATAGTAATCAATACTGGCACACAATGTCGGAATTCTTTTCCATATTAACTACAATGCCGACAACCGCTAATTTCAGAAAAAAACTAGTTGTTTAGGTTGTTCTCTATATAAAAAGAGCTAATACTTGAACCAAAACTTGTGTGTTCTTGAGACTCTTATGAAACCCTAAACACTAGAAGAGTCATCTATAAATAGCTTAGTATAGAACCTACTCTGAATTTTCAAAATCTCAGAAATTTCAGAGTTTCGGCATTGTTATTCTTTTTGGCACCATGCCGGTAGTCTGCATTTTCCAGGCACAAAATATTTTTGTCAGAGTACCAGCATGGTTTGTAAATTAATTTCAATGATGGCATATCTTCTAATTTCTCTGGATATGTTTTCAGAAGTTTCGGCACTGTTTCAGAAGTTAAGAACTACGCCGGGACCTACTCACGGCATTGTAGAGTTGAAATAAAAGCATCCCGGCATTGGCATCAAAATATCATTTAATGATTACAATTCAAACTTCCAAAAAAAACAAATGTAGCGTATTAGTGAACCACATATATCCAAATTACTCATCATCGCTAGCACACAAACTTGTATCTTCTCACGGGTAATTGATAGGGTCAACGCATCCCAGAGTTGGTGATTCTCCTCATACAATTTCATCCATTCCTCCGTGTGATTGGAATCTATATCCTTGTTTCTAGTCAGTGGGAAAACCGGTAGCAATGGACAATTTACCTTGAGTTTCAGAATAATGAAATGATTTCCGTTCACGAACACCAAGACAACTCTTCTCTTCTTAAGAGATTATTCGCACTTTTGCCACTTTGGTGTATATGTTGCTTGGACGGTGGGGGAAAAATAATGAACAACACAATTAAATGTATCCGCCACTAGATTCCCACAAACCATCATTCTCATCCAATATTAAGTAGGAAGGAACTTCATCTTGTTCTCGGGCCCTAACACTCGAGCATACAAACTATCAAACCCTTCTTCATCACCAAGCAATTTCTCATAAAAGATTTTCTTATTAACAAGTTGAGCGGCCATCCTCATTCTAGCATATCAGCATGGTGTCATCCCTTTACTAAGCGCCGTCTCAAAGATTCCTAATTGTTTGGTCACGACATGATAGCCACAATTTCCATATCCATTGACATCATCCGTATATACAATATACTTGCGAATAATCTCAGGAAGCTACTTTATATAAGACTCTATTTTGGCATGGTAATGTCTATAAGTCTTACCTGTTTTGGAATCCTCAAACATCCTCATATTACAATTTTTTAGCTTAATTATATCCAATCCATCCTATGTAATCTCTACACTTCCAATGTCTTCAATATGTGGTAGGAGTGGATACTTCCTTGGCCTACCCCTTCGCTATGGAACCGAAACTACATCAACTTTGGTCGCTCCTACGGAGTTGTCACCATCGTGTTTTTGTTGACTAGACATAGGTCACTTACCTTTTCTATCACTTATCTTTGGTGTGGCTTCGGAATTTTTACCTTGATGTGCTTGACTTGATGTAGGTTCCTTATTCGGCCTTCTCTTTTTGTTTGGCACCGCCGCTCTATCAACTATGGGTGTGCCTTCGGAATGCTTGCCTTGTTGTTCTTTGTGACTTGATGTTGGTACCTTCGTCGGCCTACCCCTTTTCTTCGGCACCAATGCTCCATCAACTATGTGTGTGGCTTCGGAATGCTCACCTTGTTGTTGTTTGTCACTTGATAAAGGTACCTTTGTTGGCATACCCCTTTTCTTTGCAACCGCCGCTCCATCAACTATGGGTGTGGCTTGGGAATGCTCACCTTGTTGTTGTTCTTCAATCAATGTGGGTACCTTCTTCGGCCTACCCCTTTTCTTTGGAAACTCCGATCCATCGGCTTTTGGTGTGGATACGGAATCCGGCGTTTTTTGTTGACTTGATAGAGGTTCCTTCCTCGGCATACCCCTTTTGTTTGGAACCGGTGGTTCCGTGAACCTTGGTTATAAAATCTCACATGCGGTTGGATCACGTTTCTTACTTGCCTCGAGTTCACATTCACGTTGACTCATTTCTTTTAATTCTTTTCTTTGTTTTTTCCTTGTCGTTTTGGTTTATGGTCTACCGGGAGGATCTCCCTTTGTTGGATCTTCACTTTGTGTTGTCCATGGGAGAGAATAATTATCCTTAGTTGGCTCAACAAGACTTTCTGGCTAGCCGAGTTTCCACGTGAGTAAGCTTCGAAGAATTCTCTTGCTTCGTTCGTATCCCATGGTGATTGTCCGGGAGCTTCCGTAGGGGGAGGGGTGAAAGATAGTTGCTTCCAAAATGGATCGATAACCTCAGGTATCACTTATTCATACTTCACAAGCATATGAAGACACGTAATCCCCAATGAAGACATGTCAGGACAAATACAGACATCACCCGGTTTGCCGTAGTTTATCTCCTTTTGTATTTGTCACATCATATGTTTTATTGCCCAATGAGAGACGTTGAATTTTATTCCTCGGAGCAACTTACCATATTGAAGATATCAAGTCATCCTTTCCATTGAGATTTTCTCAAAAGCATTCTTGATCCTATCGATATCACTCTTAAAGTATTGCTCTATTGCCTCGGTGACCGTAACCACGTCTACTTGGCTAGAATCGATGAGATCTTTAAATCTCCCATGAGCGGACTCCGCTATACTAGTTGCTTCATTCCCGTAGTGTCTATACCGGTTTGTCCATGCACGCACAAATTTTTCCTTGAACTTATCCAACCATTGATTCCGACAATACGAGACGGCAGTCGGATAAACTTCGTTCCAATTGGAATAAACTTGTCCAAATACTTTTCGTACTTATCCTCGGTAAGAGACCAGTAAAATTTCTCCTAATTTCTTTGAGATTCCAACCACTTTTTATGATTTTCCTCATGTTCTTTGTCCACTCGTTCTTTGATCTTGCCTCTTTAATCTTCTTCTTCTTCGGGTGATAGTTTGTTCTTACGAACGTCTTCCTCTAGTTGAAAAATCATTCTCTTCTTAATATCCGCCTTAGTGGGTTCAAACAAGGCATGGAAAGCTTTTACCACATTTTGACGTATATGATATGTACATATGAAATTTTGTGCATCCGGGAATACGTCGGATATTGCATTCATTAATGCGTCATCTTGATCGGTTATGATCACCCTCGGAAGATGATTTTCCCGAAAGAGTAATTTCAATTGTCGTAATGCCCAATTATAATTGTAATCCCTCTCGTTTTCCATTAAACACCAAGCCAGTGTGAATGCTAACTTGTCTGGTGTTTGCCCCACGATGTTGAACAACCGCATATTGTATTTGTTTGTCTTGTAGGTGCAATCCATCATAAGAACACCAAAACATGTAGAGCAAATTTTGCAAGCATAGGATGTGAAATGAATATCTGAAAAGGCTTCTTGCCCGACCCTGTTTTAATGATACACGTGTAGTTGTGATCCCAAACTATCTTCTCAAATTCTTGCATAACGCTCTGCCCTTCTCATTCCACCCTTCTAATAGTTTCTTGTGCGCTATAAATTGTACTTAGAGAAGACACGTTCGTCTGATCTTTCTCCTTGAAGCATCTGAGAATTTGTCTTGGTTTGATACATGCTTTGGTCAATCTCTTTACATCCTCCATTTCGTGAGGTTTTAGCTTCGCAACTAGGGATTGACCAATAAAATCTTCCGGATCCGGGTGGTTATGACGTCTGAACCACAATTTACAATCCCATTCCTTGTCCTTGTCCTTGTCTCTTAAATCGAATACAAGCTTAAAGGGGCATTTATCCTTCCTCGTACGAGTCTTGTATACATACCCTATTAGTCTTCTTTTTATATACATAACCCCTTTCTATTGTGGCTATTCTTCTCATTGTATTCCCCACTTCTCTCGCAAGCCATCTCAAAACGGATATCTGAACCTTGGGTATTCCTCACCAACACACACATGTTCTTAAGAGCCGTCTCATTAGTCCAAACAATTGCTTCATTTTTAAATTTTATTCCCTACATAAGGACAACAATGGGAGATTATAAGGTTCATTACAAGAAATCCATTAGTAAAGTTCAAGATACTATGTGAAAAGTATTCTTTGGTAACATACTAGAGGCATTTTATAGTATTCCGACGTATCCCGGCCAAGCGGTATTGCATTTGCTGGATCAATATATGTCACAACCCAAGGATTGAATGAAAGAAAATAAATTAGTTCCACAAAAAATTAAAATACTATGCCAGACCACAGTTCCGGCATGCTCGACCAAAGTTCTGGCATGGTCGAACTGAACCGAAACTGAAGACCAAATTTGAAACGCTTTCCGGCATACAAATTTCATTTGAAATCAACGCCGGAAACAGAGGTGTCGGCATGCTTGTTATCTATGGTTCCACGCCGGTACTTTGTTCCGTCGTGGTCGATAATTAATATGCCATGCCGGCATTTATCTTTGGAAGACACTGCTTCCTGTATGTTGTTTTGGAGGTACCGGCATGGTGACGTTAGAATTGAACCATGCCGGTAGCATATTCCGTGGTAGGTATAAAGTAACGTTTGTACAGGCATGCATGGTGTTTTCAGTTGAATACAATGCCAGCTTGCATTTCAGAATGGGGGATATTGTTGTCCAGCATAGACATAGTATGAATACCATGCCGGTAATGATGCTGCCGGCATTGTATTCATACTACGTCCATGCCGGCACCGAGCTATTTCAGCTGCAACAATGGTGGATTTAAAGAAAAAAAACAAATTTTCAACCCATTGGCACCTTTACCTGAGTATTGGGAGTGCTTGTATATTGAACTAGTTTACTCTCTTGGGTTGGTTCTTCAAGAAACTCTCCATCCTCATAAAAATCATGATCCAAGGGTGTTGGTTCCACAAATACTTGCAATTGTGAGTTGTTATCATTAGTAGAAGATTCAAGATATGCTCCTTGTTGTAGTTGAGCTAAAGATTCAACAACAATTCTTTCTTCACAATCATCCTCCATTTTCACCAAAAAAAGTTCCCTCTCACATTTTTTCCCTCCTTCTACTCTCACCTCACTCACCAAAATACAAATAAAAATACACATTAATCATTTATCAAATAATCTTATGAATTTACTAATTATAATTAAGCACTAAACCGATTTGTGAGGGGTAGATTATGTATTAGGTAAAATACTTAGATAAAGAGTGTCCCTGATTTAATATTTAAATTCAATTTTTATCCTTTTCCTCTATCCCCAATCGCGCATTCTTATTTATCTTATTACATTTTCTTTCATTTCAGTTTGCCGAATAAATGTTTTTGAGTAAGAATTACTGACGCATACAATTGCAACCGTAAACGTGTGAAGGCCTAACAGTGCATGTGATGATGGTGCTGATTCATGCCAAAATATTCGATGTAAATACCAAAACAGTCCCATAAATGAGTCAGCGTGTCAGATACTGTTTACGAATTTCTAAAGTCAACCTGAACAATTACTTCTGTACAGTACTCTCTCCGTCCCTATTATAGAGTACCGTATGATTATCCCGTCTGATAATCCCGCGTGAGATGAAAAAGGAGTGGGCTCAACCCTTTAACAAGCCCCCCTGTTATCTCCTGATAGGGCGCACCAAAAATTTGTCTCAGCAGGATTATCAGGCGGGATAATCCCATGGTATGTGTAGACTCATCCATTATATAGGCGGAAAAATAGTCTTCTCCTAGAATAAGAAAATTCTTAGTTTTCATAAATTTCCTCCTATTTTCCTAATTTATCGTTCCTTTGTTCCAATACAAATATTATTTTATTTATCTCTATCTCACATATAAAACTAAATTGTATGATACCCATGCATCATTTATAGGGACATATGTGGAAAAAACAATTTTAGAACTGGAGCTCCGCTTATCTAATGGGATTAGGAAATTTCTAAACTCCGCCTATATAATCAATAAGTATGCCAACCAATGAGATTCTTTAGTGCCTTCCAAGGTTTTGCGTAGATAGTTAGGGTCTAGAGTAAAGGTTTTGTGGGTACACCTCTGGTAAACCCTCCCGAGACTATAACTCGGCCAATAGGGCCACCTAGGGGTTTAAAGGCTTATTGCATACGCTAAATGCAATCGACGATGCCTGCAACAGTGAGTTAGGATTTTATTTTATTTTTGCTCGATGACTAGCAAATAATAAGTTTGGGGGTATTTGATAGACACATTTTTGTGTCTAATTTTTCTTGATTCTTTATATTGATAGTGCTTATTTTTGTACTTATTAAGGTGTTTTAGAACGCGAAATTGGGGGATATAAAAAGGAATTGGGGGATATAAGAAAAGGACAAAAACTGGATCCATATATCAATTCGGGGTCACCCCTTATCTAAGTATTTTTTTAAATCCTAATCTACCCCTCACTAATCAGGTTTAGTGGTTAATAATAATTAGTAAAAATCTTAAGTATTTGTTAAATGATTAGTGTGTATTTGTATTTGGGTGAATGAGATGAGAGTAGAAAGATGGAAAAAAAAATTTGAGAGGGAACTTTTTTGGTGAAAGTGGAGGATGATTGTGAAGAGAGAATTGTTGCTAAGAGGTTGAAAATTTGATTTTTTTTCTTTGAATCCACCATTGTTGCAGCTGGAAAAGCTTGGTGCCGGCATGGTATTCAACCAAAAAACCATGCCGGCATTTGCTGGAAATTTTCATAAATTGTTTGCCACTATCCGGCATGGTTTTGATCTTCAGAACCTATTTTTCCGGTTTTAATCGCCTACTTCCAAGACATGCTTATTATCGATTTTCGAGCATGCAGGAACTACTTCCGGCATGGTTTTGCTTAAATTTCTATCTTAGGAACATGATGAAAAGTATCCAGGAAACTTCAATTTTTTTTCACTTGACTACCGACATTGATAGATTTCTATCGAGCATGCCGGCACCATTTCCCGGCATGGTTCTTCACCAATTCCGGCATGGTCTTCATCACTTCCGGCGATGTAAAAAAATATTCCGTTTTGAGTTTTTTCTGGTTTTAATCAGTCCACTTAGGCACAAGTAGTTAATTCTCGAGCATGCCGGCACTTAGGTTTCGGCATAGTATGTTGCTTAAATTTCTATGCTCTTAGGCACATGATGAAAAGTATCCAGGAAACTTCAATTTTTTTTTCACTTGACTACCGGCATTGATAAATTTCTATTGAGCATGCCGGTACTTAGTTATGGCATTGAATGTTAGTTACCAAGCATGCCGGCACCAGTTTCCGGCATGGTCTTCATCAATTCCGGCATGGTCTTCATCACTTGCGGCATGATCTTCATCACTTCAGAATTAAAAAAAAAAAAATCGTTTCCAAAGTGAGGAGCCGGCAGAGAAGGAGAAGAGAATTTGAAAGAGAGTGGGAAGAGTTTAGAATTTGAAAGGGAATGGGGAATATTTGGGTTTCAAAGTTCTAACCCTGAAAGTGATTAATAAGAAGTGGAGATGAAAATGGGGGATATGATTTTGTTTTTTGATTTTAAGTTTTTTAATTTTTATTTTGAGGGAAGGGTATTTTAGTATTTGCATACCCAAAAGTCACCCCTTAGCAGACACCTTGGGTTGGGAGAAGTAATCAATATCCCCCAATTCCTTTTTATATCCCCCAATTTCGTGTTCGTGTTTTATGCGCGTGTAGGTATTTTTGTCCAATAAACATTTTTGGAAAAATCGGCTCGAAAAGTTGGTAAAAGCGCCCGGAGGACACATGCTATTAGGACTCTCACTATGGATAAGGGGTACCCAAATTACTAAGGGGCACCCTCAGGACACCCCAAGGCTACTGCTATTCTCACCCCTACTCTGGATAGGGGGCGCCTCTTCTTCTTCACGTTTTAAAGAGAAAAAATGGCGGGAAAACAAGCTGGTTTGCTGCGGAATTTTCAGGGCGAGATTTGGACGGGATTCGGTCGGATTTTGACGCGGGGTTTGATTGAAAGTACCCTGTTACACTCAAACAGGGTTGATAGGTGTTTTCGAATCATAAAAAAAGGAAGATATCTTTGCATCTCGGTTAAACAAGGAAGAATAGGAAACGAAGGAAAACTCGGGTATGTTTGGATTTGTTTATGGAAGTTACGTATTTCTTCCCTGTTATATTTGATTTTATTGCGTAAAGAAGAGATGGGAAGAATAAGAAGGGAAAGAACGAGTTCGTGAAGGAATATTTTTCGTGGAAAAGAAGAAAAAAAATCCCGTGGATTGTGGGGGAAGAAAACTCGATGATTTTGTGACCTGTGAAGTATATAAGAGATTTCGGAAGCCTCAAAGAAGGCTACGTACACTTTGGGGAGATTTTAGAAGCTTGCAGAGAGACACAGTCGAGTTGCAGAGAACACAGGCGAGAGGAGGAACAAGAACCAGAGAACATCAGAAAAAGACAGTCGTTTAATTTGTTACCTATACTTTCAAAATCAATAACTTTGTAACAATTTTTCCAACTATTATTTTGAGTTCGCAACAGTTCTGTTAGGGTTCTTTGTAACATTGGGTTCTGTAACAATTATAACTGTTACAAACACGCTGTTTTATACCTTTTCATCCTTTTAATCACTTTTGGGCTATAAACATGTATTTTGTGCAAGTGATTAATATGAGGAGATAAATCCCATTGCTGAGGTGGTAGAGGAAGCTATTTTTCCAATAAGAAGTGGTATATTCTATTTTATCTATTTATTTGCAATTATTTTATGATTATTTGCCTTGATTGAAAATTGTTTGAATGATTATTGTTAAGCAATTGTTATTTCTTTTGATAGAGCATGCTTGGACCTAGGTTTTTGATGTTCTATGCTTCGGATTTAGACTTGTTATTTTGAGAATCTACTTGTTGCAATAGTTTAGAATCAAATTGAACGAGAAAATTGCACGAAAATAAATATTGGATTAAATCACTTTGAACTTGGAAAATAGTGGAATCTTAGCCTCAGTGTTATTTTAATATTGATATCAACTTTTTCAGTGTTTGCTATAATTATTAGTGATTTTTATATTTTAGTTTTGAATTTAAGTCTAAAAAAAAATCTTTCACAAGTTTGAGAATCGAATCACTTTATTTACCACTATCACAAACACATCAGTATTCTCCGCAACCCATGAAGCTCTGTATCCTTTTTGGATATAGATTCCCAAAGGAGTTTCTGATCTGTGACTATCTGAGATGCTATAAAGGATATTATTTTTAGCCACTTTAAAGCATTTACCGGGACTTTAGCTTCCGCATGTAACGCCGAGGACGCCCACTCGAGCCTCTTTGAAATATGAAGGAAAGCTTCTTGGTATGCCGAGTATAGAATGAAGGCATATCTCATGGTTAGATTTTCTTTTTTAAAGGACGCATCAATGAATATTATCCAATCGACATTAAGTTGTTCCACCCTTTCTTGATAATCTTCATTTTTGGATGCCTTGAGATTTCGTCACTTCCTTGATAATTGAAGACTGGATGAAGCTTTTTATCGGTGAATTAAATAGGAGGGATCCGGAACCGTTTTCCCTGAAACGACCTCACATCTATATTTCCATATGAACCAAGTGATGATTGAAATTTTTTCCCTAAATGACGAGAAGTTTTGATCATCGATCCAAAGTTCAACCCATTTGCTAATCACATCAGTGTTAATTAATTTGCGAATTGACCATTTCCAAGGAACAAACAAACCAAACAGCTCTGGCAAAATGACAAGTTCTAAACAGATGATTTTCTGTTTCCATCGCTTAGTTATTGCACATTTGACACTCGGGGAAACTTCTGGGTTATGGTTTAGTGGATATCCACCTTTTAGATGTAATTATCAGTACATATTTAAGGATGTAACTATTTTTGTATTGTTTAACGCTAGGTCAGTTAGGTTCCAATTTGCATAATTTCTTGACACAAGAGTTGGTGGGGACATCACCAAGTCTGAACAGCAACGTCACCAGTAGAAATAAGAAAATATATGCATATAATAATCCAAATACTCATGCCAATACTCTTGTCCATCTACTTCAAATTAGACAGTAGTGAAGTTATTTCTTAAGCCTGGTAGATGCCAAGTAACTTTCTGCACAAATGGTTGGACGCATTAAAGTATCTAATTCAAAGCATTTGTTACAAGGACTTTAGAATATATGCGATGTTATCAGTCTGCATCACTATTTTTTTTTTCTTTCTAAGTGATTGTTTGTGAATCCAGATATGGAAGTCCTCGACTGAAGTTAATGCAATGATGCAACATGCAATCAGGCAGCCAAGGAAGATCATCACTAGCATGTTGACATTGTTGTTAAGTCTGTTACAAGAAGACATGATTTTTTCTTTTTTTGTACTTTAGTTTGCAAATTGTTTGGGTGTTTATAGTTTGTTTTTCATGTGTGATGTGAGTGAGAGACTGGGAGTAGTGTTTGTGTGGTTTGTCTTTCAGTTACACTGAACATTTTGAAACAATAACTCTGTTAAATTTCAACATTTACTTCTGTTCCCAGAAACCGAATTTTAACGGAAAAAATTCGGATATCCGATAGCTTATCCTTAACCTTATCGATATGGAATTTTTGGATTCCGCCGGATATTATCGGATACCGGATATCCAATAACCCTTAACCTTAACCTTAATCTTAACCTTATAGGTATTGCCAATATCCGACGGATTTTTATTCGTTACCAGCCCTATTTAGCTTGGTGATTTTATTTCTCCTAATCCTAAACCTATTCAATATTTTTTTGTGGAAGTAGGTTGTGTTTCCATCCCCCAGTTTAATTTCATCATCCTCTATTTCTCCTTCCAGAATTGTAACAAATATTTAGCTTAGATTTTAATTGTCTAATCCTTGTGGTGATATTCCCAAAAATGCCTTTTTTCCAATCTCTGGGAATGGTTTTAAGATTTTTAAGCTTAGACACGACTCTGAAACCATGTGATCCCGGAACGAAACTCTCAAGGGGAGACATGTGGCATCTTCAAACCACATGGCAGGGAATCACAAAGGTTTAAATCCAGATAAAGCTTCCTTATTGAGTCCCCAAAGAATAGGAAAAAAAGAACAAGAAAAGAAAAATGAGATCCAAAGCTAGAATAGGAAAAAAAAAAAAAAATCATTACCATTAATTTTAGTTCTCCATCATAATCACTACGTGTTTCTCTTTGGGCTCCAACCAAAATCCATTCCTACCTCTCTCTGACTCTTGAGATTATGAATGCTGTAAAATCCCACTAACCTATTGAAACTCGAGGAATAAAACAATGGACCCCAAAAGTAAACTCAAATGTGAAATGTGGGTGCAAAATACCGCACACTCATTAAATATGCGAAATAATCCCTTTAGTATCAAGCGAACACGAACGCGTACAATCCAAGATGACGAATTAGATGACGTCACCGAGTCACAACAGAAGTGTGAAGAACCACGCAGCAGTAAAGAATCCGTGCGGCAATATTAAAGTCCAAGCGACATTGACGCGCTCCAAATCCCAAAATAGAGGCTTTATTAGCTGTCATCCACTATGTAAACTCCTATAAAAGGAGCCAAAGGTCTTTGTAGAGAGAGATCTTTTTGGTGAATTTTGAGATAAGATATTTGGAGAGAGAAAGTTAATTGCTTCCCAAGTTAGGGTCTCCATTCATATATCTTGTATTTATCTATCTTTTAATAAAATGATTTAGAGTTCTTCCCATGATGTCTTGAATAGAGTTTGTAGATCTTACTTAGGTGTGGTTGTAGGATTTCCTACAACTACATTTTGGCGCTAGAATACAGCGTGGATGATATACCCTGTTGGTGAAGAAAACTTTTTATTAATAAAATTTTCGGTTCTTCGAAGATTACTTTTTTCTTTGTCAAGAGAATATATTATTTCAGGAACTAATGGTGAGGCAAGCATCTACAGCAGAACAAGTGATAGCTACCAGAAGGAGTAGAAGAATCGCAATAAGAAGAAGAGGTGAAATTGCTTGAATTATCAAGGATGGGAGAAAGGAACAATCGAGGAACGCAGGTCCAATCTCAGATCCAACACATACAGGAGGAGAACAACACCCGCAACTATGATGAGGTAAGTGCTCTTACTACAGATACAGATACGATGGAGGAAAACGAGCAAAGAAGCGGAGAGGAAGGACCGGTATGAGAAAACTAAGAGAACATGACAATAGCGGAGCTCCGACAAATATTAGTCGAAGAAAAGAGGAGAGTAGAAGAAGCACGCGCGATCTTAATGTGTCAGAACGATGACCTAAGAGAAGAGAATATCAGGTTACAAGAGCAGAGATCACGAAATACATCAAGCACAACACGTGCAAGCTCAAGGTCAAGGTCAAGGACAAGCAGGAGCACGTCAAGGCGTAGCCGATCTAGCCGCAGAGATACTAGACAAGAACATCCTTTAAATAACATTGTTGAGAATTTTCATGTAGGCGATAATATACAGGAGGAACGCGGTCATAATCGCGTAGAACAACCACCAATCAATGATCGATACGCACAACAAGGCGAATATTACCGCATTCAAGGAAATCACAGAGGAAATCAACATGAGCAACAAGATGAACATAACCGCATGCATTATGATCAGGGAGATGAAACTGATGAAGAGCAGGGGAGGATAATATTACAAGGAAGAGAAATGTTGCGAAATCAACGTGACCGTGCAGAAGAAGATGAAAGGCATAATGACGCACATATCAATGCCAGAAATGAAAGAGAAAGACGAAGGCGAAGAAGAGAAGAGGCAGAAGAACGAGAACTCCAGGAGGCGATGCGTCAAAATAGGCATGAGAATAGAGTAAGGCAAGCAAGGTTGAAAAGACCTATGTAACAAGATGCAGACCAAGCCATGAACGAAACAGTTCTGAGAGAATTAGCGGAAGTAAGAACGATGATGACAGCATGAAGAGATAAAGGAAGGCGATAATTAGATGAAGCAATAGAAGAAGCTGGAAAAACACTGTTCGCAAGACAAATACAACTAGCATGAGTACCAACTAAATGCACACTACCTGTATTTACTAATATCTTCGATGGAACTACATGTGCAGTACATCATATAAAGGCGTACAGCAGGTCTCTATTGCAATGGGAGGATAATGATGCAGTATTATGCAAATATTTTCCTGCCAGCTTAACAGGAGAAGCTTTACAATGGTTTGAGTGATTGCCAATGGGAACAATCAGATCATTCAGTCACCTACAAAGTATATTCTTAGGAGCATATATATCAGTAACAACATGTTACGACCAGGAATATAAAAGGTATTCAGCTTAAGGAGAAGAATCAATGAAAGCTTGCGCAACTTAACCACGTGTTGGAGGACCCTATGCAGTGAGATGGCCGGAAGAGGAGATGAAAAAAATCTCATCCTAGATTTCATTAACACACTTTTTCCAACAGATTTGTTGTATACTCAGATATTCAGGATGAAAGACACCATAACAGAGTTGTGCGAGTACCAAGAAGAGTACATAGCTCTTGAAAAAATGCAAAAAGAAGAGTACATAGCTCAGGATGACAGAGCTGCGTGAGTACCAAGAAGAGTACATAGCTCTTGAAGAAAAGAAAAAAGAAATGGAATCTTGCCCAGTTGCGGTTACAAACGCAAAAGAAGGAAATACAAGCCTACTTCCAAATATAACAAATGCAATTGCAATCACATCTCAAGGGAGTCAAGAAAATATGGTAATGGAAGATAAGAAAAAGCAAGTAGCCATGAGCAGTAGAGATCAGGAAATGCATGAAATAGAATATAGAGAAAGACAATAAAATAACCATGCAGGTAATAACAAGATTCAAAGGCTTGATAACCAGGGAGACGGTTATGGAGGACAAAAGCGATACTATAATCAAGGCCCCGGAGGAAATAGAATAGTTTGGGAAGAAATAAAAATGCCACATCTAAACACCGCAATAGACAAAATCTGGGAGGCGGTAATCTTAATGGAAGACATACCGGCACCACCAAATATGGGTCACGAACCACCACCAGGAAAAATAAGCCGGGAGTTTTTTGCTTATCACCGCTTTCACGGTCATAGCACCAATAACTGTCAAAATGTGCAGAAAATTATACTAAGAATGATCGATCAAGGGAAACTAAACCACTTCCTAGTCGCACAACAACAGAATCTACCACCACCACTATAAGGGCAAGCGCCGGGAATGGAAACAGGAAAGAAAACATATTTGATTGAAGTAGTGGCGAATACAAAGAACTTATACTGCAACTCAATAATACATTCGTTCAGAAGCATAAAAGACTTCCAAGACAATATTCTGAGTCGAGTTCATGCAAGATATGATGATGGAAAAGAAATATTCAACTTGGCAAAGGTATCACCACTTCAAGATTGGCAGAAGAAATTTATCTCCTTTAGTGAAGAAGAAGTACTAGGGGGCGGAGAATTGCATGAAAGCCCATTAGTTGTAAAGCTAGAGAATATCCCAAAAACAATGACTTAAGATGAAGAAGAAATTGATGCGGACGCATGGGCGATAAGCAAAATATTGATAGACCCTGGCAGCTCAGTTGACATATTATTTTACCATACTTACAAGACTATGGGCGGCATAGATGAGGACCTCATCCCTTCGACTTACAAGATTTATGATTTCAATGGATCATCCAATAAGCCGAAAGGAGAAGTAATAATGCGGATCCCTCTCAAGAACTTAACCACAGAAGTGGTATTCTGCGTAGTTGATGTGGATTCCCCATACAATGCCTTGATAGGAAGACCATGGCTACACAACATTCTTGGAGTGGCTTCGAACTTTCATCAATGTATCAAATTTCCCTTACCTCAAGGAGTTGGAGTAATAAGGGGAGACACCAATGAGGCAAAAAAATATAATGAAACTGATGTGGACAAAAGTGAAGAGCGCGCAAGTAAGAGGAGAAATTGTAAGAAGAGTATACAAGAGGGCATGAGAAGTGAAAGATTAATGGTTGATGTTGTGAACAAGAGTGTAGAAATAGACAAGACTTCCAATAAGGCGACAACTTCGGCACCATAAGATGACCATAACAAGTGCGTAAAAAGGACGAATTCCATATAGGAAAGCTGGTATTAAGACAAACACCTCCCTACCAGAAGAATGGGAATGAAAAACTAAAGAATGCATGGGATGGACCATACGTCGTTAAGAAAGTTATAGGAAATGGAATGTACGAATTGATGGATGATAAAGGACAAAATGAGGGAGGACAACTTAGCCAACCTTGGAACCAAGTATATTTGAAGAAGTTTGGTCGATGCGGCAATCATAATACAACAGAAGAAATAGTCCATATGTGAACTTAATGAAGCACAAAGGTTGAAGGACACATACAAGTGATCTCAGATATGGGATTTTTACAACAAGTAGTTATTATGTAGGCGAATAAATGAAGAAAGAAGACATCAGAATTGTACCAATCAAGTGTATGAATGAAAATGAAAAATTCTTCTTCTTTATATATATTAAAATTCCATAAAATATACAAGAAGAAGAAAAAGGAAAAAATAAGACCTTATAATAAAACCTTAATAGAAGGCAATAGAAGTTAAAACCTCTAACTAGGGAGTCTAGGCATCCAATTGTGGCGTGCACCCTAGTTCGCATAACAACAAGAGGCAACAATAAGACCTAACGCGCGTCACAATTGGGGAAAACCTAGTTAGCATGGCTCAGGTGAAAGCTACACCGATAATGAACCCGAGTCATGGATATTTGGGGTGAAACGAAAGCCTATCCAGCAGAGACGCCTTAGTCGAAAGACTAAGGTACGAAGCTTTCTCCTAAGGAGTGTAGAAACTCGATCAGGGCGCCACAGTACACGGTTGAGTCAAGAATGCCTGGGGCGTCTGGAGCGTACTTGGTCATTCTTGACAAGTCCTGACTATGATACACTCGGCCCTCAAGAAACCCCACTAGGGTGTGATCTCGAACGAGATCACGAAAACAACTGATTATTGGCATTACCAGATGGGAAGAGCCCAACCTAACGCGTTAGGGGTAAGCTTCCTTGAAGGGGCAGTCAGGGGGGATATAGGGGCGGCACCCTCCATTAGGGAGCTGAATTGTGTCAAAAGACGTTAATATCATGGGACTATGACTCAAAGGAGAGTATACGCCTGTCGTATTAGCGCGTTAATGTATCTTGCAGAGGCAATAATACGAAAGATGATAAGGCGAAATCAATGGGTCATTGCATGAAAGTGTAAAGACCTCCTGCGATTTCACCGCATGACCACAAATAATACCTTGAGGAAAAATAAGACCTCTAATTAGGGAGGCTAAATAAGACCTCGTGATAAACACAAACAAACCTATAAAAATGTGACTAACGTTATTTTGCAAGGAAGGAGTTCAAAGAGTAGAGCGTGCATCAAAGAAAAGAGTATGCAACAAAAAAGTAAAGATTAACGCAAATACATAAAATAGAAAAATGCATAGACACGAAAAATAACAGTACAAGAAATAGCTGAGGCAGAAAACTAAGATACATCAAGAGGTAAAGTAAAAGAGAAGATATTCAAGTATGACACTAAACTAATAATATCTTTAGCATGAAGATACCTGTGAACATTAACACCCATATGCGAAGCCTAATCATCTCGTGACAGCTAACAGAGGAAATAATGGGAATTCAAACATATAAAGGAATGTTACCCGCCCCATATGATAGGCTTATGCACATGATATACATTATTATCATTGGATAGGTGCTTTGCTTTCGACTAATGATAAATTGCAGGATTAAACACGCAAGGGTAAAGGTAGAAAAAGAATATACATTGAAGGAAAAATCCCAAAAGCTTGGGAGCGACCAGTGTACAAAAGGTGAAGAAGGAGAACATAATACAAAGAGCAAATGAGGACTTTACAAGCAGGAAAAAGAAAGAAAAGCGAAAAGGATCTTCAGAAAATGCGGATATTTCCCACCCAAATCACCTTCATTATCCTAAGAAGAGTGCTCTCCCGATTCTTCGTCAGTCTCTTCATATTCCTCGTATTCGTGTTCAGTGCTTCACTATCAGATATCTCAATGTCCTCCTCATTCGGAGAAACTTCATAAGGCATGAAATCTGGTAGAGGACTGTTATACAGATCACAGATCTCCTCTGCGTTCTTCTTAATGCATGAGTCGCGAAGGCGAATGGCATCTTTATTCAAATTGGAGACGAGAGAGACTATCAACTTTTTCTTGATCTGCGGTACTTAGAATCCCTCGCAGAGAGCCTCGATTTTAACTCCTCAATTTCCTTGAGATGATTCTTCTCGGTATCTATAAGGAAGGACATGAGTATTAGTGACGCGCAAGAGAAAAACTAAAAATAGAGTATAAAGGAGAAAAAATCAAAGAAAAATCATAAGCAACCTTGTTTTTCAGAAATAATAGACTTAAACAATTTGACATGATCAGACTCTAAGCTAACATTCGTAGCCAAACCATCCCTAGCCCTATCAATTACCCTAACAACCCATTCAAACTCATCATCATTGTCTATGAGTAGACGGAGCGAATCGATTCTCACGGGAAAGCAAAGCGTTCTTTTCACTATAGCCTGATCCCTCTCCATCTGTACTTGGAGTTGAGCCTCATGAAATTCCTTCAAAGCCTTAGCACCCTTAAGAACCGCCTGATCCTTTTCAGTAATGAGTGCGTTAATTCTCTCCTTTAGTCTCTTAATCTCATCCTTATTCTCACGAAGGAGGCGTTTAAAACTGTTATTCACAGATAGCATGGACCTATGTTCAAACTTAAGGGTTTTATACTTCGAACTGAGATCCTCCAGACTAATGTTCTCTAATCCATCATTTGAGGGGTTATTCAAGGAAGCATTAAGGTGCTCTAAAAGAATTTCTTCCTCAGCAGGGTAACTAATGACTTCATCCGTTAAATTGTAAATATCTGCAAACACAAACAATTAAAAGAGGCCGAAAATGACGCAGAATCATTAGAATAAGAAGAAGGACAGAATACATATCAATTAGCTGATAGATCCTATTACGAAGCTCTTCCACACGGTTGGAACTAGAAGAAAGATCACCTTTGAGCTTAAGATTCTCCGCTTCCAGAGCATGAATCTTTCTTTGAAGATCACTAGTGACCGCATAAGACATACGGGCACTCTGCATCAATACAAGGAAAGCGGTAAAATAACTAAACAACGCGAAATTGTGATGGAAATTGACGTATAAGAAGAAAACTTACCAATGACCCAAAAGCGAATTGAAAGCCCGGAGATAAGGCAGAGGCAACACCACGAAGAGAATTATGGCTTAAGGAAGGAGCATCACATATCTTAACAACTGCATCGCATGTGCGACCCAAAGCGGTATTATCAACACATGATAGTGATTCAGAGAAGATGCTAGAAAAGTCATCCAATGAAGATGCGGACGCGGAATTGTCAGGAGGAGGTAAAGCGTCACCATAAGAGCAAGAGTTTAAAGGAGCTGGAGAAGATGTTTTCCGCTTCTTAGAAGGATTCTGAACAACAGACTTAGAGACGGTCTTCTTTCCCTTACCTTTAGCCTTCGGAGGAACATCACCACCCAAAGAAGGAGAAGCACCATTATCAGAACCCTTAGCGTCTTCAGTCTCCACTTACACGCACAATGAGAGATAAGAAACAGAGGCAACAATATTGTTAAATTTAAAATAAAGTATTTCTTACTTCATTAGAGCGTGAATCTGACGCCTTAGACGCATTCTTCCTAGCCTTGTTTTTCTGCTGCACGATCTGAGATGAAAAAAGATGAAAAGAGAAGCGAAAATCAAAGGGAAGGAAACAAACATAAGGGAAAGGTTGAGAGCAGCATACCACATCTTTTTCCTCTGGCCAATTAAATTCCCAAGGCTTGCAAGCGGCAAACTTCCCAGGAAGAGGAAGAATTGACCTATCAGCATCCTTACCCGTAATATAAGGGCCCTCTAGAATAACAGGATACTCCACCCAATTAATATCCTTTGAGTGACGCGCAAAATCATTGGAAGTGTTGTGAAAGTCAACATCCCGTATGATCATATCATCCTCTGCGAAACCATCCGCCCTCTTCAAGCGAACGCCCTAGCGGTATAATTCGTTCTTTACAATGGTAACCGTGTAATGCTTGAAAAAATTCTCCACCGTATACTACTTCTGAGATGATTGGCTTTGTTACATACTTTGGATAAAAAGACCCCAATCCAGCCGCACGGCAAGCGTACTCTACCATTATCCTGATGCAATCGCCGCTTAATTGGAATATACCGCGTGCGAATTTTTCATGAGAAAGGAGTTCGTAAAAAAGAGGAATTTGGGGATTATAAATAGGAATGGGAAGACCAGCCATAATTTTTCCAAGCGAAACAATGACTCTTTGATCATCCCATTGATCAAGAGCGAACCATTCAGGTCCAATTGCAGAAGTAGGGGTGAAATCTTGAAGAACCTTAAGGACAATACCCTTAGGTTTAAACTCCGCTTCCAACCTTTTAAACTCCTTGACGTTCTTCCAGCCGGGTCTATGAGCCATTTTAAGAATGGGAATACAAGATAACTTAATCAAGATGATCAAATCAATCAACATCAAGACGATCAAGATGTTGATGAAGAACAGAGTTCGAAGATGAGGAAAGTGAAGGAAAATCAATGATGAGAGTGACAGAAAAAGAGTGCGAAGTAGAAAGTAACGATCAATCGAAGTATAATTTTCTAAAGCAGAAGAACAACTGCAGATGATTGAAAGTTGCGGAGAAGAGGGAAAAGAAGAAAGAAAATAAAGAAAGAGAAGAGAAAGTGTGTTGGGGTATATAAAAGATCCTTTCCCCTTTTCTCGAGATATTTCCTTTCATAAATGCATCGATTAGAGATGGATATGAAGTAGCGGTTATCAGATCCTTTTGGGGACGTGTCAGACAATAAGTGGACACGTGTGGGCTGCCATGCCGAAATTCCGGAAAGATGTCAGTCAAAAGGAATACGAAAAGATGAGTTGGTGCGGCGAAATAACAAACTAGGGTTTCTCATACCGCTCTTCCTTTCAAAAAAACGATACGAGAAGAGGCAAAATGTGGGTGCAAAATACCGCACACTTATTAGATATGCGAAATAATCCCTTTAGTATCAAGCGAACACAAACGCGTACAATATATCCAAGATGACGAACTAGATGACGTCACCGAGTCACAACAGAAGTGTGAAGAACCACGCGGCAGTAAAAAATCTGTGCGGCAATATTAAAGTCCAAGCGACATTGACGCGCTCCAGATCCGAAAATACAAGCTTTATTAACTGTCCTCCACTATGTAAACTCCTATAAAAGGAGCCAAAGGCCTTTGTAGAGATCTTTTTGGTGACATGAGATAAGATATTTAGGAGAGAGAAAGTTATTTGCTTCCCAAGTTAGGATTTCCATTTATATATTTTGTATTTGATCTATCTTTTAATAAAATGATTTAGAGTTCTTCGCATAATGTCTTGAATAGAGTTTGTAGATCTTACTTGGGTGTGGTTGTAGGATTTCCGGCGACTACATGAAATATCAGTTTGCCTACTAAATGTTTGTGAATAAGAACTTCTGACGCATTCAACTGCAACCGTAGACATGTTAAGGCCTAACGATGGTGCCACTAGCTCCATGCCAACGGACCAATCAACCATCATTGTGTCAGATATTGTCCTATTAGCTATTTGCTAGTGGTTTGTTACAGATGGTGCACAGGTACTTTCCTGCCTCGTAAAAAAGTCACTTCTTTTTTCTTCCCAAAATGGGTCATATGACCATGATCCATAAAGTATGGGAATAATGGACAATCAAATTATGAGTCTGAATGAAAAAGACACAAAAAAAATTAATCATGCGTACCATTTACTTTACACTTTATTCTTTATCATATCTTTTTCTCAAAACCAAAACTGGATATCCCTTTATGACCAAATACACATGTATTAAAGAGTATGACGGTACAATTAAAAGTTACACATAAGTTACACATTCTTTCAAATTCGGATATTAGTACAATATTTTTGATCCTTGGTTATTTCTCTCATGATCATATTTTGAATGTCTTATAGACCTAGGAATCCAAATCCAAAGGCTATTCAACCAAAAAACTGCTTTCTTTTCTTTAATGTTGGTTTCAAACTTTTTGTGTTGTGCATCGGGACAACCTCTTTAATAAGGTGGTGTTTGGATAAATTTTAAAAATCACTTTTTGACTTCTAATAACATATTTGGGCACACATCCGAAGCAGTTTTTCGATTTATAGAAGTCGAAAGGTAAAAATTGGGCATAAAATTTCGAAACAATTTTTCAAGGAAAAAATGTTTTATAGCGCGTTTGGATACAAATCTGCTTGACAAAAAGTTAATTTTTCGACTTTTAGAAATCGTTTTGAAATTTGACAGCCAAACTGACTTCTGAATTTTCAACTTCTATAAGTCAAAAAACTACTTATGACCAAACGCGCTAATGTTGATGACTTCTGCTTCTACTATCTAAACACGCTATAAATGTTAAGTAGTTTTTCGACTTAATTAATCAAAAATCTATGCTTCTGGTATCAAAATGTGCTAAAAGTATTAAGTAGTTTTTCGGCTTAATTATAAACCAGTCCGAGAATGACTTTTGAAAACACAAAAAATTATTTTACTGTGAAGTAAGAAAAAGTTGTTTAACTACTTTTGGTTGTTAAACATGCTCTTAATCTTTTTCTTTTTCCGCGTAAAATTCTTCTAGGAGACCGCTGCGGCTAGTAGTTGAGCTTTTTCTGGGTGAATCAAATCAATAATCATTTATTTATTTTTTAGATAATGATCCCAAAACATAATAACAATAAATCTAAAAAATATAAAAAGGAAACCCAAAACCTCACTATAAATAGATCCTAGTTATTGCTCCTGTGACAGAACACAAGACTCTGAAACTTGAACCAGCTGAATTGCAGAGAAGAAGAAGAAAATGGCAAGAGTGATCAAAGTATCACAAGATGGGAGTGGAGATTACAAAACAGTTCAGGAAGCAGTAGATTGTGTCCCATTAAGAAATGCAGCTAGAATCATCATCCAGATATCACCTGGTATTTACAAACAACCTATTTACATTCCAAAAACCAAAAATTTCATCACTTTTTCATCATCCCACCCTGAAGATACAATTCTTACTTGTGATAACACTGCTACCAAAATTAATCATCATCAGGTGTGTAACTTTACCTTATTAACAAACCCTTTTCTTTGATTTTGAATTGGGTGTTTGGTTTTGTTTGATTTTTGTTGTTGTGGGAAAATTGAAATTAGGGTTCAAGGTTGATTGGGACTGGAACGTTTGGGTGTGGTAGTGTGATTGTGGAAGGTGAAGATTTCATTGCTGAGAATGTTACCTTTGAGAATAATGCTCCTCAGGTAGTGAATTTTTGTAATTTAGATCTCTTTTTGTTGTTGTTATACTGGAAAATGTTTTGATGGGTTGATTGTGAATTTTGAAATGTTTGTTGTTTTTATAGGGTTCAGGACAAGCTGTAGCTCTTAGAGTAACTGCTGAACGGTGTGCTTTCTACAATTGTAGATTTCTGGGATGGCAGGTATACTTTTTATTTGGGTTTTTCTTCGATTTTGTTTCGATTATTAGATATAATTTGATTCCATCAGTGAAGACATTATCTTGCTTGCAATGGAATGTACGGAGTATCTTGTTTCGTAATTTGATTTCTTCAATGGAGACATTATCTTGCTTGCAATTGTATCTACTTCTTCAGTCCACCTTATTAATCTATGATGGGTTGGTTCGTTTTTTGGTCTACTTGAAAAGGTTTTGAACTTTGTTTCTTGTTCCAAGTGGTGCCATTTTTGGGTGTCTTAATGAACTAAGATGTTGTAAGTGTATTGGATGTTTTCGCTTGGCCATAGTTATTGTCTTGGTTCTCCTGCCAAGTCTATTGGATCCAGATATTATGATCAATTTAGGCGTTGATTAAGCAATTGAGAGCTTTGTTGTTGAGATTAGTAAGTCCAACTTAATGCAGTTTAGGACAATACATCGGGTGTGTTTTGAAGTCAAGGGAATAACAGATGATAAAGGAACTCTATATTTTCAGTACTAATAGTTTGGGTTATTGGGTAGGTTTACGGAACATGAATTTTTTTTTTTTTTCTCTTTGTAAGTTTACTTTCTGCCGTATGCTTTTGTGCAGGATACCTTGTATTTACATTATGGAAAACACTATTTGAAAGATTGCTACATTGAAGGAAGTGTGGACTTCATCTTTGGCAATAGCACTGCTCTTTTAGAACATTGCCATATTCACTGTAAGGCACAAGGATTCATTACAGCACAGGGTAGGAAATCTGCTGACGAACCAACAGGTTACGTGTTCCTCAGGTATGATTCTTTTGATTCCTTCATGGATGTTAGTCTTCCATTTATGATGGACGCATTTATTCTTTCGTTCAACTATGGTTGCGTGAAAATTGTTCCAAATGCCCGTTTTCACCAATTAAAGTTAGGAAATCTTGTTAGATATTTTTCTTGTAGGTTCTTTAGCCTAGTGGTTTTAGCATAAGGAAATCTTGTTAGATATTTTCTATTAAAGGTTAAAGATGAGTTTGACCAAAAACATACATGTTGTTTTGTTTTACCATATATCCAACGGATCTCCCTCTTCTCCCATACATTGCCATTTGTTTGTCGCCCTCGAAGGTGTCAATTGTATGTCTAGAGATTGTTAGCTCTTGTTTGGATCATTATTATGTCCTTTAGACGTTGTAAAGTTGTGTTCATCTTCTCCTCTGCTGTGTTTGTGTGTGCGGGTATGTGCTTAGACTCATTATTTCTTGCAATTTATAGACTCTTTCAACTTCTAACGAAAGTAATACCACTGTTGTATATTGCTTTAAAACCATTTTCGGGTTTACTTTTTACTCTTTAGATAAGTCTTAAACTTTTATAGCCATTTGCGGCATTACATTTGTCATGTTTGAGGATATGGTTTCCCTGTTTTATGACCTCTCGGGATGTTGTGTCAGCTAATCTGAGGGCCAACTTAATGATGCAGGTGTACGATTACAGGCAATGGAGGAAATTCGTATGCGTATCTTGGGCGACCATGGGGACCTTTTGGAAGGGTGGTCTTTGCGTACACATATATTGATGATTGTATCAAACATGAAGGCTGGCATAACTGGGGCAAATGTGAAAACGAAAGAAGCGCTTGTTTCTACGAGTACAGGTAATTGTGCTCACCGCATTATCGCCCTCATTGACCAATAATTACTCTCTTGTTGGTTTTGGCAGTCGCTAATAGTTGAAACCTAAGATGGTTACCTAGTTCTGACTTCACGCGTGACTTCTTAAAAATTAGGAAGTTTTGGTTCAGGCTTCTCTGTTTTATATGTTATATAAGAGCCATCTGACACCATTTGGTCATCTGTTATCAGGCGAAATCCCAATTGAAGTCCCAGAAAGCAGTAATCCCAATTGAAATGCCATAGGCTAATAATTTTAGGCGAGCCTTACCACTAAAGTTGTGGACCTAGTGCATAACCATCTAATATCAATGGAAGACATGAAAATAATTCGCTGCACGAAACTTTCTGGCTCAGTATGTTGGCATCAACTTCTTGACAAATTTTAATTTCTGATACACGTGCAGGTGTTTCGGACCTGGTTGTTGCCCCTCTAAGCGGGTGAATTGGGCTCGTGAATTGATGAAAGAAGAGGCGCAACAGTTCCTGATGCATCAATTTGTTGACCCTAGTTGGGAAAAGCCATGGATGGCCCAAAGGATGGGTCTGAAGATACCCTATTCTGCATGATGACACTTCTTCCCAGGAGCTGCCAAGAAGATGTCTATCTCGACAATGTCGACGGAGTTTTTCAATAATGTCAAATATCAATAAAGTCATAAACTAGTGAAATAAGAAAGACTTAGCTGGTTGTATAAAGCTAATGTCCCAACTGCTTGCAACTCCTACTTTCATGTACTCCGCGTTCCCATTATTGTACCGGTTGATATGTATGTATTCAGTCTACTCTGCCTGTCTCCCTCTCCTGACTTTGTTAAGACCTGGAAACTAAGAGAACAACCTCCATGACAAAAGCTACTGTGGAATTGCATTTACTTCTAACAAAAACAAAAGATGACAGCGAGAGAGAAAAAAAAAAAAAAAAAAAAAAAGGCTATCAATTGAGTCTGCCGGGAGTCGAACCCGGGTCTATTGCTTGGAAGGCAATTATCCTAACCGTTGGACTACAAACGCTTGATGTCTGTAAAACATCCTAGATTTGATTTCTTTATTTTTTCAAACAAACTGCAGAATTAGATGGCATACCTGACTTTACTTGGCTAAATAGTTCACTTCTGCAGAAAGCTCCTGTATTGATCAAATACTCAGAAGACCAAAATGATCACAACATTCAAGTTTGTGGACTCTAAGGAGCACGTCCAGTATTCAATACTCACTCCGTCTCTAAAAGATAGGCAGGTTTGTATAGTAGTATTTTTCAGCATATGAGATCTCTACATTTAGTAAAATAAAGCTTTTTAGTATCAGTTTTAGTGAAAATTAGCATCGCTTAAATCAGCACATTCTCTCTCTGTCTTCATCTATCACAAGCAACCTGCTTAGCCATATCAGCGGTAAATATTTGCTTGTGGGTTCAACTCAACATAGCTGAGCCACTGGTCTGAGTGCATGTTTTTGAAGCAGGCTCTAGTCCAGTGCATAATACATAAAACCATTAAACTTAACAAGTAGTGAGCACGTGCGATGCACGTCGGCAACATTAATTTTTCATTCTATTTCTGAAATGTGGTACCTTTATTTTACTTTTTAATTTAGCCTAATATTAAGTAAAAATGGAAAGAAAAAAATTATTAAAGTATCACTTTTAATGAAACGGAGGTAATCTTTCGTATCAAAGCTAAAATCTATAGACTTTTCTAAGTAATTTTATAGTATATCAAGTGAAGTATTTGAGCATTATATATGTAACATATAAAAAGTACATAAACTCTTTCAATTTACCTTTAAATTATAGCTATCTTTTCAGAAAACTATAAATATATTAAAAAGTAAAAATTTAATATGGTTGTTTATACTCGTTGCGTAGGTGATTGAAAGAGCTTTCCAAATATATAAATTTCACGAAAATCCGACGTACCATTTTGAAATACAAAGTTTTAAAATATTTATTTTTATTTTTATAAAAATGGCATTTCTGTAAATAAACGATTTTATATATTATTATTTTTAAGTCCCTATTGTGTTTAGCATTTCTGTCCTTATTTATATTCCTTAACTAAACAGTCCATATTTTGTTAACATATTAGTCCCTAAACCGTTTGGTGAACCAAAAAAGAGTAAGGATTTCAATTAAGCTTGCTTGCCTTAAAGAGGGGGAGATATGCATATATAAAATAACTGAGCGCAGTCCTTGTATCAGTCTGACAATCTCTGTGGTAACGCCTTCGTCTCATGCTGTTTCCATTCTCGGAATCAATCTCAACAAATCTTGACATAGCAGCGAATTTCAGCAATACGCAGGTGAGCCAAATTTTCTACGTTCAGATGCTAATACCATGAACATAGCATACGCCCAAATGAAGACAATCATGCACGTAATTCGACAATCATGCACGTAATTCCCAGAGCTAGGCTGAATTCGTTTCAGATAATCACTTGAACTGAGGAAAATTGGAATTACCGATAGTACAGTTTACCTCTTTAATATCCAACGCCTACGTCTGAAGATGTGCTTCCATAGAAATCTAGCTTACAGCCCTCTAATAAATCCTACTTGGGTGTTTTGAATTCTCAAGATTATTGGTAGTCATTAGCAGTTTAACCACAGCTTAAATCGTAAGAATCTTGCTTATTCCGTTCTAACCATAATTTATGCTCAGCTAAGGAAGTTGCACAATTAATAAAGGAACCAACTATTTATTATCAACTCAGAAATTTGCAAATATACATACCTTTTGGTGTCCAAGAGGTGTGCATTTCACTCCCAGCAGTGCGTTGATGGGAACACTTTCTAGGTGCTCAGGGGATGTTGCTAAAGTGTGCAACACACCAACTCAATCTTCGATGATGCAGAAGTAAATGGTGAGAGAGAAAATAGGCATGAATGTGGAATGTACAACCCATTCACAAACAACAACAACTTGGTCCAAGTTTAAAGGAATCAAATTGTTATTATGCAACTATATAGGGATATGCAAGCACAGATTAGGTGTCAGTAAATAAGTAAACAACTGCAACACATAGAAAGGCCAACAAAAATGTGAAAAAGAACAAAGTTAATGAAAGGTGGAATTGAAACAGAAAGTTGAGAGCGCAGGAGAATGTGGAGAAGAATTTTTTAATTATGCCATTAACTCAAGCAAAATGATCACAAACTCTACTTGCACCGAGCAATTATTAAGGCTTTCTCTAGCACTGACCTTGAAAAACACGTTTCTACTCTCAAAATCCCATGAGCCATTACTAATACTGCGTGATCAGTGTATAACGCAGTCCGAAATACTTAAAATAGGATGTGTTAAACCGAGACTAGTACTTGGGCAAAGAAGACATGGGTTAGTCAAAATCATAAAACTTTGGGTATGATTCAACCTTGTTAAACCGAGAATAGTACTTGGGAAAGCTATCCAACTCGTCATAAAGAACCATACTTGACCAGTTTGAAATTTGTCGACTTTAATGAAATATATAATTCGGACACTGGAAGCAGATTTCCTACCCTGTGCTGTAATGATGACTTGCAGTGAGTATGGCAATGTTGTAAAAGAGCAGTGCTATTACCAAAGATGAAGTCTACACTTCCTTGAATGTAGCAATCTTTCAAATAGTGTTTTCCATGCTGTAAATACAAGGTATCCTGCACAAAAGCACACGACAGAAAGCAAACTTTCTCGCATCTTCCTACTGGGCAGCTAGACACAAACCATGAATAAGAATGCTATACATTATCTGAGATTCCTGTACCCTCCATGGATTCAAACAATTCCATTGCCTTGTCTACTTTTCCCTTCTTGCAGAAACCATCCATCATGGTAGCGTATGTCACTTCATCTGCAGATTGACCATAAGTTTGCATCTCATTAAGAAACCTCTGTGCAGTCTTCATTCTTCCATCCCGGTATACTCCCTTAATGAGAATATTAACTGTTGTGGGTTTCAATCCATTTCGTTTCATTTTCTTGTATAGCTGCGCTTCACCCAAATTACGATTCTTGCAATACCCATCGATTAACACATTGTAGCTGATTTCATTTGGCTCAAGGCCTCTATCCACCAAGAGACAAACAATTTAACAGCTTCTTTAACATAGATGATGTTGGCAATGACCATCAATCATACAATTATATGTAGCTTCTTTAACTAATCATCTCGTCAAAGACTCGCTTTGCATCATTTAACCGGTCTGAATTGCACAAAGAAGTGTAAACGACTGCATCGGGTTGGGTACAACATTTGAATCACTATGCATTTCGGAGAAGAGAACCAAAGCTTGATCATGTAGACATCCTTTACAAAGAGTATCTATAATCGAACAATATGAAACTACAATTGGGATGCAGTTCCATCTCACCATGTTGTTGTTTTTAAGCTGAAGAGAACGACCCACTTTACCAATTCTACAAAGACCTTGTATAAGTAACGAGCAGTAGGTTGAATACCTGTGTGAGTCATTTTAGCAAACAGTTGAAGGGCTGGTTCAGTCTCATCCTTGATACACAACCCTTTAATCACATCTGAAGAGCGTTTGATCTTCGCAATGATCCCAATATATACATGATTAAATGTAACAATGGATGGTAATGGCCTTTCCAAAATCAATTGGTCAAATATTTTCCCTGACTTGCACTCATCCCTTGCAAAACTCTCAAGAATATAGAAGTCTTATAGTTATTGCGTTGGGTTAATTTTAGCTTAAGTTTTTGTCCCAGTTTGGGCAAATGAATAGTTCTGTTTTGGTTTATAATGTGCCAACACTGGAATCGCTTGCACGAGCTACACATACAGGAGCTGCCAGGAGGAGCTGTGGTGGTGCTAGCTGGTATCTTCACCTGATTGGTATTATTATTATGATTGGCCAAGTTGGATCAACACAACATTGATCTTAATTGACCAAAACAATTCTATTACTCCCCCTGTCTTTCTTTTTTATCTTTCCACAAAAAAGAAAACATTCTTCTAAACTGATAAGTGCAACAAAAAAAAATCGGTTTGCTTGTAGAGAAGAGCATTATCAACATGAGAATCAGTAAGAGTTACCTTGTATGCTGCAAAACCTATTGGCATTCCATGACACTTCATCTTTGGCTCAGTATCTTGCAAAACCTATTGGCATTCCATGACACTTCATCTTTGGCTCTGTTTTAGCAATAATTGCGTCAAAGAACAACCTCGTTCTCATTGAACCAACTATGTAACCTGCAAGATTTATCCTTCCCTAGCACTTCCTCCACCCTTGGTCTACTAATTGGACTTTAATTTTCACGGCGGAGAAAAAACCTGCTAGTGCTAGCAATAGCATGGTTGTTGCTAGCATTTCCAAACTACAGGAAAAATACAACAATGACATAAGAGACTTGGCATAATGCAGAGAAATAAATTTGAATAACCAACAATTTTGTAGAAACATATAAACACACTTATTGTTGGACCGTCCTTGTGCAAGTGTGAGCCATCATGGCAGCAGACACATCTCGAGGTCTTTTCCTATACCAATACCAAACAGGCAGTATGAGAGGCAATTTTCAATTCATCAACCAAAAGAAAACTGAGTCGATGATAAAAATCTCACCTCCCCAAAGGCAAGTCTCATACTCGGCCCCGACACATTCTCCCGACACTCTTTGATGATCTTCTTATAATGGCTCTTGAAAACCATTTTTGTCTTTGTCGCTCCATACCCAATTCCTCTCAGTCTTCCTGGTTTGTCGCCACCAAGAGATTTGGCGAGAATATCGTCTGTCACAGATGATCCAACATCAACACCATGCTCTTATACTGCTCTTTCAATCTTTTCCATCATTAGTTTACATGTAACCCAATTAGTCACATTTTTGCATCATTCAAACACATATAAACCAACAAATAAAGAAGAGAAATATGAGTTTAGGTCTCACCAAAGCCTCCACAACACCAGGATTAGGTTCCTTTCATTCCTTCTGTTTGTGACCCACTTTCCAAAGTTCAACTCTATCAATCTCTTCTTCTATATTAAGCTCCTTTTGCTGTAAACAATATGTTAATCCATCTAGTTAACATGTGAACATATAAATACAGTGAACCTATATAGAACATAGGAATAAAAATATAACAATATAATATACCATTTCTGCCTCGAGTCTCGCATAACCTTTTCTACTGATAGTGTGTAGAATGGTGTGTTTCTGTCTAACTTCTTGCATCCGCAATCTTTATCCTGATTAAGAAACGGAAATTAGTTAACAAACAAGACATCACAAATAACAGTGAATGTACAAGGGCTAAACACAAAAATAATTAATTTATCATGATTTTAAACACTTACTCTGAATTCCTCTGAGCAAACATGTATGTGCTACGAACTCTTCCCACTCATTGACAGTGTCGTTCTCTGGTTTTAGTGCTTCCGACCTCTTCTCTCTTTCTTCTTTCTCTAGCTCATCTAAGGCGAGTATCTTACCGGATTTCCTAGACATAGCCTCTTTAAGATAACTTCCCATCTTCCCAAGATAGTAGTCTTTGTAAAAATCATCGATAATAAACCTTTGCTGCAAATACAAGCAAAAGAGTTAAAAAGAGAATGGATAATGTATAATTCTCAATACATTATAAAAGTAAATGAGTTTAAGAGTTGAAGAGTCAAGAAATTACCATGACAATCGCCCATATGTTATCTTTGGCCTCTCTAGGGACAAGTCTCCAATTCTTGTGTTTTAATGAGATGTTTCGCCTAACTAAAACTCCCAACAAACTTGCAAGCTGCACCGAAGGATCACCAACAGGATGATCCTTACTGTTAAATCTAACAGCTTCCTTGCCATTCTTATCAGTTGTTAGTGCACTCATCCTTGTTGGGCCACGTGGAACGTACTTTCTTTTGGTTTTTGCCTGCAAAACCAAAGTTTTTTATGCAGTTATTAAGAAAAAGAGTTAAGGATGGAAAAACTAACATAAAGATACAGCTAAAAATCATTGACAAAAAGAGTCATACCTCAAATTGTGTTTCATTTTCAGTTCCCGAGTCATGCTCCTCATCATCGTTCTCATTTTCTTTGTTTTCATTTTCCACCTCTTCAACATCAACAATCTTCTCTGATTCATCTTCGTCGTCATCTTCAAAATCTGAGAAAGTATCATTCGCAATCCTGAGATGCACATTCGGACATGGCCCGGTGTACAGTTTCCTCTTTACATCTCTTTACTTGTTAACAACTTCAGTAGAGGGTGTAGATTGAGGTGCTCTTGGTGAGGACCTTAATGGTTGAGATTGTTCTGGTTGATCAACTGAACTTTTCCTAAGTGATAATCATGTTGGAGTACTCTTTTCAGCGGTTGGTTCAGCTGCACTTTGAGTTTTCTGAAGTGATGATAGTGTTGGAGTAGTTTTTTCAGCACAATGTGGTTCCTCTGAACTGTTCTTATTCCTAGAGGATGATCGTCTTGAACTCTTTTCGCTATCAGGATGCTCCAAACTCTTTTTGTTCTTCTTCTTAGGAGTTTGTTTGCCATGAGACTTTTTACTCTTGTCTTTTAAAATGATCTGCAAAATAAACTAAACTAGGTTAATCAAAAGGAGAGGGTAAATAAAAATTTTTGTTATAGGGAAAGCTAATATGTTCGGGGGAAAGCTAAAATAGATTAACCATGGTATATTTCATTTGACTTTCGGTGAATAAGGGGAAGGAGTAGAAAATTGTCTCTCCCCTAACAAAACAATGATACTTACTACTCTACCCCTCAACGTAATGGTATATGTTAGTTATCGTTATGATTAACCCTAAACCTGATTAAACCCTACAATTTATCCTTCCAATCGTTTAAAAGATTATTTCTATTGATGCACTTTATGTTCCCGCTCGCTAGATGAAAGGCTAGGGAATATACGTATTTTCTATTGGTGCACTTACTTGCATATCGATTGTGGGTTGTTGATTTTGCAGTGATGGGCTATTTTATCCGAATGCAGGTTCAACCACATAAGTATTTTCTTCTCTACAAACATTATAACTAGGGAAGAAGTACTTTTTAGGCTTGATCCTAATATATGTAATATTTCGAGGTCCACTTGAAGCACCCACCCAACTATAGCGGTATTTGCACATAAATGGGATACCGAAAAATGGGGATAATGTGCTTTCTGTAGAAAGAACCTACAACGTAATGTGTCCAGAAGAAACTACTTATGAAATGATACAAAAATTATGTCCATGGGAGAGTTTTACTCATGTTACCATTTGTGCTTCTGAGTTCAATTAATATAATAAATAATATAATTATAAAAATAGTAATTTAATATTTTAATTATAAAAATAGTTTATAATTAGTTAAAGAATACATAAACACTAGAAATAGTTTAAAAAATAAAGATAAATACATGCAATTGAGATCTATCCACATAATCAATTACCAAAACTTTTCACTTCCATCATAGGCCTAATTTTAATCCCGTGAAGAAATGTTAAAAGCTTATAATTGATCTAGGTAGGACATGTAGACTTGTAAGCTTGAATTCTTTGCAACCTTGCAAATATGACAACAATCTAGCTTTGAATCGCATTCCTTTCCCAAGCTCTATTGACACTGAAACCTTAATCATTCCAGAAACCTCTTTGACTTTTTGGGTGGTGTCCTATTTACCCTGCATCTATTAATTTTTTTTTTTATCTTCTTGATCTTGATTATCTTTTTCTCCATAACGACCCGATTGACCATCGTCATATAAACATTCAATTATTGACCTATCACTATCATCAAATCTTTCTTTGATTCACCTCTAGCTTCTCAACTCCTGATTTGGTGCAACAAATATCGATGTGGAAAGCGTGCAAAGTGGTGTTATATCTTTATCCGGAAATAGTTGCAAATATCCATGAAGATTCGGTGTAAGGGTCTGAGTACAACACAAAACAGTTTCAAAAACAACCAATCTTTGGGGATCGACTGAAAAATTATTATTTTAGGTCAAAAAAGAATTTTTCCTTGCATTCACTCCAAAAAAAAATAAATTACTTTAATCAATTACAAGTGGAACCAAACTTATAATTATTTGGATCCAAGATTTTCATTGCTTCAAGTTTTCATGGGTCAAAATAAGTCTTATCATAGTTTATAGTATTTATTTAAACACTTATGACCAAAAATTGTTTTGTCTCATGCCGTGCCGTTACGGCACGGGTTATTTCTAGTTATACAACAAAAAAGTATAAAAATAGTCGAAACAATTCTTCTCAGAATCTTGTCTTCACGAATTCATCTTAATTCTTATTTATTCTCACAGACATCCAATACTTCAATGCAATAGATAGGTATATTAGATGACCAATAACCATCAACACAGGGGAGGTTAACTTCTGGTTGACTGGGCTAGGGCTCCTTTCATACTTGGTAGTGGAGATGGTTTATATTGTTGACATGTTTGACTAATGTATATATATGTAACAACACAGGACTAAGATTGCCGTTCTTATGATGTATCCTTTTCTTTTTCTAATCCAGACTCTTCTTTCGTACAAGGAGGTGACTTTGGACAAGTTGAAGGCCATGAATGTCCCACTTTAGATAGGTAGGTCGGGTTTATGCCTAACATTCCGAATCCTTTTTCTGGTGGAAGTTTCTTGTCAGGTTCTGTAAAAAAAGTTAGAAACTTGCCAACGTAGCTCTTGAAACATCTAGCTAGTCTTTGTATATATGTATGTCCAACTTTATTGTGCCGTGAGGTTTCTTAGTATACGTTTTTCCTTATTCTTCTTTAACAAAAACTTATAACAATTGTGTAGGTCTGCTTAATTCTATGAAACGCCAGACTGCATTTTATTTTTGTTGCAAAAATTGTAGCATACTACTCATTTTTGAAAGCCTGGTCAGAGGCTTTTACAGTATGAACCTTTAACAACGTGTAAAGATTCAGAATGTCTGAATCTTTACACGTTGTTATAGGTTCATACTCTGAATATTGCTATGTTTGAGTCAATGTCTGGGTAGCTATGTAATAGAGACTCTGACTGTAAATATGTGTTTCACACACTTTTCATCTTTCCTTATTTGATAATAATTGTAACTGACAGACTGTCCTTTAACAGACAATACAGTCTGTCTGCAACAGCCTTATAAGGCACTCTCTTCTTTTTTTTCTTCTTTATCAAAATTTTAATAAATATTTTACTTCTTATTCATCTCTAAAATCTTTCATGGTATCAGTCTTCTAAGGAAGATCTTGATTCTTTCATCTTTTGATCCAAAATTTCTAAAAATTTTCGCTGCAACTTCTATTACTGCTTAAAAATTCTAGTATCAAACTCTGAAAATTCTTAAAATCATTATCATCTGATTTCTAGATCTACATTCTTGATTTCAAGATTTGATCTAATTTTTCAATTCTCAATACCTTCTTTACAATGATATTTTCTACATCTTCTTCATTACCTTTTGTAACATCACCAATTTTGTTTCTGTGAAACTCAGAGAAGATGGTTCAAACTATCTCCTATGGAAGAATCAGTTTGAGTCAATTCTCATAACAACAGATTTATATGAGTTTGTTGATGGAACAATAACTAAACCACATGAAACAATAGATCTTGATGGAGATATTTTGCCGAATCCTCTATTTCTCAATTGGCGCAAGATGAATAGGTTTATCATGTCCTGTCTAAATGCAACTTTTGATGAAACGATTTCTCGCCGGATTATTGGGTTTTCTTCTGCACGAGAGATTTGGGTTTACTTGGAGTGTAAATTCATTCAAAAATTTTCAGCAAAGAAATCTCCTCTGAGAAGTCAACTCCATTCAATCAAGAAAGGTACTAATAGTATTTCAGTTTACTTTGATGATTTAAAGATCATTACTGATTCACTTGCAGCAATAGGAGAAATTGTTGATGAGTCTGATATTGTCATGTATGCTCTAATGGGTTTAGGAAAAGAGTATAGACAATTTGTTATCTCTGCTCATAATAGAGAGACTGGATTTTCTTTACAAGAACTTTCTCAAGATTATTATATCATGAGCAATGTCTCAAAGAACATGATATTGAGTCTTCTTCAATTCTTGATTCTCAGAGTTCTGCTTACTATGCTGAGCATAATAACTCTCTCATGGTTCTTCTACTTCTAAATCTCAACCTGAGAACCATAAGAATAAGTTTATTACCCATTATTTTAGTGAAGTAGAATGTCAAATTTGTAAGAAGACATGACACACAGCAAATAGGTGTTATTTTAGGTACATTCCTAATAAAGCATCAAATGGTACTACCAAAAAGGACAGGTTTGATGCTAGTGGAGCTTCAAATACTCTACAACAAGCCTTTTCTTCAATTCAAGTTAATTCTTTCTCAGTGTCTAGCTCAGATCAGAATGTTGCTTCTGTCTCGTTACCTGATTCTGGTGCTACAGGTCACTTGACTAAAGATATTCATCTTTTGAGGAATACAAAATTATATGATGGAACAGATAAAGTAATGGTAGGGGATAGTATATTATTTTATTACCCATTGAGAAAACACGTAATATTGTTCTTGACACAAATTCAGCTCAATTTCATCTTGATGATGTCTTATATGTTCCTACTATCAAATAAAATATCTTATCCATTGCTAAGTTTGCAAAGGATAATAAAGTTTGATTGAGTTTTTTGATTGGGGTTATGAAATAAAATGTGTGAAGACTAGGAAAATTCTGGCTGAAGGCAAAATTAAGAACAATTTGTATCCCATGGAGGGTATTACTTCATTTGCTCTAACTTCTAGTACATCATCATCCAACACTTCTATCTGGCACAATAGACTGGGTCATATATCTGATTTAGTTCTCAAAAAAATTGCTGGTACTTCTCCTCTTCCAGCTCTGACTACAAGTGATCATTCTATGTTTCTTTATCAAACTGCTACATCAATGGTTGTGATTCTTCTTTATGTTGATGATATTATCCTAACATTTTCTTCTTCAACACTGATTAATCAGATTGTCTCCTTTCTCATGAATATCTATCCAGTGAAAGATTTGGTTACTTTGCATTATTTCTTGGAATTATTGCAGAAATGTATACACTAGAATTATTGCAGAAATATGATCTTCTCAATTGTAAGCCTTCCAAAACACCAATTACAAAGGTTCCAAGACTATCTATCTCTACTGGTGTTTCTTTATCATATGCTACTGAGTATAGGAGAATGGTGGGGGCTCTGCAATATCTCACAATGACAAGGAATGACATATGTTTCAGTGTGAATTATGTTGCACAGTTCATGCAGTCTCCAACTGATGAACATTTACTGCTGGTCAAAAGAATACTTAGGTACTTGAAGGGAACTGTTGGCACTGGAGTTTTACTCTCAACTGGTGATATTAGTTATATTTCTGCAATTTCTGCATACTCATATTCAGATTGAACAGGATGCCAGACACAAGAAGATCTACTTCTGGAATGTGTGTCTTCTTAGGTTCATCTTTAGTGTCATGGTCCTCAAAGAAGCAGCCCACTATATCCAAATCTTCAGCAGAAGAGAAATGAAAGTATCTTGCTCTTGCTGCAGCTGAAGTGGTATGGCTTTCATTTCTCTTAACTGAGCTGGATATGTCTATCAATATGCCATTTACATTGTTCTGTGATAATGTATCTGCAAATAGTTGGGCCACCAATCCAGTGTTTCATGCAAGAACTAAACACATTGAGATTGACTACCATTTCATCAGAGAATTAGTCAGTTCTGGTTTTCTGCAAGTCAGCCATGTTTCTTCTGCAAATCAGTTAGATGATCTGTTTACAAAGGGATTAGTTCATTGTGTGTTTCTCTCTTTAGCTGGCAAGTTGCCCTGCTTACATCAATATCAACTTGAGGGGGGCTATAAAGATTCAGAATGTCTGAATATTGCTATGTCTTAGTCAATGTCTGAGTAGTTATGTAATAGAGAGTCTGACTGTAAATGTGTGTTTCACACACTTTTCATCTTTCCTTATTTGATAATAACTGTAACTGACAGACTGTCCTTTAATAGACAATACAGTCTGTCTGCAACAGCCTTATAAGGCACTCTCTTCTTTTTGTTCTTCTTTATCAAAACTTTAATAAAGATTTTACTTCATATTCATCTCTAAAATCTTTCACAACAAAACTTGAGCTTTGGAATATATAATTCTACATTTAGTTCCATGGACATGCATAGGCTAGTAAATTAGAGGAAGCTAGCCCTTGCATTAGTCTCATATGTTCTTAATGAATTTGTGGACATGTACACGAATTCGTTTAGGTGCATTGAGCAGGCTTTTAGTATGGTTTGGAATCGTTGCCAAACTGGTGATGCTGAAATAGTCGACAACCTTTGATGCACGATTCTAGTTCGATTTTCTGTTCTTTTCAATTTTGACTACTAATTTAATTTTCCTTGTTGCAATTGTTACCAAGCTGGTGATTCTGCAACCTTTGGTACATGATTCTAGTTTGATGTTGTCTGATACTTGACAATCTTCTAGGAATTTAGAAAGACAACATTGTAAAACAAGATGAAATTATAATTTAAAAACTTATAATCCTAACACCAAATATGGATCTTGAGTGCAAACTAATTACTTAACTGAACATAACATAATTCGTACAGTACAAGTTAGAGGATCTTGATCATTAACATGAGCATATTAGCTTTTTTGATTTGCTAGCAACAAAACCTAATTTTCTATACATTTATTCTTCTATAACCACCGATATCGGTACCTCTACGTACACATCAGGAAAAGCACTCAATCTCATTCACTGCAACTCCCAAAACTCACCCGCCCCTTCATTACCCCCACCAGACACAGAGGCAGCAGCTATATATACAGTGGTACTGGCAGCTGCAACCACTCCATCTCTAATATACGCTCTAGTTCAGTTATCAGTAATGGATGGGTTTTTCTTCTTCTTGATCTTACGGATACAACACCAGCAACAAGATACAACTGATCCTATAATAACCACCACCGTTATCCAATAACCTACTCCAGGAGTTGGACGTTCCATTATATATCCACTCTTTAATCCTCCTAGTTCTTCTCTTGAGTTGATCTTATTTATATTTCTTTAAATTGTGGTTGTTCCGTCACAGGGTCTGCTTGCTTGCCTATCTAAAGGAATCGATGAAATGCGTTGAGGAGGTATGGAAACCCCTGACCTGCGTTGAAAAATTAGAATCCTATATATATATATATATGTGCTGAGAAACAGAGAATTGGGATTGAAGTGTTTCTAAAACTAATTTCTTTTCAAGAATTCAAGGTGTTAATATTCTCGACCTGAAGTTTGAGAAGGGCGGTATTATATATTTGTGCGAAAAGAGAAAATTAAGTTAAACCTTTAATGTAATTTGGGAGTCTGTTTTTGGATGCATGGTGACGATGAAATGGTGTTTGATGAGGGTCTCAAAACCACACCCTAATTTGAGAAAATCACGAGATGGATGCTAATAAGGGTACCAATTTGGTTGGGTTATATAAAAATCCATAAAAGATAAAACATCCATTAACTTCGAGTTGGTACACCCCTGAGAAAGATTGTGCCCCCATTAACATCCATGCATCCAAATCTCCCGAAGGCGTCTTAGGGAGAGACAATTTTTTTTTGAAATTGAAAGGATATATTGAAAGGAAAAAAGATATGTACATATTATTTACAAGGTCAAGAGACCATCACAAAGAAGAAAAGTTCATTATAGCCTCCCAATGATTCATAGTAACATAGCTACAAGGTCAGGGGAGACAAATTGAAGGGGGCAACATCCTACATAGTAACATATACTCCCTCCGTTTTTAAATAATAGGCTGGTTTCTATAAATAAATGTTACAAAAAAATAGGCTGGTTTCCTAACTGGGAAAGTCAAATGTTACTTTATTTTTCTGGGACCATTTTTCTCTTAACTTCTTTTGATGACAAGTGTCATGGGACCATTTCACTTTACTTCTTTTGCTCACAAGTGTCATGGGGACCATTTCACTTCACTTCTTTTATTGACAACTATCATGAGGACCACTTTCAATGATTGTCTCTCTTAATTTCCTTAATTTTCTCAAAAACAAAACCAAACCTATTAAAAAAGAACGGAGGGAGTATACGTTACGACCTCAAGCAGCGTCTTATGATTCTCGAAGAGTTGAAAGTTCATTTTTATTCAGAGAGAAGACCAATATTTACAAATCCTATTGGACCTATTCTTTGATTGAATCTAAGCACAACAGTTTTGTAAATTAAGTGGTTGCGAAATCTTAAGACTTAAAGGCCTAGAAAAATAAAGCCCTCATGTTGAACGGCGAGGAAATCCTTGCTTTATATTGGTCGAAGTAAGATTTTTTTGAGTTTTTGTGAAACGAGCGTTTTGGTGAAGATAGTTGGTAACGTGTGATTGGTTTTGAAATAGAACACGTTCGAAAAGGAAACCCCGACTTACCGTGTTTTGATCTATAAAGAAAAGACGTCAAAAACTATAATACTGTATTCGGGAAACCTACTGTACTCGGGAACCATGACTACGTTAAGAATTTAAAAGAACATATTGGGAAAGTGTAGGTAGAAAACATAACTGAAATTTAATTCCTACTACGATCACAAATAAAATCATCGTTTCTTATAATGAGTTTCAAAAATCTCTATCCGTGAACTTATACTTTATTTGATTATAACTTGATGTTGATGAAGCATGTTTAAAGTTGGCGGTGATGTCTGAATTCCAACCTATAATATGAAGGATACTTGAGGTGGAGTTCTTGGACCAAAGATGGTAAAACATGAGGTTTGTAAAGAGTTCCTCCATTTGATGCAGTGTGTTTTTTTTTTTTAATTTGGTGTTCGCTCGTTCATAATATACTTGAATCCTGTTTTTTTTTTTCTTTTTCTGTCATGTGTTTAATTAACTCCATTGGACTTAGCAAAAAAAAAATGATTAACTCTTACTCTAAATTTGATATTCCTTTAGGAGTTGCTTGCTCGTAAGGTGACTCCAAATTCATGGAAGGAATGATATCTCATCTTTATTGGTCATTGTATATGTGTTGGCAATCTTTCGCTTTAACCAAGTTCATCTTTTATTTTTGACGAAATTCAAAAGGTGATCATGTGAAAATCGCCTTGTAACATCTTACATGATTTGTGTGAGACAGTCATTTGATGTAGACTCGGAATGTTTCGTATTGATCATTCAATCACTTGAAAATTGCTTTGAAGTTAATAGTTTGTGTGAGACAGCTATTGTCGTCTTCCAAGAATATTTCAATGATTGAATGATGGTTTAGAACATATAACCATGATTGGATATACATATAGTGTGTATTCACATTTGTGTAAAGTCCAAAACCGGGAACCATGGTATGCGTACACGTATGTGTACTGGTTGGTTATTGGAAGTCCGAAAACCAAGTATGCGTAGTTGTACGCATACTGGCAGAAGTTCATGTTCCGTTAATATCTGCTGGAGTTTGGAAGTGAAAAATGGTATGCGCACCCGTATGTGTATTGGCGTAACCAAACTCAGTCCGTCAACTTAGGTATGCATACCCGTTTACATACTTGAGTAGGTTATGTTCTAAAATCGGGTTGTTCATGAACTAATACAGTTGTATAATAAGGAATGCAATCTTTTCCAAACCGTGGCTATAATGTTCATGAAATGATTCGAGTGAATCAAAATCGATTTTGCTTCAATTGTGCCTCGTATACTTCTATGAGAATATAAACAATTGAACAACTCTCTAACTAGTTTCATTTGAGTCATTTGAACTAGTTATGATGAAGATGAATAGTGTTGATATGAAAGTGCTCATATGGCTAACTAGAGCTGGCAAACAAGCCAAAACCCGCGGGTTTGCCCTGCTCGACCCATCAAAAACATGCACCCGGCTCGGCTGGTGTCTAAACAAGCCGGGTTAGGGTTGGAGAAATGCCGGCTTGTGAGAAAACGGGTTAACCCGGCCCGGCTTGTAAACCCGCGGGTTAAACATGTAAACCCGTTAACCCCCACCCCACCCCACCCCACCCCACCCCACCCACACATGTCCCCCACATACCCCCACTTGTCTCTTCGTCTTTTATTTTCTTTCTTTGCAGACTTCCACTACCAATTAATCTACACCCTTCTCGGAGTTCCATTCCCCAACCGAGAATCAAAACCTATTTTTAGCTTTCTAATACAAGAAATGATTCAAAATATTTAGGAATTATAAATTGATGGGGAATTGCTTAACTCCCTGCAAAACTTTTGCTGACCATAAATCAGGTAATGAATGATTCGCCATTTATTTGTTTGATTATCTATATGGGTTTTTATTTTGATTTGTAAAAAAACAAACTTTGATGATTTGGTGTTTGCTAGCTGGTTCAGAGATTTTAAGAAAAAGAAGAAAGGTGTAATTTCTTTCTCACAAGTTCAGGTCTTCTCTATGCTGAACCAAGTCTCAAACCGGTGAAAGATATGGGTCTGTTTGAATTGATTTTCACCTGATGCTACTGTTATTTTTACAGGGAAGAAGAGGAGAGAGTTGTATTAGTATATACTCAAAAAAAGTTACATGGAATTGATTTTCACCTGATGCCACTGTTGATATGAATTTAGATAAGTGAATCGAATCTATATATACTCAAAACAAGCAAGTAAAATCGAGCCCACACCTTGTTTTTGCCAAAATTACATGTTTAATTGTGTTAATTTTTATATCCAAATGCAATTTTATTTCTAGGGTTCATCAGATATATGGGTTTTTCTGTTTTGTATATTAAGTAGGGTTTATAATCGAAATTGAAGATTTTGAATGATTAATTTGATGTAATAATGGTTCAATTAGGGTATACTGAGATTGGGTATTTCTACCCTGATTGAGTAAAATTGAATGATATAATAAACATAGTAATTACAGCATGAATGAATGAAATTGATGCCTTTGTACGAACTCAGGTGTTGGTGTTGGTGGTGGTTTGCACTTTGCAGTGATGGTTGTGTTGTTGGTGTTTGAACTCGGGTGATGAATTCAGGGTCTGATGTAGAGATGGCAAACGGGCGGGCTAACCCGTGAACCCGCAAGTTTAACCTGTTACGGGTACGGGTTGAAGAATTTCGACCCGCGAGTTTTGACCCGTGTTAACCCGAACCCGTGTAACCCGCAACGGGCCAGCCCCGGCCCGCCCGTTTGCCAGCTCTATGGCTAACCATAGATTAACTATTGTTGAACCAACTAAGTGTACACGTTTAGGTACGGTTACCTTTATTTAAATGATGGTACATTTCATTTGTGTATAACAAGCTAAGTTCGATCTAACGGTTGACAAATATTAGCTTGAATCTAATCAGGTTTTCATATAATGGTGAATATTGAATGCTTTGTTACCAAGGTAACTTAGATTCCAAACCCTGATTTGAAAACTATATAAAGGAGAACTCTAGCAACTGGGAAACTTAATCCCCACACCTCCTGTGTGTTACTAGTTGCATCAACTAGAGTCGATTCTCTTTTAACTTTAGGTTTCTATCCAGACCCTGTAGGTTAACGACTTCAAGGACTTCATTGGGATTGTGAAGCCAGACCCAACTATTTTCTTTGTAGTTGCGTGTTCTGATCTTTTTGTTTTCTATCGTGATTGAGTACTATCTTATTTAAGATTTGCTCTCGATTTATTCTCCGATAGACAAGATTGAAAAGAAGTCACAAACATCTTCGTCTCATCGTTTGTGATTCCACAATATCTTGTTTCGTTAATCGATTAAGATTTTTGTGAGGTGATTGATAATACTAGGCTGTTCTTCAGGAACATAAGTCCGGTTTATCAACTGGTTCCTGTTCACATTGATTTATTAAAAGACGAAACAAAACTCATAGGTTTATCCGTGGGAGACAGATTTATCTATTCTATAGACTTTTCTGTGTGGGACAGATTTGTTTATCAAGTCTTCGACTTTGGGTCGTAAAAACTCTTAGTTGTGGGTGAGATCAGCTAAGAGAATCAAGTGCGTAGAATCCTGCTGGGGTTCAGAGACGTAAGGAGCACAACTGTACCTTGATCAATGTGAGATTGGTTAGGTCTCAATTGCATTCCAGTCCGAAGTTAACTTGTAGTAGGCTAGTGTCCGTAGCGGCTTAATACAGTGTGGTGTACAAATCTGTACTAGGTCCCGGGGTTTTTCCGCATTTGCGGTTTCCTCGTTAACAAAATTTCTGCATTTAAGTTCAATCAATTTTGAATCCAACCTTTGGTTGTTGATTAAATTGATTGACACTTGGATATTGGTTTTTGATACCGTCCAAGTTATTTCTTATATTCAATCAGGTTCGCAAATTCCTATTTGTTTGATTGCGGATTGAATTGAGAAATTGAGATACAACTCTTGGATGTACTTTTCTTGAGATTGAGTCTGACTGTCTAATTGATTCTCTCGAAAGAAACCCAATTTTTCCTCCAGTTATTAAATTTTGAAAAAATTGATTGGTCTTTAGTGTTCTTCTAATTTCCTAAGGTTGGGTATTTTTTTGGGTTTGATTTAGAATTCGATCAAGAACAAGAGTTATTGGTTTCCTAATACTGATACAATGATAATTGAAATTGTCTATAACTAGTTAGTATCTAGGGTTTGGGTACAATATGATATTATTAGGAGCTTAAGCTTATTGTTCGACTACTACTGACAAATTATGATCATGCTTTATAAATGTGTATGCATTAGCTTCACAGCTAAAACTTTTCATAAGTGGAATTATGTGAATCCAAAGTTCACATAACTTGTAAACACTCTCATGCTTAATAAGTGGTTAGGGTGTGCAGCTTAGTTAATATGTATAATATGTATTAGTTTAGTTTGATCTGAATTTTATAAATTTTGGTTCTTTAACAGCATAGGTAATGCCAAGTTTCTTGTATTAAAGCTTGCGGGTGCAAGTCTGCTTGATATATGGTTGTCATAATAAGAGTACATTAACAGAAAAATAAATCAATAATTGTGGTCTTATAATGCTGAATTCATCGAGTAACTATACTAATTTGTGTGGATTTGGTTTTGCATTTGTGTTCACGACAGGTTGATGCCAATGATAGATAAGTTCTAGATCAAGTAACTGATTCCTTAAATTCCTTGCTACTGCTAATTAGGATTTAGGAAATTTCTATACAAACGAGAATAAATTCTCTATGAAGTTTGGTAAGGTCAGTGAGAGTGTGGCGAGAGAAGGAGACTACACAAAATATTTTTGTACATTCTTTGACTTGCACGAGGCGACACAAATTTTTTTAGCCCCCCCCATTGCGGAAACCTGGCTCCGCCACTGTGTTTTATCCTTTTAACATATTCCCAATACTAGGGACATCGACAAAAACGTGATGGGTTTGCCATGAAAGTAACATTTTGTTCTAAGGAAAAACAAAATTGGCTCGTGGAACTTGAATTATGGTATAGTGTCTTTCAATCTTCCGTATCTAACTAGTTTTCATACCCCATCTCATGCCTCATGCTGGCTCTGTCCTGTTCATAACTACGGAAAATGCATAATCGCGGTTTTTATAGAATACCTACACTAGACCTAACAGCAGTGACGGATGTGGGGGTGGCTTAGGTAGGCTACCCCCCCCCCCCCCCCCCCCAAAGTTTGGAAAAGAAAGCCTAATTGTCCAAAAGTTATTGATTAGCCCAGGATAAAATTCTAATTAGCCCATTCTTACGACATATTCACATGATTTGTTCTGATTTTGATTAATTCTTTTGAAGTTTGTCATTTTATGTTTAGGTTATTAGTACTTAGAAATTAGAGTCAACAATGAAACTTACCCCCACTCCAATGTAGTTAATATCGGATATCGGTTTATATTGGCCAGGAAGGATACACTGGTACGACTTTATATCGGGGATATTATCGTTCAAATATCGTTATAATATCGGTTCCGAATTTAGAGACTATAATTTTATAGCTACCATCAATTTTATCAAAAACACAAGAGTAATTTCGATAACTTTAAAGTTCACTACCTAAAATGATAAATAAAAAAGTTCAAACTAGAAGCAGGAGAGTAACTTCAACAACTATAAAATTTACTGTCTAAAATGGTAATTAAACAAGTTCAAAGTTCAAACTAGAAACAAAAAAGTAACTTCAACAACTTTTAAGTTTACCACCTAATCAATGTCTAACATCAATTAATCAGTATCATATCCATCATACTAATAATCGGTTGGGTAAGTAGACTTACTTCGAGAGCTACATGCACCTCTACTACCAACTGGCCTACTTTCTTCACCAAGAATATCTTGCAAATCATCCAAAGTTCCATCAAGAATATCTTAAAATATCCCCGATATATCGGCCGATACGGACGATATTTGACTATATTGGACGATATTATCGCCAAGATATCGTATCCCCGATACAATGCTTATCCTACCGCTCCAAGGCCGATATCCAAAATATCCCCGAAATATCGGCCGATACAGCCGATATTGACTACATAGCCCCACTCCACCACAACCTGATCAATTTAGGTCATGTTGTTTCCAAATATTTACCCAAATTTGGCCCATGTATAAACTAAAATTTAACCCAACATCAAAATATATGTCAATATGATGTTTTCTTCCCATCTCCTTTTTTTCTTTTTGCAAACAATAACAAAAAATTGATGTTTAAATGTCTTGATGCTCATGATCTGATTTGAAAACCATACAGTTATATAGAAATAACATTTAAAAGTTTCGGACAGCTTCCAGCCACAATTTCATATAATCATACTAATTTTAATATACATGTTGTTTGCGCAATTTAAAATATTGTGTTGTTGGAGTTTAGCACTACCAGTATGTGTTCAAATTCCAAACTATGTATAGCCAACGCGAAAGACAGAGAATGTAGCGATGATAGTTTTTTCATGACCCTCAAGGCTCTCACTTGGATCCGGTTAGGCGACTAATTAAAGACCGGCCAAAAATTTCAGTTTTGTTGGTTAGAATTTGGCCATTTACCCAGTTGCGATCGAGAAAGATCTTTTTGTGTTGTTGAGAACGAAATTACTGTAAATGCCCCAACCATTGAACATCTAAACATATCATGTGTATTTAATGTTGATGGCAAATTTGATTGTGAGGTCCAGAATACTACGTACTTCTGATTCAATCACCGCTAACAGTTATTATTTCATCATTCCATTTCTCTGCGTATATTAATTTCTTCTTTATATATATACAGTATACATGTGGAGGTTTTCAACATAAAGCCACAACAATACAATTAGAGGTCCAAAACTCTCATTTTCTTTTGGTGATAGCTTGATAGAATGGAGATGAAAAAGGGGTTGGTACTGCTAACTTATGTAAGTATCCTCACGTCAATGATTATTTCTCCAGCTCTAGCTACCCGTCAAGTACAGGTACAAGAAAGAAATGCTGCTGCTTCCGAGAAAAATGGTTGTACAGCCTTTGGTAATTGTGCTGCGGGTGATAGCACTCATATGAGGTCAACCCAAGGTTTTTTCGGTGATGCGTGGAAATGTGTGACGTTACTTCCATTTCTTCCTCAAAGTTGCTCTTCGGAATTTGGTATGATACTTAGAGGTGATGAGCATTCGATAATAAAGGGAGAATGCTGCGAGATGGTCAAAGAAGTGGGTCGGGAGTGCTTTGTCTCTAATTTCAAAGCATTTCAAAAGCTGTATGATATTTGCATATATCTAATGGGATAGATCGATAAATGTCTCGTGTACGGGATATTCTGATTATTGAGAAACAAGAAAATATAATATAATTAGAATAAATGGCGCTAGCTAAATTGTTAGCAAGGTGTTCCTAATATTTTTATTTCGCAATAAGAACTAAGGAATAAAATGAAATGCTGATAGACATTCCAAGAACACATTCGATGAATTACCAACTGTGTAGTTGCGGAAAATCCTACAACTACATTCCACTGTACTGAGATAAGATTCTAAGTGATCATAATAGAATACTTTTATTATTATTTATCAAATTCTATATCCGGTTACAAGATATTACAATGACTTTACTTGCTCTCCAAATAAACTTTCTCTCTCCTAATTTCTTGTGTATCACCCTCTCAGAGAACTCTCTACGGTGTGACAACTCTTTCCCCTTATATAAGGCTCTACATAGTGGATGACATCTAAAAGATCCACTATTTTCGGAATCACTGTGCGTTATATTCACTCATATACACTCGCTCATTCTCGCACAGTTTATACTTCGCATAGACCATCACACTATTCTCGTGACTTTGCTGACATCATTCAGTACGTCACCTTGATTATGATATGTGCGATAGTCCTCGCTTACATTAGATAGTCTTCACTTCGCATACTCATTATATGTGCGATATTCCATTCCTACATTTTGCCTCTTCTCATTTCGCTTACTATGAAGTGAGCGATATGAGAAATCCTCATCCTGAAATATCGCATGTGTTTGTCTTTTCCAATTTTGTTTTGCCGACAATTTTCCGGAATTCAGGTTTATTTATTTACACGTGTTGATTCTTCTTCCTTTTACCGACTCAAACTGTTCATAACCGGTCATCTCTTTCGTCTATTTATTGATTCACAGAAGAAAAATAATCTTTTTCTTCTCTTCTTCTCATCTTCGAAATTCTCTTTCTTCTACTGTTCCATTCTTACTGCTGCTGTTGTTGCTATTCTATCACTGCTGTTTTCATGGATCCCGGTTCAAAGTTTGTATTCTTCTTTCCCAAATTTATCCTTTTATCTTCTGATAATCATGATCACTGATGATAATTGTTATCTTTTTGATTAACCCAATTCCCATACTTTTTTCAGGAAAACTTCTTCTCTAAGTGCTCTCAGGATAACTGTTCAAAACCCTAAATCTTCTCCAGATGACAAGAACGTAGAATCCCATAAGAGGAAAGCTTCGCACACCAAAGAAGTAAGAAATACTCAAATTTTTACTAAACAATATTGTTTCCTCTATTTCTTATCTACTTTGTTTTCGCAGACTTCCGATTGTGAGATGGGTGATGGCAAAAGACCAAAGACTAAGAGAGTTCGCAAGCCTTCAGTACTTAAGTCAAATCTTTTTATTCTTTATTTTAATGTCTCAAACGTCACCCATATAACAACAATTCAACCTTTCAATGCGAATTATTCTATCACCCTTGAAGAAAATTTTCCTTCTGAAAAAGAAACTGTTGTTGATCAAGGAATAATGGATACTCCTACCATTGCCTCTGCGAACTTACTGGATGTGATTCGAACCTCTCCTTCATTCACAAATATTGACCCACAACCAAATGATGCTAATGTGTCTTTCCCTATAAATTTCACTATTCCTTCTCCTTCTATATCTGCCCCTTCTTCTTCATCTTCTTCTTTATTATTAAATTCTCTTTCTCTTAACAAGAAGGCTTTGGATAGTGTGAATTTTGCTTCTCAAACTCTGTGCGATATCATCAACTATACTCAATCCTCCACCGATGATCCTTACAAACTTCGCATTTTCTTTGCGTTAAGTAAACTTCTGTGCGAATTTCCCTCTGATAAAGCTACAAGAGATGAGATCCATTCTCAAATTGACTGACTTTCATACTGCTCTAGATGTCTTGGTGGGTACCTTTCACATTGTTAACTTGATTGTAATACCTTAATCTCTTATCCTTGTGTTTTTTCTTCTCTAGGAATCTCATCGTCGGATGATTCTAGCTGAAGGGCGATTTGAATCTAGCTGCTCTCAATTGGAACTTTCGCAACAAAATACTTCTTTAAAGGAGGAAATCAATAAGTTGAAAGGGGAACTTCAGGAAGTCCATAAGCTGAGGGGGGAACTCCAAGTCGCAAATCTTGATGCTAAGAATCTTCGCAACCGAAACCAAGAACTTAGAGGTATACTCCCTCCGTTCCACTTTACTTGATGTTTTAGGGTTTATTTTCTGTTCCAAAATAGATGGGAGTTTTATTATTTTCCCCAAATTCTCTCTGATTTACCCTTGGTTTGGAATCAACACATAAACAATTACTCTAATTTTTAAATATTTCCCATAGAGGATATACACTCTAATCCATAAAAATTTGGTACATCCCAAGTAAATTACAATGGGATTGGTAACCTTCCTAGAATCTAGAAACCAAAAGGTAGGTCATTTAATTTTTTTAAAAGGTATTAATATGGGTAGAATTGGAAAATTTTAACTCTCTCTTATGTTTCTTAATCTGCGTGAAAAACTCTACAACATCAAGTAAAATGGAATAGAGGGAGTATTTTTTTTTTCCTTTTGCTTATCGTATCCTATAATACATTTATTGCTTACCCACAATCTTTAAATTTCTTCATGCATTTATTAAGATTTAAACCAGAAGCGAGTCATGGAGAGATTTTATGTTCAATTTCTTGCTAAGGATACTCAGGCGAATAACCAGAAGTTGCAGACTCAATTAAATCGATTAGATAGCCAGCATTCATATTCACATGACCAGATTGATAATCTAAATCATGAAAATAACCAACTCGTTCAAGAGATTGAAGTATTAAATTGTCAGATATCCTACTTATCTAAACTGTCATATGCATCAAACCTTGTCAGAAGAAAATCATATTTTTTCCCTGGAGAAGCACTCCTTCGTAAAGAAGGAAGCGATGTTTTCGCGTCAATATTTAATTCTTCAGAAAATAAATGAAGATCAAACTCAGATTCTTCGCTCATTAGAAACATCGTCTAAGGAATTAAAGTCCCAGAATGAAAAAATCATTCAAAGTAAAATAAATTTGACTGTGAAGAAGAACCAGCTCCAAGAATAATATGATCAATTAAAGCATTCCCATGATGTTCTTAAGAAAAAGAATAACTCTCACCTTTGATTTCGATCCCATCTCAATGGTTCAGTTGATGATGAATTTGACAAAGTTATGGAAAGTATGCGGAATAACACCTTTGTTCTTTCTAAATTCTGCGAAGGTAGTCAGCTAGGGATGACTGCTTCATTATTCTAATCTTTTTTTTTTTTTTTTTTTTTTTTTTTGATATGCACTTTATTTTCAATTTACGATAGTATATTATTCTTTTGCAGATTCCGAAAAGTCGTACCAATTTACTATTACCCAATTGAGATCTGACTTGGCCAATGTTCGCAAAGATCGTATGAGTCTGGAAGTATCACATGAGAATATTGAGGTTTCTCTTTCTGCTTCTCGAGATAGGGCGCGAAGAATACTCGCGCACATACAGAACTTTTTGGAGATCAACTCTAGAAATCTTGAAAGAGAAGCTATTCGCAAGGCTCACGCTAGTGCTCAATCTGTAGTTAATGGAATTATGCTGAGAAAGTCTCTTCCTGCAGTTAATATCCCTCCTCTTATTGTAAGCGAAGATGAAGAGTATCCTGAACCGGACAGTGAATATGAATTTATAAGCGATGATGAGTAGGATCAAGAGGATGAAGAGAATCAACTTGAGAAGGACAAGTCTGCTGGAGAAATTAATGCTGAAGTTGAGAATCCTGGACCCAAGATGTAACTGTTGACCGTGCTTAATTTCTTCTTCTTATCCGAATTTCCCTTCTTTATTTGATACATTTTAAACTTGTTTGTTACAAGAAAGATAATATTTTGTTATTTCAATTCCTATACTTGCCTATTATTATATTTCTTGTATGAAACCATTGTGCGAGTTCATGTTGTTTAATTTCCTACAAAACAAACATTAGTTTATATATAATCTTTCTCATGAGGTCTTATTTTGCCTTCCTATGTAAATGTCTTATCTTGCCTTAATTTTTCTTTTATTTCTGTGCGACAAGATCGCAGGCGGTCTTTACACTGTAATGTATCGACCCATTGATATTGTCTTATCTTTTTCTTGTACTATTACCTCTTTAGGTTTTTATTGCATAAATATTACAAGTCTTAATACTCCCGTGAGTAAAAAGCCTCGTGACATTTATGTATTTTGACACAATTCAACTCCCTAATGGAGGGTGTCGTCCTTATCTTCCCCCTGGTTGCCCTTTAAAGGAAGCTTACCTCTACCGGGTTAAGGTTGGCTCCTCCCATCCGCTAATAGAACAGTTGATTTCGAAGCCTCTTATCCCTCCACCGATTGGGTTTATGGTTACGAGACCGCACCCTAAGTGGGGTATCTCAGACCGAGTGCATCATAGTCAGGACTTATCAAGAATGGTAAGGTAGGCTCCAAAACCCCCCGCATTCTTGACTCAACCGTGTACCTCGGCTCCCTGATCGAGTTTCTGCACTCCTTAGGAGAGACTTCCTCACCTTGGTATTTCAATCTAAGATTATGAACTTAGACTGAAAATTTAAGGCACCTTTCCTGGATGGGCTTTTTCGTTTTTTCTCACCCCAAATCTCCATGACTCAAGTTCCAGGGTCGGTGTAGCTTTCCCTTGAGTCTGCATGTATTCGAACTAGGTTATCTCTGATTATGACGTGCGATAGGTCTTACTTTTTTGCCTCTTGCATGTATGCGAACTAGGTTGCACGCCACATTCGGATTCCTAGTCTATCTGGTTAAAATTTTCATTTTTTTTTGCCTTTAATTAAGGTCTTACTTTGAGGCTTTATAATTGACTTTATCTTAAGAAAGAATTTCTTGAATATGAACGAAATTTTCAAATTTATTTATCGAATTGAATATGACATCCGTGTTCAAGAATACAAGCTCATATCCTTAACTTCGCATCCTTTTCAATGGCGCAACTTACTTCGCAAGCCCCTATGGATAGTATTTCTTCAAATATAGCCTGTTCCAAGGACGATCCAATCTGCGACCCGTATTCCTTCCTTCTGGATCCATTAACTCATAAGCTCCATTTCCAACTATTCTTTTTATTAAATAGGTTCCATCCCACTTCTTTTCCAATTTCCCATCACCTCCTTTCTGATAAATTGGGATTTCTCGCAACACCAATTCGCCTGGTTGAAATTCTCTTATCTTAACACATTTGTTGTATTCTCGAGCTAATCTTTTTTGATAATTTTCCATATGTTGTAATGCGACTTCTCCTGCTTCTTCTAGATCATCAAGTTTCGTTAAAATTAGATTTGCACTTAGATTTTTATCCCAAGCTTCTTTATTTGTGGTTGGAATGATGACTTCTGTTGGTAACACTGCCTCTACCCCATATGTCAAACAGAAAGGTGACATTCCTGTTGCTTCTCTCCTTATTGTCCTGTAAGCCCATACTACATTATGTACTAGTTCGCACCATCCTTTATTGTGTCCTTATAACTTCTTCTTCAAGTTGTTTGCTATTATTTTATTTGTTGCTTCTACTTGTCCATTGCTCTGTGGATATAAAGGAGTTGATTTTCCTCTTTGAATCTTGAATGCATTAAGAAACATTTCTATATTCTCACCCTCGAATTGCTTTCCGTTATCAGATACCAGCTGTGCGGGGATGCCAAATCTGCATATGATATTTCCGAAAATGAATGTGAATATGTCCTTATCACGAATATGCTGAACCGCTTTTACGTCTTCCCATTTTGTAAAATAATCTGTTGCGACCATTAAATATCTCTTTTGTCCTATTCCTGGTATAAATGGTCCGACAATGTCGATTCCCCATTTTCCAAAGGGCCACACATTTTTAGATGTGTTTAGCATTGTTCCGGGTGCATGTATCTTCTTGCCATGACGTTGACATTCTTCACATCTCCTTGAGACTTGTTTTGCATCCTCATGCATGTATGGACAATATTAGCCTTGTATTCTTGCTTTGTATACGAGTGATCTTCCTCCACTATGATTACCAGCATCTCCATAATGTAATGCCTTTAAGATTTCTATTCCTTCCATTCGTGTAAGACATCTGAGCGAAGGCCCAATAAATGATCTTCTATAAAGGATACCATCCCTTAATTCATAATTCGTCACACGGATTTTTAATTTGTGTGCTTCCAACCTTTTTCTTGGTAGTTCTCCCTTCTCTAGATATAAATGGATCTCAGTTCTCCAATCCTTGTCTTCGCTTACACTTTCTTCTTCCATATTTTCTATTGTCATTACATTTGTTGGTATTTCTTCTCCTTTCTCTATAGATGGTAAAAATAGTGTTTGTATTTGATGTCTCTTGCAACTGGATTTATTAGCATGGAAGGTATGAAGGCCAATGCATCTGCAAGTCTATTGTCCTTTCTGCTTATGTGTCTCCACTTTATTTTTGGAATTCGTGAAGCTAAATCCATAACCAACTTTTTGTATTTTTTCAAAGATGGTTCATTTGTACTGTATGTTACCTTCTATCTAACGAATTACCAACTGTGAATCACTAGTTATTCGTGTATCTTTTATCTTCAATTCAATTGCTAGTTTTAGTGCATGTACGACTGCCTCATACTCAGTTTCATTATTTGTGGATGTGAAATCCAACCTGAATGAGTAAGCCATTTGCGCTCATGTTGGTGAAATAAATACAATACCAATTCCATTCCCTTCTCCATTGGATGATCTATCGAATAATATATCCCATCTATTTGGATTCCGATCGGTTAATAAATCTTTAGGATTCCCATGCTCTTCATCCACGTCCATCATTTCTTCAACATACTTATCCTTTTCTAATGAAAACTCTGCAAGAAACTCTGCAATAACTTGTGACTTTGGTGAAGATAAAATCTCATAGCCAATTTCATAATTTCCTAATTGTGTATTCCACCTTTCAACTCAACCTGATCTCTTTGAATTCTTCATTGCGGGATCAATTGGCACTCTCGTTAATACCTTGATCTTATGAGCTTGAAAATAAATGTGAAGCTTGAGAGATGCATCTACCAATGCAAGAATTAACTTTTCAATTTTTGAATAATTTTTCTCTGCAGAATTGTACGTTTTACTTACATAATATATTGGTTTTTCTATTCCTTTGTCCAAACGTAACAATACTTCACTTAATGTATGCGATGTTGATGCTAAATAAAGTAGCAATTCTTCTCCTGGTTCCGCCTTTTGCATAACAGATAAATTCACCAGATAATTTTTGATACTTTGCAATGCTTTATCGCACTCTTCTGTCCACTCAAATTTTGTTCCCTTCTTTAATATATTGAAAAAGTGTTTACACTTATCCGAAGATTGTGATATAAACCTTCCCAACGAAGCTATCAATCCATTTAACTTCTGAACAGCTTTCACCATCGCAGGGAATGTCATATCTCGAACCACTTGTACCTTATCTGGATCAACTTCTATTCCTTTCTTGGATGTTATGTAACCTAAGAATTTTCCTCATGATACGCCGAAGATACATTTTTCTGGATTCACCTTGATATTGAATTTTCGCATTGCTCAAATATTTCTTTCAAATGATCAATATGATTCTTTGCCTCTTTACTCTATATCAACATGTCATCAACATAAACTTCTAATGTGGTATGTATCCATTTTTCAAATACTTTCTCCACCATTCTTTGGTATGTCGCGCCCGCATTCTTCAATCCAAATGGCATTTTCATATAACAATATAAACCTCTTGGTGCGAAAAAAGCAGTATGTTCTCGATCTTATATAGGCAAAGGAATTTGGTTATAACCTTTATATTCATCCAACGTTGAGATTTTATCATTTCCTGATGCCGATTCTACCATTTGAGGGATATCTGGTAAAGGGAAACTATCTTTTGGACATGCTTTGTTTAAATTAGTGAAATCTATGCAGATCCTTATCCCATTGCTCTTTTTTGGTACTACCACCATATTTGCTATCCCTTCTGGATATTTTGCTTCTCTTATAATCCCAGCGTCCAACATCTTTTGCAGCTCCGCTTCTATTTGAGGGTGATAATCGGTTGCAATCTTCCTTATTCTTTGCTTGAATGGATTTACATTCTTTTTAATTTCCAATTTGTGACATGCGACAGATGGGTCTATCCCTGGTATCTCCTCCATACTCCAAGCGAAGATATCACTATACTCTTTTAAGATTTTTATCGTTTTTTGTTCTTCTTCTTTATCCATCTTGGTTTCTATTTTTAATATTTTTGGTTCTTTTTCCGATCCAACATTTATTTCCTTTGTTGGTTATATTGCAGTAAAGCTTGCTTTTGATTCTCCCATTGGTTTTGGTTCCTTAACTTCTTTATTCGGTTCTCCTTCCTTCGCTAGTACTTCACCTGTTATTCCTTTTCCTTCATTCGCTCTGACCATGTATATCTGAAATTCATTTTCCTTTTTTAATTCTTTGGCTTGTCTCCAACGATCGTTTCGCTTCTTTGCCCGTCCTTCATAGTTTTTTACATCTATTTGATTGCAAATCTTCGCACTCGTGATATATACTTTAATTTCGCCTATTCCACTTGGTATTGGGAATTTCATACATTGATGAAGTGTTGACGCTACATCTTTTATCGCATGCACCCATGGTCTCCCCAACAACATGTTGTATGGTGATTCTATATCAATTACACATAATGTTATCTTCGTTTCTATTTCTCCTAGTAATATTCGTACCATAATCTCTCCTTTTGGTTTTGTAATTGTTTTATTGAATCCATGTATATGATAAGATGGATGTGTCATCTCCGCATCATCATATCCCATTGTTTTGAATATGGGATAAAATAAGATATCTACTGCACTTCCTGTATTTATCAACGTTCTATCAACCGCCCATTCCTCCGATTTCTTCCCTATTGCACTATTTTCTCCTCGCGCAGCTGTGACTGTGATTATCAATGGATCTGTTCGTTTTAAATTTTCTTCCGGAATTTCATATGTTGTAAACATGATCTCCACATTTTCCCATTATTTTGATGGAGCCTCTCATCCGGTAATACAACAACCAGTTGATTTCGCAGTCTCTTATTCCTCCACCGATTTGGTTTATGGTTACGAGACCGCACCCTAAGTGGGGTATCTTCAGACTGAGTGCATCATAGTCAAGACTTGTCAATAATGGTAAGGAAGGCTCCAACGACCCCCGCACTCTTGACTCAACCGTGTACCTCAGCGCCCTAATCGAGTTTCTGCACTCCTTAGGAGAGACTTTCTCACCTTGGTCTTCCAATCTAAGATTATGAAATTTTACTGAAAATTTAAGGCACCTCTCCTGGATGGGCTTTTTCGTTTTTTCTCACCCCAAATCTCCATGACTCAAGTTCCAGGGTCGGTGTAACTTTCCATTGAGTCATGCTTTCTAGGTTATCTCCGATTATGACGTGCGATAGGTCTTACTTTTTTTCCTCTTGCATATATGCGAACTAGGTTGCACGCCACATTCGGATTCCTAGTCTATCTGATTAAAATTTTCATTTCTGGTGCCTTTTATTAAGGTATTATTATAAAGGTGTCAATTTTCCTTTTCTTGATACGATATCACCATATGAAATTAGAATTTTTCATTCCATTCTCAATCTTTGAGTTTATACAACTCTAGTACATAAATTTCTTTCTCATGAAGAAAAGACATGTGTATTATCCATACTACTCATTTGTCCTTTTCTCTTTTTGTATTTCCTTAATCTCGGAGATGCTTTCCTGAACATTATTTCGCATTGCTTCTTCAATCTCCTCTGCGCGAGAACCATCGCACCTTTCACTTTTATCTCGAGAACATGACTTCTGCTTCTGTATTCCTCTACTTTCTGTAGAAGTGATATCTCTGTCTCGCTTAGTACTATTATTCACAGAAGGTTCTGCCTCCGTATTCTGCTTATCTGTTTTTCTAACATTATACACTTCGTCCACCATTAATCTCTCAGCTCTTTGACTATCTGCAACATGCTTTTTCCAATTTCTTCTTTTACCTTCTCTTTCTTCGTACTTATCAATATCGATTTCTTGACAACTTCTACTTTCAACTGTATCTCCCCTTATTATGCCAATACCTTGAGGTAAATGAAATTTTATGCATTGGTGAAATGTCGAAGCCACGCCCAATATACTATGCAACCAAGGACTTCAAATCAGAGCATTATAAGGTGATTCGACATCCACGACACATAATACAATTTTCGTTGGTAAATTCTGAAGGAGAATCCTCATTGTCACCTCTCCTTTCGGCTTGTTCGTAGTTCCATTGAAGCCATAAATTTTATATGTTGAAGGAATTAACTCGTCATCTCGTCCACGCATAATTTTGTATGTAGGATAAAAGAGAATGTCAACAGAACTTCCAGGATCTATAAGTATTCTATTTATTGCACAAGTGTTTGCTTCATCTTCTTCATCATCCTCTACTTTTGGTTTCGGATTAATTCCTAATCTCACCACTAATGGATATTCGTGCGATTCCCCTCCTCCTGGTGTTTCTTCCGCACTGAATGGAATTATTTGTTTTTTCCAGTCTTTGAATGGTGATACTTTCACGAGGTTGAGAATTTCCCTTCCGTCAGCATCCCTCGCATACACCCTACTCAAGATATTGTCATGGAAGTCTTCTATATTTTTGAATAAATGTATAATTGAATTACAATATAAGTTTTTTTGCTTTCGCACCTACTTCAATTACATATGTATTCTTTCCTTTCTCCGTTCCATATGCATTTCCTCCCGGTGGTGGTGGTAGTGGTAAATTCTTTGGTTGTGCTAAGAAATGATCCAACTTCCTTTGTTCAATCATTCACAATATTATTGTCCTCATATTTCTTCAATTATTTGTTGTGTGACCATGAAAGCGATGATATACACAATATTATTTACTCATCCTCCCTGGTGGTGGCTCATCTACTACATTATGTGGTTCAGGAATTTCTTCCATTAGGATGGCAGCTTCCCATACTTTATTTACTGTAGTGTTCAACTTTGGCAAATTTATCTGTTCCCATACTATCCTTCCAGTTGCTTGTCTCTTATTATAATATGGTTTGCTGACCTCCATAGCCTTCTGGTGGATTGTCCATTCTTTGAATCTTATTATTACCTCCGCGATTTTGAAGTTATTTTTTTCTATATTCCTTTTCAAATTCTTCTTGATCAGCACTACCCATGGCTACTAGCTTTTGTTCACTTTCTATAATGTCTTTTCCTTGATTCCCCTGCGAGGTACTCGCAACAGCATTTGTCATTCTTGGGAGTAAACTTGCATTTCCACTCTTCGCATCAGGTACCGCCACTGTATAGGACTCCATATCTCTTTGCTTTTCTTCCAGTGCTATGTATTCCTCTTCAATTCGCACACCTCTGACATTTTTATTGTATCCTGTAGTTGCAGGAAATCCTACACTACACCCCTCACTAGAATTCACACAACTAATCCATTTGAAGATAAATAACTATGAATTTTATTGATTATTTTCTTGAAATGTTTACAAAGGAAGATAGAACAGAGTTAGAGAAATTACAATCACTCCAAAATTTCTCTCTCCTAATAACTTGCTTAACAATTCAAAAAGAACTCTCCTCACAACAGATTTACCCACCCCTTTATATAGGGTAGCACACAGTGGATGACAGCTAGGCTGTCCTTTATTTTCGGGAATGACTCGCGAAGTGTCGCAAATGTATAAGTATTCATCCTCGCGACACTCCTAAATATCGCTAAATCTTCACACCTTTCTCATGTTCTGGCTATCGTCATCCATTGCGTCATTTATATTATTCCCCAGCGACGTCTTCGCAATACCGTTTATTAATCTCGCGAGCTATTAATGTTGCGATATTCCGATCCTACTTCTTGCCTCTTCTCATGTCTTCTCTGCGAAGGAGATAATGTCATGAGAACCGATATTTTGAAATGCCGCAACATCTCATCTTTATCCGCAACAGCTCATCTTTATCTGTTTTAATCCCGTACTTTTACACGGAACTTATTACAGATGTTTCTTCTTCCATTCTTTTCTTGACACGTTTCTTTCAACCGTTTATTCTTGACCATTCATGTCCCATCTCGCATTAAATGCATTTGTTTTCTCGAGGATCCTTCTCCTTATATATAGTTCTCTCACCCTTCTTTTCTTTTCTTTTATTTTCCCTTTGCAATTTCCTTCAATTTTCTTCCTCCGCAATTTGCGCTCCTGCTACTGTAAATCTTCCCTTTTTTCATTCTCTATTTTCTATTCATTCCCATACTCTAATAATGGCTTCACTCGGTCGTGCATATAAACCCCTTTTCAATGAAGTTCAAAAGAATTTGCAAGAGAAGGCTTTCACCCTATCAACCATTCCTGATCAAGAATCTTCATCTATACTTTCTGCAAAGTTATTTTCTGATCATCAATGTGATGATCAGAAAATCATAATCTCGCTAGGTCAAATCCTCGCAGGCCTTCGCATTCCTCTCTACAATCCCGAGATGCCTTTGTTCTATGAAATTCTTGCTCATGAGAAATTCTCGCGAGCTATTTATCAACTAAGCGGTGACTGCATCCGTCTAATGCTCGAGTTCGCCAATCGTGGCGCTGGTAAGGGATCCTTATATCCTGATGATGTCAAAGATCCTAGATTTGCAAGTTTAGAAATAGTTGCTGAGAAGTATACCGTAGAAAACTTTTTTGAAAACTATGAAGTAATAAATATGAGAAATGATAAATCTCGCTGGGGTGCTCGATTGAAAAGAAAAGATAATATTCCCAGCGATAAACTGCTTATGCAAGATATTGACTGGCACTCGGGTAAAAATAATGTTCCTCGGTACTCCAAAGATGAGAAATGGTGGGTTGTTCCTCTATTTTTGAGCGGACCCTATATTGCTGGTTCTCATACACTCCCTGCGAATCTCGCAAACTATTGTCTTGGGAATTTAAGTGGCCCGAGAAGGCAAAAGAGGTATATTTCCTATTTAAGGTTGGCTTTATGATTTTTCCTTCCTCTTGTATTTACTTGGCTCGCAAAATTTTCAGATTACCAAATTGAAAAAGAGTTATAAAATACGTCCAAAGGCAAGTACTCTGGCGATACTCCGTTTAATCACGGATGAAGTAAGAAATACTTTCTTTTGTTATTTTTAACAATATTGTTGCTTCTGTTTCTTATCTTCATTCGTGTGTGAAGGTTGGCGTTGAAGAAACTGACATTCCCGAAGCTGCGAAGACTAAAGGCAAGAATAAAATCACTCTTCGCAAGGATAAATCTTCCGCTCCATCTTCTAAAAAGCGGAAAATCCATCCCTCTTCTCATTCTAGATCCCAGTACAGCGAGAGATCTGAAGAAAATGAAAATGATGTTGATAGTTCTTCTGCGAAGGAGAATCATTCGGTCGAATCTGCCATGGCACAATTGTCTAGTATTTTCTCTGATTCTATGCAAGGATTGGGGGATGATCATTTATCTGCTACTTGCGAGGCTCTCGCTAATATTTGCGATGCTCCCCTGCTAATTGATAATGATTCTTTTCGCGGAGTTTCCCGAACAATGACTCCTAGCTTTTTAAATGCTCTCAATGCTTTGGTATGTTCATATTCCTTTGTTTCTTTGTGACTTCGATTATAAGCTTTATTTTAACCATTTATTTACTTTCCTTTATAGTCTGGGAGAGCTTCTTTTGTTGTTGTCTTAGACCTTGAGAAAAGACGCGACAATCTTGAAAAGAAAAATCTCCAACTTAAAGAGAAGATCCAAGAACTAGAAACTGAAGTTGCGACATCTCGCAAGAAGGATAAAAAAATTCAACAGTTGGAAGTTGAGTCTACTTCTCAGAAGAATAAAATATCTACTCTCCAAAGTGCAAATCAACAACTTTATGGTATAATACCTTCCTTTTTTCTTCATTTTTATTTTGCTATTTAATTTTCTTTGCCTGACTTATTATTTTCGCAGACATTTATAATCTTTCTGACGAAGCCATCCTTCTCCATTCATTCCCTGAACCTATGGATGACGATGCTCTTCTCGCCCATCTCAATGAGTCCTTAAGTAGTTCTTCAAACAAGATTAATTCTCTCTCATTAAATGAACTTCGAACCAAATTTCACCTTTTAGAAATTGAACATAGATCTAGTTTAGGTTTAGCCAACCGATTTAAACAAATGTATCTTGACTCCCATGAAAAATCTAACACTTTAAGGGAAAAAATTAGTAGCCTTATAGATGACAAAGATCGCATTGCTAATAAAGGCGCACAGGCATTAGCAAAATTTCAAAAATCTCTTCTCGAAGTACAAATTGAAAGAGATGCATCTCTTCGCCAAAATGCCATACTTAACGAACGAGAAAATCAAATTCGTTCCCTTCTTGTTATAAATAATGACGATGAATTTGCTTGGGCTGCGAAGGTTCTAGATAATGCCAGAAATAACTTAGGTGTTGATGTTAGTCTTTATGCCGAGCATAATGCCTTGGTTAAAGATATGATTTCTGACAGAGAAGGTTGTTTATTATTCCTTTTTACTTTATTACTCCTTTCTTCTGTAGTATTGTTATTAACTTATTGTCACTTGTTTGCAGAAGCCGAGAAGAGATTTCAGACAAGGATTGAAGAACTTGAGTCTGAAAAAGAGCAACTCGCAAATGACCTTTCTCTTCTCAACAACAAGTATTCTAAGTTGAAGAAACAACTGCAAGCTACAGTGGCGAATTTCAATAACGATGTTGTTCGTTTTCGCAATCAAACTATTGAATATTCAATAAGTAAACAAATTGAAAGAGATGCAAAAGATATATATATATATATATATTAATGTTCGATGAATAAATCGACCGCTGGTTCCCTTGTATATGCCCAGGACGTGTTGATCCAAAATGCCATCGGTCCATTAGGATAGGTTCGTTTTTGGCGGAGGCCTTTGTACAGATATGGGAAACATCGATCACAGAGATATCCAAATCCAATTAGTTTTGACTCAGGGTATTGATGTTCCTGTGACTTATATATGAATTTTAGTTCTTGAGTTGTTACAACAATAAAGGTACTTCCTCCTGAGAGGATAAGTATGCCAACCAAGGAGATTCTTTAGTGCCTTCCAAGGTTTCAAGGTTCTGTGTAAATAGCTAATGAATTTGTAAACCCTCCCGAGACTATAACTCGGCCACTAGGGCCACCTAGGGGTTTAAAGGCTTATTGCATACGCTAAATGCAAGGTTCGGTGAGTTAGGATTTAAGATAATGACACATTTTGTGTCTAAATTGTCTCGATTCTTTATATTGATAGTGCTCAACTTATTATGGTGTTTTATGTGTGTGTATTTTTGCCAATAAACATTTTTGGAAAAATGTTGCGCCCGGAGGACACCTACTATTCGGACCTCGCTACGGATAAGGGTACCCAAATTACTAAGGGGCACCCCCAGGGCATAATGCCTCTGGATAGGGGCGCCTCATCTTCAACATTTCAAAATTGGCGGGAAAAAAATGGCTCTCTTAATTTTGTGTGGGATGATTTAGAGCGATTCAATTGCCAGAACTTGTTGGGCTGGACGATATAGCCTAACGGGGATGGTATGTGTGAGGTTGTTGCGGATTATTCGGAATTTTCTTTTTCTAAACACTTTATTACTCCATAATATCTTTTGTTAGATGTAACTCGAAGACGCGTACGGAGGAAGAAAAAGAAATCCCGTAACCTTGTCTTAGATATTCTCGAGATTTAATCGAGTTATTAACTTATACGGAGACTTGTTTCACAACGAGGAGTTTGAGAATGTTTTCCTTGAGGAAGAACACGAAGAACAATAGGCCATCTAGAGAGGAATCGTTTTTGGGGTCTAGATTAGAAGAGATTTCGGACAAGATGATTTATTGTTTTTCATCCTTTTAATCAACTTTTGAAGAACCGATATTTTGAGCAAGTGATTAATATGAGCTAAACCCCTTAGCCGAGGCGACGGAGGAAGCCAATTTTCCATGATGTGTGTGGTAATTTCTATTTTAATTAATTTTTGCAATCTCTTTTAAGATTATTTGCCTTGATTGAAAATTGATTGAATGACAGTTGTGATTTCTCTTGATAGACAAACCCCGGGTTTGACCGGTGATTGTTATTCTAAAAATCTACCTTTGCAAAATATTTCTTTTTAAACGTAAAGACACGAATATTGATTAGATTAAATCACATAAAAATTGGAGTTTGGTGGAATCCTGAGTCTCGGTGCTTCTTAAAATCTTGATAACAAACTTCTTTGAGTTTTCTAGTTTTATTTGAATTTAAAAATCCTTCACAAGTCTGAGAGGAACGACATCTTACTATCACTTTACTACAACTTGTTAATATCACATCACATACTTAACGAACGAGAAAATCAAATTCGTTCCCTTCTTGTTATAAATAATGAGCCTTGAAGTTAAAAGATATGATTTCTCTCAGAGAAGGTTGTTTATTATTCCTTTTACTTTATTACTCCTTTCTTCGTAGTATTGTTATTAACTTATTGTCACTTGTTTGCGAAGCCGAGAAGAGATTTTGGACAAGGATTGAAGAACTTGAGTCACGAAAAGAGAGCTTCTTAAATCAAAACTATTGAAACAGTTTGCAATGATTCACCATATTCCTCTTAGTTCATACCCTTGTCTTCTTGATGATATTCCTGAAGATATGCCTCTCTCGGGCGTTTCTGATAGTGAAGCTAGCGAAGAAGGAGAGTCTGGCGAAAAGAATGATGGAATTGAAGAATCTGACAAAGAAGAAGAATCCTCGGAGAAATAACTTCTTCTTCTTTTCTTTCGCTTCTTGTAATATCTGTATATATACCCTTTTAATCTTCCATTTTTATAACTCCTCATTGTAAATTTCTTGGATTACTAAATATGAATTCAACCTTTGTTTTCTTTCCTTGCGCATATTAATCAAGCAATTCTTCTTTGTAATACAACTGACCAGTATTATGAGTACATAAATCTATCATGTGGAAATAAATAACAAAATTTTATCCTATACATTCCCATACTTGCCTCTGTTATTTATTTTCAAATAAGAGATTTTATCACTGTTGTTGTTAACCCTATATGAAGAAATATAATCATTTTCGTTTAAATAGCTTTTGTTCCAGACTATAATGTTTGGCTTTGTTCTTCTCCCCTGTCCAATGATTCACCATATTCCTCTTAGTTCATACCCTTGTCTTCTTGATGATATTCCTGAAGATATGCCTCTCTCGGGCGTTTCTGATAGTGAAGCTAGCGAAGAAGGAGAGTCTGGCGAAAAGAATGATGGAATTGAAGAATCTGACAAAGAAGAAGAATCCTCAGAGAAATAACTTCTTCTTCTTCTTTCGCTTCTTGTAATATCTGTATATATACCCTTTTAATCTTCCATTTTTATAACTCCTCATTGTAAATTTCTTGGATTACTAAATATGAATTCAACCTTTGTTTTCTTTCCTTGCGCATATTAATCAAGCAATTCTTCTTTGTAATACAACTGACCAGTATTATGAGTACATAAATCTATCATGTGGAAATAAATAACAAAATTTTATCCTATACATTCCCATACTTGCCTCTGTTATTTATTTTCAAATAAGAGATTTTATCACTGTTGTTGTTAACCCTATATGAAGAAATATAATCATTTTCGCAAACTTATTTGCTTCCTCAGTTTCTTTTTTGTGTGGCTTTTTCTTTATTTATGTTAAAGTTCATCATAGCGACAAGATCGCAGGACGTCTTTACAATTTTATGTAATGACCCATTGATCTTGCCTTATCATTTCTTGTGTGGTCTTATTTTGCCTTCCTAGTTAAAGGTCTTATTTTGCCACCCCTCGTTGCGACAAAATCGCAGGACGTCTTTACATTTTCATGTAATGACCCATTGACCTTGTCTTTTCATTCCTTAAGTATTTTTGCCTCTGCAGGATATGTTATTTGCGACAATATGACAGGCTTAAATATTTTTGCGAATATAAAACCCCATGACATTGCCTTCTTTGCGACGTGATCGCAGGACGTTTTTACACTTTCATGTAAAAACCCATTGATCTCGTCTTATCCTTGCGTTAGTATTATTGCCTCTTCAGAATCATCGCACAAATATGACAAGCCTAAATTTCCTTGCGAAAATAAAGCCTCATGACATTTGCGTCTTTTAACACTTTTCAGCTCCCTAATGGAGGGTGCCGCCCTTATCTTCTCCCTGGTTACCCCTTCAAGGAGGCGTACATCGGCCATACAAGACTAGCTCCTCCCATCCGGTCTTAACAACAACCAGTTGTTTTCGCAGCCTCTTATCCCTTATACCTATATGGTTTATGGTTACGAGACTGCACCCTAAGTGGAGTTTTCTTCGGGGCCGAGTGCAGCATATACCAAGACTTGCCAAGAATGGCCGAGACACTTCAAATGCCCCAGGCACTCTTGGCTCAACCGTGTACCTCGGCGCCTTGAGCATACACTGACTCCTTGGAAGAGACCCTTGGGCGTCCAACCAGGGTATAACCTTATATATATAGTTGGAAATCCAAGGTATCTCTCCCGGATAGGCTTTCATGGGCCCCAAATCTCCATGGATTAGGTTCCAGGAGCGGTGTAACCTTTCCCCTGAGCCATGTCAAGAGATACCCCCTTATATGACGCACTTTAGGTCTTACATTTGCCTCTTGCGAAATATTATTCGCGAACTAGGGTGTACGCCATAAAGGTTCGTCCCATTCACTCACTCTTTCACTTTTGTTAATTCATTCAATCATTCATTTTTGGTTATCTCTTGTTATTTTGTTTGCAAAGTTATCGCACAATTTTGCTTTGTTTGTTATAATCTCATTTCAATTCCTCAATCAAGTTTTCATACATTCTTGATAGCGATATTCTCGCGCATTGTTTCTTCCATTATTATTTCTTTCTCTCGCTCTTGATATGCCTTTGTCTCTAACTTTTGTCAATCCTCGCGATTATTCATTTCTTGCACCTTTTTCTCCTGCTTCCCTCTGCCTCTGTACCATTCAAACCTCTTAATAGTTCTTTTCCATCAAAACTTTCAACTGCCTTTATATACTTGTTTCGCAATGTATCTTCATCTATTGTATTTATGTTATCTACCATCAACCTTTCTCCTTTTTGTGCATCTTTTATATTTTGTTTCCATCCCTTCCTTTTTGCAGCTCTTTCCTCGCAACTCTCCACATCAACTTCATAACATTTTTGCCCTTCTATCCAATCTCCTTTTATAATCCCAACACCACTAGGATGAGGAAATTTTATACATTGATGATATGTTGACGCTACACCCAGAATTTCATGCAACCATGGCCGTCCGATCAATGCATTATAAGGAGATTCCACATCCACTACACAAAACAAGATTTCAGTTGATAATCCTTGCAAGGGTATTCTCATATGTACTTCTCCTTTAGGTTTGTTCGTTGTACCATTGAAACCATATATCTTATACGTCGAAGGTATCAAATCTTCATCCTTACCTCCCATGGTTTTGTAAGTATGGTAGAAAAGGATGTTTACTGAGCTCCCAGTATCAATCAAGATTCTATTAATTGCCCAGCAATTTTCTGATTCATCATCTTCGCCGTCAACAGGTTTTGGATTAATTTCCAATTTTACAACCAATGGGCTATCATGTACCTTTCTATATTCAGGTATCTCTTCTGCAGAAAAAGAAATAATCTGCAATTGCCACTCCTTCAACTGCGATGTCTTCGCAATGTTCATTACTTCTTTGTCATCAGCATCCCTCGCAAAAACCCTACTGAGTACATTATCATGAAAATCTTCAATTGTGCGGTACGAATGTACAATGGAATTGCAAAACAAATTTTTAGCTTTCGCCCCAACTTCTATTACGAATGTTTCTTTCCCCTTTGCTGAGATTGTTCTGTGCATTTCTGGTGGTGGTGGTAACGGTTGAACTTTCTCTTCACTTTTTAGGAAATGATTCAACTTTCCTTGGTCAATCATTCTAAGGATGATTATTTTTATGTTTCTGCAATCATTTGTTAGATGTCCATGAAAGCGGTGGTAGGAACAAAATTCATGACTTCTATCTCCTGGTGGTGGTTCATTTCCCATATTCCATGGCGCAGGTATGTTTTCCATCAAGAGTATTGCTTCCCATATTTTTTCCACACTAGTATTTAGTGGTGGCATCTTCATTTCTTCCCATGCTACTATGTGACTTCGCTGTCCTCCATGATAATTCTGCCTTCGACCTCCATAAGTTTCTTGCGGATGATCGAGCCTTTGGATCTTGTTATTTCCACCTCGGTTGTAATAGTTCCTTTCTCTTTCAAATTCTTCCTGATCTCGGCTTCCCATGGCTACTAACTTTGGTTTTCCATTATCTATCACCCTTTCTTGTTGCCCTTGCGAAGTACTCGCCACTGTGTGTATTAATTTGGGTAATAAATTTGCATTCGCAACACTTGAACTTGTATTCGCAATTGGGTATGATTCCATCTCATTTTGTCTTTCCTCCAAGGCAATATATTCTTCCTGAAGTTTTCTCAACTCAGTCATTGTGATTGTATTCTTTACTCTAAAAATTTGAATATATAACAAGTTGGTTGCGAACATAGCATTTATGAACGATAGAATGAGATATCTTTCATCCACCCTTCCAACCATTTCGCTACACATTGTCTTCCATCTCACAGTTAAATGCTTCAAACTTTCGCCAACTCTCTGTTTCATCCCAAATACATCTTCGATACCGGGTCGCGAGGAATTATTACTTATATATGCCCCTAAAAATATAGCTTGTAAATGGTTAAATGATGTAATTGTGTTCCTTGGTAAACCTTCGAACCATTTCAGTGCTTCTCCTGTTAAACTTGACGCAAAGTATTTGCACAGTATAGCATCATGGTTTTCCCACTGTAACATACATCTCACATATGCCTTGATGTGTTGTATCGCACAAGTTGTTCCATCAAAAATGCTGGTTAATGTTGGAAGATTACACTTTGGGGGTATTCCTCCTAGTTGCACTTCTAATATAAAAGGATTTTTCGCAGCCTCTGCGATGGCTTCATCTAACTGTCTTCTTCCTCATTCTCTTCTACTGTTCAATATTCCTCTCATCTCTGCCAATTCTCTCAAAATTTGTTCATTTGCATCAGAATTCGAACCTATTGGTCTTTTTAATTCTGCCTCTCTCCTTCTGCGTTCATGTCTACTTATATTTTCTGGTTCATCATTCTCTTTTCTTCTTTCTCTGCGACTTTCTCCTTCATCTCTTTCATGAATTCACACACCATTATATCTATCATTTTCTCTTCTTGGTTGTCTATCAGTTCTCCTTTGTATCCTTTCATATTCTTTGTCGATATTTCCATTGTTGCGATTTTGCTCGCGCCTTCTTTCTCGATTATCATGATTATTCTGCCGAATCGCCTCTTCCAATTCCCGTTCTTCCATTTCTGCTCTCAATCTTTCCCTCTCGCAAGCTAGGCGCGCTTGTTCAACATAATGTTTTTCAATTTCATCTTCAATCTCCTTTTGTTTCCTCCGTGTTTCTCTCCCATACAATATTCTTCTCCCCTCTTCCTGATTTTCTGCACCAATTGGATTGTTCTGCCCTTGACGTTGGTTTCCATCATCTTGGCTATTCTGTAGAATTTTAGGTCGTGGGATATACCGATCTTCTACTACTTCTCTTATCTCGCAGCATTCTTCACCAAGATTTGGTTCTCTTTCTAGATTTTCTTCATTAACAGTTTCTACAGGTAATGTTCTCCTCGTATCTTCTCTAACCGACCCTGATCTTGACCTGTTATTACTTCTCGATCTTCTATTTTGCAGCCTCATATTTTCCATTCTTAACTCATGGTTTTGCCTTGTTAAATTTGCGCGTTCCTCTGCTTCTAACCGCCTTTCTTCCTGTATTGTTTGTCTCAATGTTTCTAACGCTGTGATCTTTTCATTTCCACGAATTGTTTCTCCCATCTCTTCTCAGTTTCTCTCTTCTTGTCCATCATTTATCAATTGTTTCACTTCTTCTCTTTTCTCCATAGAATCTGATCTCCATGTATGCACACTCACCCTATCATAATTTATTACTCTATTTGGTGCTGGTTGAATTGGTGATTGAATTTGGCCTTCTTCTCTATCTCTTGGGTTTACTCTTGAGGGTTCACCTACTTCATTTCTCCTTTCTCCATCTAATCTCCTGCTTCTTCTAACAGTTGTTGGTTGTTCTGATGTATTCCTTCTTCTAGCCATTTCTTAATTTCTGTAATTTGCCGTAAATTGTATGAAATTTCTTTTCTTATTACTCTAAATTTTTCCCAATCACAATGCTGATCTTCACTCTGTCCCTGTTTCTAGCGCATATGTAGTTGCAGGAAATCCTACACTACACCCCTCACTAGAATTCACACAACTAATCCATTTGAAGATGAATAACTATGAATTTTATTGATTATTTTCTTGAAATGTTTACAAAGGAAGATAGAACAGAGTTAGAGAAATTACAATCACTCCAAAATTTCTCTCTCCTAATAACTTGCTTAACAATTCAAAAAGAACTCTCCTCACAACAGATTTACCCACCCCTTTATATAGGGTAGCACACAGTGGATGACAGCTAGGCTGTCCTTTATTTTCGGGAATGACTCGCGAAGTGTCGCAAATGTATAAGTGTTCATCCTCGCGACACTCCTAAATCTTGCTAAATCTTCACACCTTTCTCATGTTCTGGCTATCGTCATCCATTGCGTCATTTATATTATTCCCCAGCGACGTCTTCGCAATACCGTTTATTAATCTCGCGAGCTATTAATGTTGCGATATTCCGATCCTACTTCTTGCCTCTTCTCATATCTTCTCTGCGAAGGAGAGAATGTCATGAGAACCGATATTTTGAAATGCCGCAACAACTCATCTTTATCCGCAACAGCTCATCTTTATCTGTTTTAATCCCGTACTTTTACATGGAACTTATTACAGATGTTTCTTCTTCCATTCTTTTCTTGACACGTTTCTTTCAACCGTTTATTCTTGACCATTCATGTCCCATCTCGCATTAAATGCATTTGTTTTCTCGAGGATCCTTCTCCTTATATATAGTTCTCTCACCCTTCTCTTCTTTTCTTTTATTTTCCCTCTGCAATTTCCTTCAATTTTCTTCCTCCGCAATTTGCGCTCCTGCTACTGTAAATCTTCCCTTTTTTCATTCTCTTGATCTTCAATTTTCTATTCATTCCCATACTCTAATAATGGCTTCACTCGGTCGTGCATATAAACCCCTTTTCAATGAAGTTCAAAAGAATTTGCAAGAGAAGGCTTTCACCCTATCAACCATTCCTGATCAAGAATCTTCATTTATACTTTGTGCAAAGTTATTTTCTGATCATCAATGTGATGATCAGAAAATCATAATCTCGCTAGGTCAAATCCTCGCAGGCCTTCCCATTCCTCTCTACAATCCCGAGATGCCTTTGTTCTATGAAATTCTTGCTCATGAGAAATTCTCGCGAGCTATTTATCAACTAAGCGGTGACTGCATCCGTCTAATGCTCGAGTTCGCCAATCGTGGCGCTGGTAAGGGATCCTTATATCCTGATGATGTCAAAGATCCTAGATTTGCAAGTTTAGAAATAGTTGCTGAGAAGTATACCGTAGAAAACTTTTTTAAAAACTATGAAGTAATAAATATGAGAAATGATAAATCTCGCTGGGGTGCTCGATTGAAAAGAAAAGATAACATTCCCAGCGATAAACTGCTTATGCAAGATATTGACTGGCACTCGGGTAAAAATAATGTTCCTCGGTACTCCAAAGATGAGAAATGGTGGGTTGTTCCTCTATTTTTGAGCGGACCCTATATTGCTGGTTCTCATACACTCCCTGCGAATCTCGCAAACTATTGTCTTGGGAATTTAAGTGGCCCGAGAAGGCAAAAGAGGTATATTTCCTATTTAAGGTTGGCTTTATGATTTTTCCTTCCTCTTGTATTTACTTGGCTCGCAAAATTTTCAGATTACCAAATTGAAAAAGAGTTATAAAAGACGTCCAAAGGCAAGTACTCTGGCGATACTCCGTTTAATCACGGATGAAGTAAGAAATACTTTCTTTTGTTATTTTTAACAATATTGTTGCTTCTGTTTCTTATCTTCATTCGTGTGTGAAGGTTGGCGTTGAAGAAACTGACATTCCCGAAGCTGCGAAGACTAAAGGCAAGAATAAAATCACTCTTCGCAAGGATAAATCTTCCGCTCCATCTTCTAAAAAGCGGAAAATCCATCCCTCTTCTCATTCTAGATCCCAGTACAGCGAGAGTTCTGAAGAAAATGAAAATGATGTTGATAGTTCTTCTGCGAAGGAGAATCATTCGGTCGAATCTGCCATGGCACAATTGTCTAGTATTTTCTCTGATTATATGCAAGGATTGGGGGATGATCATTTATCAGCTACTTGCGAGGCTCTCGCTAATATTTGCGATGCTCCCCTGCTAATTGATAATGATTCTTTTCGCGGAGTTTCCCGAACAATGACTCCTAGCTTTTTAAATGCTCTCAATGCTTTGGTATGTTCATATTCCTTTGTTTCTTTGTGACTTCGATTATAAGCTTTATTTTAACCATTTCTTTACTTTCCTTTATTGTCTGGGAGAGCTTCTTTTGTTGTTGTCTCAGACCTTGAGAAAAGACGCGACAATCTTGAAAAGAAAAATCTCCAACTTAAAGAGAAGATCCAAGAACTAGAAACTGAAGTTGCGACATCTCGCAAGAAGGATAAAAAAATTCAACAGTTGGAAGTTGAGTCTACTTCTCAGAAGAATAAAATATCTACTCTCCAAAGTGCAAATCAACAACTTTATGGTATAATACCCTCCTTTTTTCTTCATTTTTATTTTGCTATTTACTTTTCTTTGCCTGACTTATTATTTTCGAAGATATTTATAATCTTTCTGACGAAGCCATCCTTCTCCATTCATTCCCTGAACCTATGGATGACGATGCTCTTCTCGCCCATCTCAATGAGTCCTTAAGTAGTTCTTCAAACAAGATTAATTCTCTCTCATTAAATGAACTTCGAACCAAATTTCACCTTTTAAAAATTGAACATAGATCTAGTTTAGGTTTAGCCAACCGATTTAAACAAATGTATCTTGACTCCCATGAAAAATCTAACACTTTAAGGGAAAAAATTAGTAGCCTTATAGATGACAAAGATCGCATTGCTAATAAAGGCGCACATGCATTATTCTGACGTACCAAATTCGCATGTTCTTCTCCCTCTCTCCTTCGTTCTTCTAGTAACCTTTGCTTGAGTTCTTCAATTGTCATATTCTCTTCGTTTTCTTCAATTAATCTTGCATTCCCAGTCCTTTGTTCCTCTTCTTCAGTAGAATTTGTTTGTTTAGTATGAATACTCACTCTATCATAATCAATATCATTATTCCGCTCTTTTTCATACTGAGGTCCAATTGGAATTTCGTTCCTTTGATTTTCTCTTACTCTTTCTTCTTGTTATTCCGGATTTGCATTTCTTATTCTTTCAGCAATTCTATTACTCCTTCTAGTTGTTGTTCCTTGTTCAACAATAGATCCAAGTCCATCTTCAACTTCCTATATTGATAAAAAATTAAAAAGATTTTTCCACAATTTCCAGATCTTATTCTTTTCTAGATTCTATGAATTTACTACCAGGATTTATCACCCAAAGCTGTTTCTAGCGCCAAAAATGTAGTTGCAGTAAATCCTACAACTACACCCCACTATATTTAGACAAGATTCTAAGTGATCATAATGGAATTCTCTTATTATTTATCAAGATTTATAATTGGTTACAAGATATTACAATGACTTTACTTGCTCTCCAAATAAACTTTCTCTCTCCTAATTTCTTGTCTAACACATACTAAAAAGATCCCCTCTATGTGATAACTTCTTCCCCTTATATATAGGGTTCTACATAATGGATGACACCTAAGAGATCCATTATTTTCGGAATCACCGTGCATTGCATTCGCTCATGTACATTCACTCATTCTCGCACAGTTGATATCTTCACATAGATCATCACATGATACTCGTGACTTTGCTGACATCATTCAATACGTCATCTCAATTTTGTTATGTGCGATAGTCCTCGCTTACGTTAGATAATCTTCACTTCGCATACTTATTACTGTGCGATATTTCACTCCTACAAAGATATTAAGATATTACGTACCAAGGCACTCTATGAAGACATAACAATTTGTGAATGAACTGTTGGGATTGCAAGGGCAGACAAAATACAGTTCAATGTTTGATTTCATATCTATGGGTGGAATCGTTGATTGAAAAACTAATGATGGAAAAGGATCTTATGTTTTCAAGATCAATGGTCAGAGTCATTATAAGATTATAATACTCATACCAAACGGTAGCAATAATTTGATAATTGGGCAGCAAACTGATTGGGGGAAGGAAGTAGGTAATCATTGAATGGTTTCAAGCATGATATCGCAAATCAAGGCACTAGAAATTTGAGGGAAATTATTGGTGGGGTGACTAATCCTCTTGCACAGAGGCCAGAATAACAAGGGATGGTTATGAAGAATCTGAAAGGGAGGAACAAAATTAAGGATCACTAGTCTTACGCCCGTGTGTTGCACGGGTCTACATTAATTGTCCCATTTCCTGGCAAACTTATGCACGTCCCCATAAATGTATTTAAATACAGATATGCTCACTAAATATGACCTATTGTGCATACCCATCTTGTGCTGCAGCTAGTAAGAAAAAATATGGGTTGACTATACAAAACTGCTACGTGAAGTAATGGAAAGTTCTATTGTGTATATGTACCGTAACGGCATGGATATTTTGACTTTTGGTAACGCATAGAGTGAACATATCTCATTTTTTCAATTTGATTTTTAGTCGCACTGGATTGCTTTGATTTATTCATTCTATGGACATGTTGGCGTGCTCCTTCCACACTAACCAGTTTAGTGTATTGCATATGGAATAATCTTCACACATCTTTGTTTCTCCTTTGAGCTTCTTAAGCTTGCAATGACTTATACTTTATTTGATTATAACTTGATGTTGATGAAGCATGTTTAAAGTTGGCGGTGATGTCTGAATTCCAACCTACAATATGAAGGATACTTGAGGTGGAGTCCTTGGACCAAAGATGGTAAAACATGAGGTTTGTAAAGAGTTCCTCCATTTGATACAGTGTGTTTTCTTAATTTGGTGTTCGTTCGTTCATAATATACCTGAATCATTTTTTTTTTCTTTTTCTGTCATGTATTTGATTAACTCCATTGGACTTAGCAAAAAAAAATATGATTAACTCTTACTCTAAATTTGATATTCCTTTAGGAGTTGCTTGCTCGTAAGGTGACTCCAAATTCATGGAAGGGATGATATCTCATTTTATTGGTCATTGTATATGTGTTGGAAATCTTTTGCTTTAACCAAGTTCATCTTTTATTCTTGACGAAAGTCATAAGATGATCATGTGAAAATCGCCTTGTAACATCTTACATGATTTGTGTGAGATAGTCATTTGATGTAGACTCGGAATATTTCGTATTGATCATTCAATCACTTGAAAATTGCTTTGAAGCTAATAGTTTGTGTGAGACAACTATTTTCGTCTTCCAAGAATGTTTCAATGATTGAATGAGGGTTTATAACATATAAACATGATTGGATATACACATAGTGTATATTCACATTTGTGTAAAGTCCAAAACCGGGAACCATGGTATGCGTACTGGTTGGTTATTAGAAGTCTGAAAACTAAGTATGCGTACTTGTACACATACTGGAGGAAGTTCATGTTCCATGATATCTGCTAGAGTTTGGATGTGAAAAATGGTATTGCGCACCCGTACGTGTATTGGCGTAACCAAACTCAGTCCGTCTACTTAGGTATGCATTCCCGTTTGTATACTTGAGTAGGTTATGTTCTAAAATCGATTTGTTCATGAACTAATATGTATAATAAGGAATGCAATCTTTTCCGAACCGTTGATATAATGTTCATGAAATGATTTGAGTGAATCAAAATCGATTTTGCTTCAATTGTGCCTCGTATACTTCTATGAGAATATAAATAATTGAACAACTCTCTAACTAGTTTATTTGACTCATTTGAACTAGTTATGATGAAGATGAATAATGTTGATATGAAATGCTCATATGGCTAACCATAGGTTAACTATTGTTGAACCAACTAAGTGTACACGTTTAGGTATGGTTATCTTTATCTAAATGATGGTACATTTCATTTGTGTATAACAAGCTAAGTTCGATCTAACGGTTGACAAATATTAGCTTGAATCTAATCAGGTTTTCATATAACGGTGAATATTGAATGCTTTGTTACCAAGGTAACTTAGATTCCAAACCCTGATTTGAAAACTATATAAAAGAGAACTCTAGCAATTGGGAAACCTAATACCCACACCTTCTGTGTGTTACTAGTTGCATCAACTAGAGTCGATTCTCCTTTAACCTTAGGTTTCTATTGAGACCTTGTAGGTTAAAGACTTCAAAGACTTCATTGGGATGAAGCCAGACCCAACTATTTTCTTTGTAGTTGCGGGTTCTGATCTTGCTGTTTTCTATAGTGATTGAGTACTATCTTCTTTATTGCTCGAGATTTATTCTCCGATAGGCAAGATTGAAACGAAGTCACAAACATCTTCGTCTCATCGTTTGTGATTCCACAATATCTTGTTCTGTTAATCGATTAAGATTTTTGTGAAGTGATTGATAATACTAGGCTGTTCTTCGGGAATATAAGTCCGGTTTATCAATTGGTTCCTGTTTACCTTGATTTATCAAAAGACGAAACAAAACTCATAGGTTTATCCGTGGGAGACAGATTTATCTATTTTATAGACTTTTCTGTGTGATACAGATTTGTTTATCAAGTCTTCGACTTTGGGTCGTAGAAACTCTTAGTTGTGGGTGAGATCAGCTAAGAGAATCAAGTGCGTAGAATCCTGCTGGGGTTCAGAGACGTAAGGAGCACAACTGTACCTTGATCAATGTGATATTGGTAAGGTCTTAACTGCATTCTAGTCCGAAGTTAAATAATAGCGGCTTAATACAGTGTGGTGTTTAAATTTGTACTAGGTCCCGGGATTTTTCTGCATTTGCGGTTTCCTCGTTAACAAACTTCTGGTGTCTGTGTTATTTATTTTCCGCATTATATGTTGTTATATAATAAAAATATCAAAGGTTGTGCATAAGTTCAATCAATTGTGAATCCAACCTTTGGTTGTTGATTAAATTGATTGACACTTGGATATTGGTTTTTGATATCGTCCAAGTTATTTCTTATATTCAATCAAGCTCGCAAATTCCTATTTGTTTGATTGCGGATTGAATTGAGAAATTGAGATACAACTATTGGATGCACTTGTCTTGAGATCGAGTCTGACTGTCTAACTGATTCTCTCGAAAGAAAACCAATTATTTCCTCCTGTTATTAAATTTTGAAAAAATTGATTGGTCTTTGGTGTTCTTCTAATTTCCTAAGGTTGGGTATTTTTTTGGGTTTGATTTAGAATTCGATCAAGAACAAGAGTTATTGGTTTCCTAATATGTTGTGCGATACAATGATAATTGAAATTGTCTATAACTAGTTAGTATCTAGGGTTTGGGTACAATATGATATTATTAGGAGCTTAAGCTTATTGTTCGACTACTACTGACAAATTATGATCATGCTTTATAAATGTGTATGCATTAGCTTCACAGCTAAAACTTTTCATAAGTGGAATTATGTGAATCCAAAGTTCACATAACTTGTAAACACTCTCATGCTTAATAAGTGGTTAGGGTGTGCAGCTTAGTTAATATGTATAATATGTATTAGTTTAGTTTGATCTGAATTTTATAAATTTTGGTTCTTTAACAGCATAGGTAATGCCAAGTTTCTTGTATTAAAGCTTGCGGGTGCAAGTCTGCTTGATATATGGTTGTCATAATAAGAGTACATTAACAGAAAAATAAATCAATAATTGTGGTCTTATAATGCTGAATTCATCGAGTAACTATACTAATTTGTGTGGATTTGGTTTTGCATTTGTGTTCACGACAGGTTGATGCCAATGATAGATAAGTTCTAGATCAAGTAACTGATTCCTTAAATTCCTTGCTACTACTAATTAGGATTTAGGAAATTTCTATACAAACGAGAATAAATTCTCTATGAAGTTTGGTAAGGTCAGTGAGAGTGTGGCAGAGAAGGGAGACTACACAAAATATTTTTGTACATTCTTTGACTTGCAGGCGACACAAATTTTTTAGCCCCCCCATTGCGGAAACCTGGCTCCGCCACTGTGTTTTATCCTTTTAACATATTCCCAATACTAGGGACATCGACAAAAACGTGATGGGTTTGCCATGAAAGTAACATTTTGTTCTAAGGAAAAACAAAATTGGCTCGTGGAACTTGAATTATGGTATAGTGTCTTTCAATCTTCCGTATCTAACTAGTTTTCATACCCCATCTCATGCCTCATGCTGGCTCTGTCCTGTTCATAACTACGGAAAATGCATAATCGCGGTTTTTACAGAATACCTACACTAGACCTAACAGCAGTGACGGATGTGGGGGTGGCTTAGGTAGGCTACAACCCCCCCCCCCCCCCCCCCAAACATAAAATTCTAATTAGCCCATTCTTACGACATATTCACATGATTTGTTCTGATTTTGATTAATTCTTTTGAAGTTTGTCATTTTATGTTTAGGTTATTAGTACTTAGAAATTAGAGTCAACAATGAAACTTACCCCCACTCCAATGTAGTTAATATCGGATATCGGTTTATATTGGCCAGGAAGGATACACTGGTACGACTTTATATCGGGGATATTATCGTTCAAATATCGTTATAATATCGGTTCCGAATTTAGAGACTATAATTTTATAGCTACCATCAATTTTATCAAAAACACAAGAGTAATTTCGATAACTTTAAAGTTCACTACCTAAAATGATAAATAAAAAAGTTCAAACTAGAAGCAGGAGAGTAACTTCAACAACTATAAAATTTAATGTCTAAAATGGTAATTAAACAAGTTCAAAGTTCAAACTAGAAACAAAAAAGTAACTTCAACAACTTTTAAGTTTACCACCTAATCAATGTCTAACATCAATTAATCAGTATCATATCCATCATACTAATAATCGGTTGGGTAAGTAGACTTACTTCGAGAGCTACATGCACCTCTACTACCAACTGGCCTACTTTCTTCACCAAGAATATCTTGCAAATCATCCAAAGTTCCATCAAGAATACCTTAAAATATCCCCGATATATCGGCCAATACGGACGATATTTGACTATATTGGACGATATTATCGCCAAGATATCGTATCCCCGATACAATGCTTATCATACCGCTCCAAGGCCGATATCCAAAATATCCCCGAAATATCGGCCGATACGGCCGATATTGACTACATAGCCCCACTCCACCACAACCTGATCAATTTAGGTCATGTTGTTTCCAAATATTTACCCAAATTTGGCCCATGTATAAACTAAAATTTAACCCAACATCAAAATATATGTCAATATGATGTTTTCTTCCCATCTCCTTTTTTTCTTTTTGCAAACAATAACAAAAAATTGATGTTTAAATGTCTTGATGCTCATGAACTGATTTGAAAACCATACAAATATATAGAAATAACATTTAAAAGTTTCGGGCGGCCTTCGGCCGCAATTTCATATAATAATACTAATTTTAATATACAATTTCATTTAAAAATCATACTAATTTTAATATACATGTTGTTTGCGAAAAAAAATTTAAAATATTGTGTTGTTGGAGTTTAGCACTACCAGTATGTGTTCAAATTCCAAACTATGTATAGCCAACGCGAAAGACAGAGAATGTAGCGATGATAGTTTTTTCATGACCCTCAAGGCTCTCACTTGGATCCGGTTAGGCGACTAATTAAAGACCGGCCAAAAATTTCAGTTTTGTTGGTTAGAATTTGGCCATTTACCCAGTTGCCATCGATAAAGATCTTTTTGTGTACCCAATGATCTTTTTGTGTTGTTGAGAACGAAATTACTGTAAATGCCCCAACCATTGAACATCTAAACATATCATGTGTATTTAATGTTGATGGCAAATTTGATTGTGAGGTCCAGAATACTACGTACTTCTGATTCAATCACCGCTAACAGTTATTATTTCATCATTCCATTTCTCTGCGTATATTAATTTCTTCTTTATATATATACAGTATACATGTGGAGGTTTTCAACATAAAGCCACAACAATACAATTAGAGGTCCAAAACTCTCATTTTCTTTTGGTGATAGCTTGATAGAATGGAGATGAAAAAGGGGTTGGTACTGCTAACTTATGTAAGTATCCTCACGTCAATGATTATTTCTCCAGCTCTAGCTACCCGTCAAGTACAGGTACAAGAAAGAAATGCTGCTGCTTCCGAGAAAAATGGTTGTACAGCCTTTGGTAATTGTGCTGCGGGTGATAGCACTCATATGAGGTCAACCCAAGGTTTTTTCGGTGATGCGTGGAAATGTGTGACGTTACTTCCATTTAGTGTATAACCAATAACATTTAAAATACTTGGATCTGTCATTTTATCCTGCCTTATTCTTCTTTCTTGAGTTGATCTTATTTCTTTAAACTGCTGTTCCCACTGACCGGGCTTGCTTATTCTATTGTTGATACACAAACTTTGGTTGTTGACTCCCTAAACTAAGGTCGATTTCTATTGTTGATACACAAAAATTTGTTGTTGACTCCTAACACTAAGATCAATTTCTATTTTTGATACACAAATATTGGTTGTTGATACCATTTTTCTATTGTTGATACACAAATATTGGTTGTTGATACCATTTTTTTATTGTTGATACAGATACCTAATGGTTGTTGACTCCTAAACTAAGGTCAATTTCTATTGTTGATACAAAAATATTGGTTGTTGATACCATTATTCTATTGTTGATACACAAACCTTGGTTGTTGATACCATTTTTCTATTGTTGATACAGAAACATTGGTTGTTGACTCCCTAAAATAAGGTCAATTTCTATTGTTGATACACAAATATTTGTTGTTGACTCCCTAAACTAAGGTCAATTTCTATCGTTGATACACAAATATACTAAAAGTAGTGAACCTAACGTGAATCGAACACGCATCTTCTGACTAGAGTCAGTTGTGATACCATTACACCATAGGTTCATCTAATGTAACTATTAGTATACAAGTAAACAGGAGTGGAGGAGTGGACTCACTATTATAGATTCAAGGGTAAGTGCAGGCCAACTCAAAACTCCATCCAGAATTATTAGCCTGTACAAAGACGACGAAAACAGGTCAGAAATGAAACATTTACATTAGTCACTAGGCTGTCACTAGTAGTAGTCTAGGACTGAAATATTATGAGCAGATAAACTACTTTTAAATCCTAAATACACATTTCTATAGGCTGTCACTAGTAGTAGATATCACCAAGATAAGTATATGAAAATGTAATGTTCGGAAACCGGTTTACTTGTGCCCTAGTGAGCAAAGAAAGCATTTTATACATAAGCGACAAACGGACACAAGAAACAAAAGCATAAAAATGATACCACCTTATATCAGAACTCAAGATATTGTCTTTGTGGGAAAAGTGTTACTCGTAATTGCTGAGATATGTGCAGCAACATCTCATCTTGAGTCACCAAGAGAAAGTCAAAAATCATATACATACATGCATTTTCTAGTAACTTTTCAAGCATCCACTACATGCATCTTATTAGGCAAGATGATGTATAGCTGCAATGGATATCATCTAAATCAATAGATAGCAATATCACCAGACGATCATAGTACAAAATATCAATTATTAGTAAATACCATTAGTATCAAAGTTGGCACAAAACATCA